>OY735275.1:7143542-7700542 GCA_963457715.1 Argyresthia albistria | reverse complement strand
GATCCGAGACGAGTTTTTGAAACGTTAATTTCGATCGGGAGAAGAATCACACCCTAGGCTTAATTATTATTTAAATGTATTCAGTCGGTATGTATGATTGTGCTGCGATAGCGTCGTGGTACTCGTCTGATGTTGATCACTGGGCAACGCTTCGGCGGCATCGGACCAGGGAGCGCCACCCGACCAGACCCGGTCGGGTTGGACCGGGTCGGTCGGACCGGTCGTCCGACCACTCTCTACCTCATATACAGTTCAAACTAGGTGCCACACCAAGTAGAGTTAGATGAGACTATAACCGCTCTACCTCAAACGTTACATTTTGTATCACTTAGCTGTTATTCTTATTGTACGTACTTATAAAATATATTTTGGAGTTGAGAGTACAAATAGTTAATATATGTTTAGGTGTCGCCGTGATAGGATGGTGACCGTCACGGCCATTTTTCCACTGTTAGCTATACTATACTACTTGAATATTACGTATTTATTATTGTATTCGAGTGACTTAAAGCACAAAGATACGTACTTTTGGGCAGTGATCAACATTAAACTTAACGTTAGTATTATTCATTAGATGTGTCGTTTGTGGGAGCCTTGGTCAGGTTATGTTGTCACAACGGAGAGGTGACTGCAAGTCTGATGTGAACTAATTAAAATACGTAGACGCTTGATGTGCTATTAAGATTCAGAAGAACTTAATACTAATATTATACTAGCACATCTTCAAGACGTCGTCTAAATAAACGAAAATTTGTTTCGCTTAATAATAAAAGAAATCAGTTTGCAATGATTTTCGAAAATTTTAAAACAAATGATTTTAGAAGCCAATATAATAAATTGTACCTATTAATCCAGATTATATAAAACGGATTGGTAAAACAACAGCAAGATAATTCAACCATTATATTTGATGGAAACCATTGGCTATATCAGGATTGGTACAAAGTTCATTGAAGACTAGTTGTCGCTTCTCCAGTCATAATACGGGTATTGTTTTTTGAGTGACGGAGTTCGGCTCAGCCTGTCTTCGCTCACATGTG
The DNA here is from genome assembly GCA_963457715.1 of Argyresthia albistria. Classification (NCBI taxonomy): domain Eukaryota; kingdom Metazoa; phylum Arthropoda; class Insecta; order Lepidoptera; family Argyresthiidae; genus Argyresthia; species Argyresthia albistria. The sequence goes on along the minus strand of OY735275.1, from coordinate 7,699,502 downwards.
ATCCTTGACCAGGTTTTACACTTATTTGTATCGTAAACTATGAGATATGTTACTGAAACCGATCGAAGTTTTGTTGCCTCAGGTGCGATGTGAGTCGAGTATGGGAAAACATTTAAACTGTTTCCAGAAGATTTCATGATAAATGTACTAATTTATGTTACACATTCTCTGTGACAAAAAGAGAAAAAGGGAAAGGTCTTTTCTATGGGTGTGACTAACACCAAGGATGAGTGAAAAGATACTTCATTAAACTAATTTTTTTAAAGAACATCGCACTTGTGGCAATAAAATGATAATTTACGCGACTATCATCCAGTAAAGTGGTGTATCTCAAGAATTATTTGATGGTTAATTGGTGGATATGTTTGTTTAACATTTGGTAGTTCCATGTGGAGGATAGCTTGTAAAAACCATGCAGCTTCTAATCAAAGTTCCTATGTATGTACGTAAGTCGTAAGTAAAACTTTAGAGAGGTTACGCGGGCTGTGGGTTTAGCAGTCAGAGAAGACGATCCATTCTGAAAGCTTAGGACGTAATTATAATCAGGGTAACATTTTTTCTAGCCTTACACGAGATCTTTAAATATGTATCAAGTCTTTTATTGTTATAGAAAATAATTACTTAAATAATGAAAAACACAATGTCGAAACAGGAAAAAACACTTGTCTTAACAACATTTGCATTATTTCTGATCTATGAAAGGGCAAATATAAAATATACTTAAAAACATCAGTAAGTATATTTTTTATTTGCCCGTTGAAAAACATGAACTTCACGAATTTAACGATATAATGATTTCCTTGACTTAATTCATGACTTCAATAGATATATTACTGACATAATGGGTACATTTGTACATTTTCCAGTTGGTCTTAATCGACCCTTACCCGGAAATATTATCATCAGACACGAGTATGGTTGATCATTTTATTTGATCATTGATGAATGCAACAACAAAAAAACATTACTATTTTATGAACAAAGCCATCTTCCGACTAGTCTTCCTGCAAGAGCCAAATATGAACTAATTTCTCGCAAAAACTGCAGCCCGCGTACGTAATACAACAAAATTATATTGTAATGTTTTAAAATGATAACAAAATTAATAAAAAATGTAAGCGTGGTGACATTTCGCAAGCAAATCCCAAATTCTCGAAGATTTTGGCATTTATAATGATAAGTCATGTTGTACAATATGCCAAAAATAATGTGACTATGGTAATGGAATTTGGGATACTGCAAATAATGATGTGTCATTGAATGTAGTCAAATCTAAATTTATTGTGTTCAGTATAATTTCCCACCGAAGAGCGTTGTAATTCTAGTGATTCAGAAAAACTTTAAAGTACAAAATAAACTAAAATTTTACAGATTTACGCGGAGTGGTATTAAAGTCTGTTAATACAAAAATAAATAGTACAAATTAAAATTAAGAATATTAGATATACTTTTTGAGACTAAACGTGTTGTTAAAGTATTAAAATAAATTCCATAGTTGAATCACTGAAGTACAATGCTCCAAACAGAGAACAATATTACAGTCGCACGTTTTATATTATTTAATAAAAGCTTTAGTATTTATTAAGAATACAATTGTATTGAATATTATTGAAATATCTAATTATAAGTTGTTTTGATAGTCATTTGTAAATGATCTCTCTAGTCGTTCCTACCAATCATTAATTTTACACACATTTTTATTTTAGTTATAAGTGTACATAAGTATTGTAACGCGATGTACCATTTGGATCATTTTCGAGTTTGCTTTTATGTATGTGCGGCTGTACCAGTCATTTATGTGCAGACAGTGTTGTTTCTAGTCAATACTATTATTTTGTATTTGTCAATGTGGTTATGGCTGTGTCTCAACTATGAAAGACTATACTTACGTTATGTAGTAACTATAAAAATAATGGAGAATTTTACACAACTAAGATCTAAATTATATGTATGTAGTCTGACAGAATTGAGATTTTGTAACATTCTTGCCACATTGACTGATAATTTTAAGCTTGCCTATATATGAGAATTACAATCTGGCCTCAGAAGGAAGCCAAATCTTAAGTCGTGAATGTGTTGTAGCGCTTGGAGACAAGATATCAAATATAATATATATATCTACACATAAATTGCCACATTTTTTAAAGTATAATGCCGGCTTTCCGCTAAAAAAGAGGAATGAGCGGAAGCGGAGCCAGCGAGCTGAGCGGACCGGGCTGCATGCAAAAAAAACTCTTTCTCAGTGGAAGCACTGCAGTTCGCCATTGCGAGCTAAGCGGACTCTGTACAGAGTCCGTTCCGCTCGCAGTGGAAGGCCGGCATTATATCAATTTACCCAAACTGGCATTATAACTTGCAGTAACACATCAGTACATTACTGAAAAATATTGAGTGAAATGAAAGTTTAAATTACTGAATAATTATTATTATTTCATCAGTTTCATGTTTTAATTTTCCCGTACGGGGTGGCAGAGACTTTATACTTTTTTGAGCCCTACAACATATTTGCGGTCGGTATATGTTCCTAGACCCGTCTGTTTGTTATTGTTTCCATTAATTAACTACGAAGCATTTCTACCGTATTCAATAAATTAAATATACAAATAGATGGCGTTTTCATTTCGACCCTACTGCTACCAATTAAAATAAATGATGATATCATTAGGATTTGCTTTTATCGTAAGATAAAAAGTAAACTGAAAGACACAGCAAACAGCTAATCAGCTGAGAAATCCACAACTTATAGATATTATTGTCGTCACTTTTGACAATAAAGAACAGTAATTAGTCTATTGGAAGAGGGGGAGGGAGGCCTTTGTCCAGCAGTGGGACATTACAGGCTCGTAATAATAATAATTAGTCTATTAGTATTATAATACGAAACTTGATGAGTGGATAAAATCCTATTAGAGCATGCGTATTCAGATTGATATTCCGCTTGTGATTTCGATATTCAGATTTGATGATGATGATGATGTCCCGACCGGTTTCGGTCTCGGCGACTATTTCAGCTATTGAGAGCTTCGCTGGTGTGCCCTCATATGGCTCGTGTAGCCTATCTTGGCTTTGAACGTTCGGTGACACAAGGGACATGTCAGCATTCCTCGAACGTAGTTGTAGTCGTGGCTCGCCGTAGGCGGTCTGGCTGGCCTTGATTTCATCACTATTCAGATTAAAGACATTGTAATTTTATTTTATTAATTTGTAAATTTGAATTTTGTATATGGCTCCGGCCGGAATAAAGACCAATTTATTTATTTATTTTTTATTTATTTATTTAACAAAACCCCAAGTAGAGGGGTGTAACAGAAAGGTGTAGTTATTTTTAAGGGTTTACCCATTACATCTGAGCCACTTAAAAAAGTACTTCATGCATTTTGGGCTGGGCGGTCAGCTGATTTGCAAGTTTCGAAATCTTGTTCAGTGTGAAGTCCTATACCCAACTAGGAGAATCTAAAACATGAGTACAACTTCTTTTACACCCTGTAAACGAACGTAATGTACTTATTTTCTTTCCCGTAGTCGTGAAACGTGCTACAAACTAACAAAAATGCAAAAGAAAATTAAAATGTACAAGTAGCAATAAAACACTATGGATTTTAAAAATAAATCTGGCGTTGTGAACTTTCACCGCTAGCGCCAGGGTTAAGCTGACGTGTAATGTTTTGATTGGCCGCGACGGCGCACTCAACCCTCTGCCGCGACCGCGTGTCAATTTCATTGTTTGCCATATTTTTTTAACATTTAACCCATTTTTCAACAACAATTTCACTTTTAGACAGTTTTCCCCTAATACGCTTGACAGATGCGCTACACAATGCACCCCTCTTATTTGATTTTTAATGGGTGTCGTTTTTTGATAGAAAATGGTTTTTTTTGTTGAAAACACTTTTTTTTTCGATTTTTTTGATCGATCTCTCTAAAGCTGACAGATGACGCGAACATAATCTTTAATTAAGTCTATTTTGGTGGAGATTTTGTGCTTTTTTCGAAGTGACGTGATTGCGTGATTTATTTATTGATAATTTTATGGAATTATCCGTTATATACGGGTATGGGAAGTAATCATAATTGTCAACTCTTTTAGTATTAAGTGTGTTCTGCCATAGAAAAACGTCGTGGTCATTATTTAATATAATTTATACTCTCAGTTTAAGATACCCATGAATGACCATGATGATCTACAGCAAGGATGCTCACCTTGATCAGTCGGGTCGGGCCAAATGAACGATTCAGAAACTTTTGCGGGCCCCTGATGACTTTTAGGTACTATTTTTGATACTAGGTATTTTTAATCCATTGAGGGGGCAAAGGCAAAAGTAAGAAAACTCGATAAATAACAGGAATTTCAAATACTTTGTATTGGCTAACCATAAATAATCAGTAACTTGCGACTTATCTGGTAAATAAAACCTGATAAACACATCGTTTTCTATTTAATTTGTGCTTGCAGAAATATTTACATAGTACAGTAAACGAAAAATATGTTACATGAGGGCATAGACAAATGAGGGTTTAGCTTTAAATTCAGGGGGACCACAGAAGCACTTAACAAGCATTAACCAGGCATTAAGTAATGCGCTGTTGTTGTTTGTGTGACCCGGAAATTTTACATGGCTATTAAGATGAGGTACGAGTAAATTACTGTAACTCAAGGCCGGCGTAAACCGCCCCGAAACATACACATCAAATCGAGCAACAAGCACCAATCTATGGGTGGCGCAAGCAATCAGGGAGACTGACGCCTGAAATTTCAACTGGCTAATACATAGAGTAATGAGAATAAAGAAATCCCTATTAAAGGGGCACGGAACAAGCAAATTGTACATGCCAATAGCATGATATTATGTAACGAGAAAGCAGACTGTTCGCCAATAAGGGGCGGCGCCAGCCGCCCCGGAAAATTTATCCTGAGTCACTTGTTTACCAATGAAGACAAAATATAAAAATCGGGTCACCTGAAATCGTCCGCGGGCGACGCCACACTGTGGCCCGAGTGCATAGCCTTGAGTGCCCTTGATCTACAGATATTCATTCAGTAATTCTTATCGATAGGAATAAGCAGCGTACAGCCCGACTATCAGTGCACTATTGAAATGCCAGAACCAAATTATTATTTTGAACAATAAATTATTCTTATTATTCTTAAATGGATGAATGATTACATATCAGTAATCGCTGTTAGGATGGTTGGTTTTGATATGAACCTTTTCCGAGAGATCAATTTAAAACGAGTGAAAGCATTTACCTCATCGAATGACTAAAGGGCTTATTACACTTGACTAAATTTAGGATTCTAAATGATTTAGAAACCTAATTTAGTAAAGTGTAATCACGTTTAGCTAGTTAGGATCCTAAAAAGTATCCTAATTAGAAGCAAGAATGGTTTCTGACAAGCTGAATGATTTAGCATCCTAGTTAGGATAGGTGTAATAATATTTAGTGCAGTCAGTCGCCACGCACACCTCACGGCGGACGGATGTGTTTGGTGTTTTGTGTAGGTAATTGTAGGTATACTCGTAGAAACATGAAATAACATCTGAAATCTTCAGGTTCTAAAATATTTATTGTCGACAATTTATTCCTCAGCAATATATACTCCTTGACCCAAGTCCTTCTTTTTTTCTTTTTTTTTTTACTTCCAAGGACGCTACGGCCAAGGCTACTCCAAGGCCAATCTTTTGATTTTTAGATAATACTGGCGGCATTTTGCATCCGAGACGTTCGTCACTGATACGCTTGAAATGCTGACTGATTCAGTGACTAAATTTAGAATAGTGTAATCAGGAGCGTCCTTCCTATCCCCTCTCTTGCTTTCTAATTAGGATTACTAAATTTAGCCAAGTGTAATAAGCCCTTAACCTAGATCTTTACTTCTTTACATACAAAATTAATTATACATTAAAAAAAAAAACAATAACTAACCAATCTATACGCAGAACGAAAAAATAATACAGCTGCAATTTTACAATTTAGCACTTAATTTTATTTTTAACATTATGTTGTATTTTTGTGTCAAAAGAGGTAAAATCCGTTGCGAACTTTGACAAAAAAGACCCTAAATCATCTTCAAAAGAGGATTATTGTTCGTTTCAAATTTTTCAAACCCTTGCTTGCTTTTCCACACGCGGCTGACGCGAGCCGATGTTGAATTCACCCCTAAAATAGTTGTAAAAAACTTTTCACATATTACGCCAACCCAGTGACCTACATACGCTTTTAAGCCCCGATGTTTTGTTCCAAAAATCTGTAAAAAATGCACCCCTTTATTAACTTTTTTTTTGACGTACAATCGCGTAATTGAATTCAATCCTTTGGAAAAAGGGTTTAGAAAATCTCGGATATTACTTTTTTTTTCGAGAGTGCATTTCTTGCATTGTTGTGCCGAGCGCGCGCCAAAAATTACAGTTTTTGTCAAAATTTCGCGCCATTTATCCCGAGACGGACATCTGCTGGAGAAAAAAGTTTAAACACAATGCAAATAGGGGTGGATTGCAACAGGACATTAATTTTTAGGGGAAAAATAGCAGTTTTTGTGTGCAAATGAGAAAAATGTGTTTAAAGTGTAACGATCGGCTTCGTCCCCTCATTTCAATATTAATGTACGGCTCGTAATTTTTAGGGAATATAAGCAGTATTTTATTTGCGATAAAATTTAGAATTCGTTGTGGAAAACAACGTGTCGTTTTGCATTTTTATGGGCGGCGATGGCGCGGGCTCCGATTTCATTTTAATTTCTTTCGGCGATACTCATTATTCAAAAAAGATCGTTAAAATATTTTGGATTAACATAAGTAGGTATACCTAGTACCTCCTGGTCAGTGGTGGGGTGGCATAATGAATAAAAACTTTAATTCGAACAATAAGTTCTGACCACATGTCTCAATAATCTGACAAACTCGACGTTACGCAAATTTACTTTATTGTAGAATCGACTTCTGGTAGCCATTATGGTTTTAAACTGCTGAGCAAAGGCCCCTTTTGAGTCCATGAGTAAAATAAAAAATCTCAAATGAATTACCATTTAATAATATATTTATCTAAACATCAAAATGCATGTAATCTACGAGTAAAGTCGCCGCAAGCAATAGGGCCTTCTCTTCGACTGAGAGAGACTTTCCAAAGCTGACGCCAAATCTGAAATAAAATAATTAAAATCACATACTGACCACCACCCACAGGCCCCAAGGTAGCCAGGAAAACTCGAAACACGCACACGTGACGTCTATGAGTAAGGGCGACTTGCACCAGACCTTGACAGCCGCTAAATATAGTTAAAATTCAAGACATGTGGACGAACTGGGAATTAGTCGAATTGGGAAACCTGTCAAATGGGGAAGGCGACAAATTGGAGAGCGGTAATAAAGAGAAGTGTCATCTGCTCAGCAGGCGTATACGACAACTCAATAACTCCACTTTCCACAGCTTCTCTAATATAGTGATATCTAATGTCCACGTGTTTAGACATTATGGAAAATCGGATTATTGGCAAGCTTTGCCGCAGACTGATTGTCACCATACAAATTTACAGTACTTTCATGACCAGACAATTCAGCCAGTACCGCATCGGACGTAAACCGCTTCTTTTGCAGCTTCAGATAAAGCTACGTATGGGAATTTGTATACATATAAGCCCCCGCAGAATGGTAAGCATTATGTCTATAGGAATAAGAACTATGTTATAGCAAAATCTATAAAATACTAGCTGACCCGGCAGACTTCGTACTGCCTCAATTTAATATGAACTTTATTGAATAGCAATAAAGTTCAAATTGACTCTAGAAAACGATTGACTCTAGAAAACGTTTGTATGGGAAATAGAAAAGGGCTGTTTTTAGGGTTTTCCCGGAAACTATTCGATTTTTTCTCGCCTTTTAAACCTTCCCTGGACCTCCACGAACATTTCAAGACTAAGATAAGATAAATCCGTTCAGCCGTTCTCGAGTTTTAGTGAGACTAACGAACAGCAATTCATTTTTATATATATAGATTTGGAACTGTCAACGGCATTACCATTCTGTGGGAATATAAGATTCTGTCATTATGTATGACCTATTTTGGACATAATGGACCTAAAAGGACCCGAGTATTTCCCACGGGCGCGGGCGGGGGCAACAATGCGTAATTTGTAATTTATTTATTGAACTCCACAAAACAGACATACAGAAAAAACATGTATTTATTTGTTTGTTAATTTATTTAGTTATTAAGATTTTTTTCTTTTTGATTTCTTTTGTAACAAAGACAATGTACAAAGGCGAGCCTATCTCTAACAATAGCTCAATTAGAGAGCTCCGTGGTCTAGTGGGGTTCAAAAAAAACATGTATTTATTTATTTGTTTATTTATTTAGTTATTAAGATATTTTCTTTTTGATTTCTTTTGTAACAAAGACAATGTACACAGGCGAGCTTATCTCTAACAATAGCTCAATTAGAGAGTTCCGTGGTCTAGTGGGGTTCGTCCTTGCCTCTCACGAAGGAGATGCAGGTTCGAATCCCGGTGCTGACCATGTATTAATGAGATAAGTAATTTATCTGAACCCCCTAAGTCGAGCCACTGTCATTCTCCAAATTTATAAAAAAAAAAATTGACATTAAAATTAGTTTGACAGTGGGTACCAACGTCAAAAATTAGACATTCATTGACGTCTTGGTACCCACTGTCAAAATAATTTTAATGTCAATTTTTTTTTTATAATTTTAATGTCAATATTGTTCCAAGGACTCTTTTGTCCTTACGCTACAGTGGGTGTTAAGTATACGATCGTACGGACGTTCTAACGGTGATGGAAAACATCGTGAGGGAACCTTCATCACTCCATAGCTGTGGCGATGGGCTAGCCCCCTGTCACGCAAATTGGAGTATTGAATCACTGGCTAAAAGTGGGCACAGTGGTGCCTCTGCCACCCCGTATGGGAAAAGGCGTGTTATAACTATGTTAATAAGATCGTTTCTTACCGCTCCCTCACTGGCGCCGTGAACAGCGCATGCAGCAGCCCCTCCCACTGCTTGTACACGACCCCCACCCCCTCCCCGGTGCCGGCGGGGAGCCCCGCCGGCGGGGCGGCGGGCGAGCGGCTGATGGTGAACTTCTGGGCGTTGCACCAGTTCAGCGTCACTCTCGGGCCTGCGGGCGGATGGCATCTGGCGATAAGCTTGCGCCCCACCACCACAGCCTGACCACTTCCCACTTTGACCATATTACTGAGACTTCACTGTCCGTCCGTCCGTCCGTCCGTCTGTCACCAGGCTGTATCTCATGAACCGTGGTAGCTAGACGGTTGACATTTTCACAGATGATGTATTTCTGTTGCCGCTATAATTACATCTACTAAAAAACAAAAGAAATTCAATATCAAGGGGGGATCCCGTACAACAAACGTGATTTTTTTGCTCATTTTTGGTCGATATTGATAAATGATAGTAGGTAGACGTTTTAAATGTTCAAAATATATTGAGTATATTATTTACTTAAAAATTAAATAATTAAATTAAAACTAAATTAATATTTAGGGGGGCTCCCATATAATGTGATTTTTTGCGGCTTTTTATAGAATAGTACGGAACCCTTCGTGACCGAGTCCAACTCGCACTTGGCCGGTTATTTACTTACATCATTCCTTATAACTCGATAAAGCTCAAGGTTTATAAGGGTTGAAGTCATGAAAAGCTGTTGGTTTTCACCCTTGACAAAAACTAACGATAAAGGAAGTAGTCAATATGGGATGCGGTCAAATTGGGAAGTAGGTAGTCGAAATGGGAACTTGTCGTATGAACCTTTTCATAATGCGAACTTTTAAAATAGGCACAACAATTTAATGCTATCGAAATGGGAGGAGGTCATAAAGACCTTAAGGATTCTTTTGAGTGTTAGAACAAAAAACATAATTATAACACCTCCACCAGCACTTATCCAGTGGAGAGCGCATAGATACATTTTCCTTTGAAACACATCTCACCAATTTACGGGCGGCGGGGGAAGAGGTAAGAGAGCTGTGATTGGTTTGTCGCTGCGAAACTGTCTGGCGGCCCGTCATCGTACATAGGTTGCGTATGCGAACGTATGTTGAATACAACAAACGTTTGGCGAGCCGCGTTCCCCCGCAGGCGCAGTCAATTGGATATATAGTCTCTGCCTCCATCCAACCTCATTCCGACTTCATATCACTAAGAGGACGAATGAAAAATTACAAACAAAGTGAGAAGCTAATATTACTCGGGAATAGGAACAAGTGGGATGGCAATAGGCTTGTCGCCTGTCAAGTCAAAATAGATACTTTTTATGAACTGTCAAAACGGAACTTTTGTTCCTGAGTTCTATGAAATAACAACAGAATGACGTCATGTAAAAGTGCCATCAAATTATGACTTTTTTTGCACAAAATTGACTTTATAAAATTTAGCTGCTGGAAATATACAATTCTGAGAATGTCAAGCCATTTTGTACATAATGCTTCAACTTAAGACGTGTTCCTAGATTTATTGGGTTACCTTGGCCACAAGCCTATATTGCGCGCTCGCACCTGGTCTTAATCTGAATCAACTTAAGCGCCGAAACAAAAAAATACATAAAAAAGCTATTTTCAAATCGCTAGTAACAACAATTCTCCACATATTACAATTAATAGAAAGATCATATGTATGTACTTCTACTGCGGTATAATAGGAAAAAATATTGGAAAAAGGGGTGACTTTGGATTTATTTTCTATCGAGAAATTTTTATCAAAACACGTTTTCCTTTTTTACAAACCGATTTGCCGAGAATTACCTGAAATACACATGAAAAAAGCACCCCTAATTTATTTATGAGGAGCCTTATGCAACCACCTGGTAAAATCACTGACCTCGTATACAAAACAGCTTGACCCCGTCATGGTCCTTGACCACATACGACGGTACCACGGCCGTCCATACCTGGTCCACGCTGCCGAGGATCCTGGAATCTGGACCTAGGACCTGGACGAGGATATTCAGGTTAAACTGGAGTAAAAGTTTATAACATCGTGAACAAACTTAAACATAAACATGTGCAAGTGGAGGTCTTTGGTCTCTGCCTCTACGTATTGTATGATACCTAAGTGTTTTTGCGACAGTAGGGTTTGGCAGAGAGACTGTTACGTCAGCCAGTCACTCCATTATGCGTGACAGGGACCCGTCGATCTTCGGTGACTGTTAATTTAAGTATTTAAAAGTTCGCCTTCCAGGATCCCAACCTGGCACCGCACAGTGTCCAGCTAACCTGCATCCTCTGAAGCTGGCATGGCAGGATCCTGGTGGTGCATGCGTAGGGTCTGATGAGCCTGAGCACCTCGACACCATCAGGGCTGGTGACCGTGAGCTGCAGCGGCCGGAGACCATACAGGAGGTAGCCTACCCACCATCTGTGAAATAAAGAACTACATATTTTTAACCGACTTCCCAAAGGAGGAGGTTTACAATTCGTCCGGATGTTTGTTTTTTTTTTTATGTACCTAAGTATGTGCCCCGATAGCGCCTAAACGGATGGACCGATTTGGAAAATTATTTTTTTGTTTGAAAGGGTTTACCTTCCCATTGGTCTCATTGACACCAGGTCAGGATCTGATGATGGGATCCTGGAGAAATCGAGGGAACTCTTCAAATATTATAGGCAGACCTATAGTGATTTTTATGTTTTTCATAATAACTCGTGCAAATGCACATGGTAAGCTTAATATTGTGATGAGGAACTGCTGATGAAGACCACATATGGCCACCAGATCTGCTCAATACTAGGTACAAATACAATGCGTGGCTAACGGGCAGGCAACGCATAGCCTAAACCGGTGGACCTAGAGCCATGAAACTTAGTACAGGAGTTCCTTAGTCGCGTGGGGTAGCACTGATATGGGATTTGACAAAATTAATTTCCCAAGGGGCGGGGGGATTAGGGGTTACAGTTTGTATTAAACTCAATCTAATCAAATAGGGTTTGTGGAAGTCGGTTTTTTCTAAAGTTTACTTTTTGTTTCAATTATTAAATAATTAATTTCCATAGCTGCGGCGATGGGCTAGCCCCCTGTCACGCAAATTGGAGTAAAAAAAACTGGCTAAAAGTGGGCACAGTGGTGCCTCTGCCACCCCGTATGGGAAAAGGCGTGTTATGTTAAGTATAATTTATAATATCCGCTACACAATAAATTAAATGTTGTGCCTATCTGGCTGACATGTCGTAATCAGTATATTATTGCTGTTATTTCGAATTATTCGCACTACTGAACCGATTTTGATAAACATGGGTAAAATAAAAATCGGTTAAGTGCGGGTCGGTATCGCACACGAAGGGTACCGTACCATCGTACAACAAATCAAAAGCACTCAAAACAATAAAAAAATAAACAAAAAGAAAATTTAAAAAGTTTATGCCTTCACGAGATTTGAACCGACGACCTCCGGATTGAGAGTCGACATCATACCGGCTGAGCTACCACAACCATGTGGGTTGACGCGAAATATGCTATCATATTTAAATGTGTCTATGACATGGTTGCTATGACAATAAATAAACAGTTTCAGTCAACTCAAGATCTCCATTTTGAAATGCGTAAGTGTATCTAAACACGTCTCTTGTATCGGCGCCCCCTTTAATTTGCAATATCTCTCGTATTTCAGTATTTGTGGTTGGTGCGGCAACAGATATACACATTCTGTGAAAATTTCAGCTTTCTAGCTATTACGGTTCGTGCAGGCGGACCCGGTGACAGACAGGACGGACGGACGGACGGACAGACAGACGGACAGCGAAGTCTCAGTAATAGGGTCCCGTTTGGCACCCTTCGGGTACGGAACCCTAAAAACCTCCTGCCCTGTCACACTTCTGCAGAAAATTCAAGGTAGGTTGGGCTTTGGACCATAGTGCATGCACACCCGAACCCTACTTACATCTATAAATAGTATGTATTACTTGATTCGAGGCGCATTCCACGACTGTCAATTGAACCCTATACTTGTCTTATTCCAGACCAATAGGCCGATCCTTCACATGGCGACCTAGCCTCGCGAGGTAGTGCTGTGCCGAATGGCGATTAAATCAATTCAAATTTTTTTTACGTATCCTATAATGTGTCCCACTGCTGGGCAAAGGCCTCCCCATTTCGAGCCCACACATCTCTAGTCAGAGCTAGATAGACCCACTCTGGTTCGAACGTGTCCAGGCCGTCCCGCTATCTCCTTCTGGGCCTTCCTCTGCGCCGGTGACCGTCTATAGGCACCCATTCAGTAGCTATCCTCGCCCACCTGTCTGAGTGCATTCGGCACACATGGCCTGCCCAGTTCCATTTCCAATCAATACAAATACAATTTAAAAAACACAAGAAACCTGGAAAAGAGATATTAAAAATCAGAAGAATGACAAGATGAGAAGATTGCAGCCATAGGAAGAGGAAGAATCTTACACATTTTAAAGAGAAGATAATCATAGCAGAAGATGACTATTATAAGAGAATAATTTATAGAAGAATGAAAAATAAAACTAGAAGAGAGAAAAATAAATATAGAAGACTTGCTGCCGGGTGCCAGGCGTACTCCAAGCCTGTGATGTGGATAGCAGGGCGCCGGGTGTAACCGTACGGGTCAAGTGAGGAGCAGCTGGGAGATGGTACGGGTCTCAGGATGGCTGACTCCAGGACGATTGCGTGTGACACGGGCCGCGAGCAACGACGTCGTGGCGTGAGATGTGGGTTTTTGGACATTTGTTAGGGTTCCGTACCCGAAGGGTGCCAAACGGGACGCTATGACTGAGACTTCGCTGTCTGTCCGTCCATCCGTCCGTTCGTCCGTCCGTCCGTCTGTCTGTCACCAGGCTGTATCTCATGAACCGTGGTAGCTAGACAGTTGAAATTTTCACAGATGATGTATTTCTGTTGCCGCTATAACAAAAAATACTAAAAATCAAAATAATTTAATATTAAGGGGGGCTCCCATACAACAAACGTGATATTTTTGCTCGATGTTGATAATGGTAGCAGGTAGACGCTTAAAACTTAAAAAATAATTAAATTAAAATTAAATTAAATTTAGGGGGGCTCCCATACATTATTTTTTTTGCGGTTTTTTATAGATAATGGTACGGAACCCTTCGTGCTTGAGTCCGACTCGCACTTGGCCGGTTATTTATATCTACGTAAGGATAAAATGTAAGTGAATTTTATTATTTGTCTATAACTATAACTACGCTTTGGGAAGATTGTAAAAGGGTTGACGATACGAAACAATATTCGTATATTATTTTTCCAATATTCCAATTCCAATATTTTCCAATTTTTCCAATTGCATGAAGTAAAAGAGTATTTTGAAGAATGGCATGAAAAGTTAGTAGTACAGTACAGTTAGCAAGAGAAGTATGAATGAATGGTTGATAATATTTTTTTTAGGAATGGAGAGAGAGATTTATCAAGCAATGGACATTTTGGGGGTGACTTATCGGGTTTTGCAACTGGACTACTATTTTGCCGCGTCGTGTCGCGTAGTTCCGCTGCGGTGCAGTTCCGCCTAGTGCGGTTCCACCTTTAGGCTTGGTTACTCTGACTGATGATAAAGATAATAATGTTACCTGTTCTCCTCCACAATGTGGTAGACCAGGTTCTGGTCTTCCGTCCTGACTTCGAAGCGGTTCTTCTTGCCTCGCAGCGTCATAGCCCCCATCACAGCCAGTTTCCTGCTGATTAGTAGACGGTCTACTGTCTGGAGCTCTGAAAGCCAGTCTGTCTGGAGTTCTTCCTGCAAGACCGATCAGTGTCAACCCTGATTGGGTATGGATAATACACCAAAAGTAGAGCAGGTTGTCGTGGACTAGAGGGGAAAATTGCATTATTTGGAGGTCTAAAACAAGAACTGAAGAAAAGAGGAAAAACGAAAATTTCCCCTGTGGTCCTCTGAATTTGTCCTACCGTCGGACGACATGTAGTCCGATTAATCGGTCCTTTATCTCGAGTGTCATGCACATTAGTGCCCACATCAAGACAGTACGAGTAAATGTAATCCATTAATGTCCCACCGAGGCACAGGCCTTAACTCGGTTATTAGTAAGATTGAGCCATACTCCACCACGCTGGCTCAGTGCGGGTTGGTGGAGGGGTGTCGGGCTAGTGGCCAATCTGACTGTCAGAACTTATCAAGCTACCCTCTATGGGCTTCTGACTCTCTGACACAGCTGACTACTACCATTCAGGGCCAACCCAACCTCTTACGGGTGTACGACAAACAGCAGCGTCCAGCCATTTCCCACGCGGGGCTGCATAGATCCAGCTACGTACCTCAATGAATATCTTGGATTCATGTTTGGCGACTATTGGTGCCATTATCTCATTCTTGATCACTTCTGGTGGCTGGACTACTATGCACAGGTCTGGTATGGGAGCAGCCTGTGTCATTGTGACCTTGACCTTTTTACAATCTAGTACAGTTCATATATATATCTGTATATAAAACGGGTAGTGAATTAGTTGGTAGCTAGTTTGTTTAGAGCTAAAAATGTTGAGATTTGTATTTGTAAGTATATAAATTAGTTTCAAGGATATAAATCTGACAGAAAAATATGTCAAGCAGCTAAGCACAGCTTAATTTTTTTTCCGTTTTTATCCTTGAGGAAAGACAATGGCAATTTGATAAAAGAGTTTCATTGATCTGAGGATAAAATAAATAAATAAAACTTGACGTTTCAAGGATTTAGTAGGGGTGATAGGGGGGGTGATGCAGGGTTTGCGTGATGCATTTATTGTCGTAAATATTACTATTACTATAAAGTTATTTTTTTCTGCTGTATCGATTTTGTTATTTTACCCGAATCCCATAAAATTGAATGCAGTCCCATGCAAATGTTGAACCCATTGTTATTTAAGGGGAGCTCATTTAAATTTTGCCAAAAAAACTGGGAAACTGTATCGCTTTTATTAGACTACAATGCAGGTTTGTGACAATAGTATTTAGTAGGGTGACAATAAGTTTCGCAATTCAGTGGTCTGTAGTCTGTCTGCCTATCTCTGGGAAAAAGACGTCGAGCAAGATAAGATATTGTATGCAGTTAAAAAATACATTTGACCACAGACTTGTATACTACATTTGACAGATTATTTCGTAATTGCGTAATATAAATTGTTAATTGGCAGGCATACAACTTTAAACAAAAAATATATTTCTATTAAAAATAGATATGATAAAAAAATAGATGATGCAAAAGCAAAATACAAATAAATGATGCAACAGTTGTCAAAATAAAATATTAATAATACAAAATAATACATCCTAATTAGTAATGTCTGTCTGTCATTGCTTATCTATACTGCATCAGAAACAAAACCACGCTCATAAGTCTGGAACGAGCACAGCGCTCAATCAAGTGAGTGCTTAGAACCTCACGTGATGCCATACGCGCACTATGTGGGCCCAAATTTCCTTTTTATGCATGATAATGCAAGAGCCCATACGGCCGGCATCGTCAGGGAATATCTTCGGGATGTGAACATCACAGTTATGGACTGGCCAGCCAGAAGCCCAGACATGAACCCGATTGAGCACACGTGGGACGAGCTAAAAAGACGTGTTAGGGCTCGTCAGCCAGTTGCCCAGACGATGCACGAGTTGAAAACTGCCATAGAAGAGGAATGGGAGATGATCCCTCAAAATTTGATAGAGAGGTTGATAAACTCTATGCCTAATCGTATGAGAGCTATCGTAGATGCCCATGGAGGCAACACGCGTTATTAAATTAAACCTTTTTTTATAAAAAAAAAACAACTGCCTACATCAAGGCGCATATCCGACTTGTTAGGCGTAGCTCCATGTTGTGTGGTATTCTGAATTCACATTTAAAACAATACGATCGAAAATGATGGTAAAATCTATTAGGTTTAAAACTGCATCAATAGTTTTTGTTCAATCTAGCAATCATATTTAGGTAGGGGCCATCGAAACCTGAACTCTAAGGTGGGCCAATAGATGTGTCCAGAAGTGTATATTATATTCGTAAGGTAGAGATAGGCTAATCTAATTTAAGTACCTAGTTAAGAAACTTAATGAGAAAATCTAATTTAGGTAATTAAGGAACTAGAGTGGAGTGCGCCTTGCAACAAAAAGCTACCTTTCGTCAGTGAGTCCTTGTTAAACTACCAAAGCAAGCTAAATACCAAGCTCATGGTCACCCCATCTTTTAATGCATCGCACGCGCCGCTCTATTCGCATTTTATGCAAAAACGCAAATTTCGTTCGAAATTTGAAACGCTCTATTGTGTTCGCGACTCCAATGAATAAAAATAATTGCTGCTAAACTAAATTTTTGGGGGGAAATGCGTCCTTTTTGCAGTCAGGTTCGCCAATGCCATTGTCGCGAATGCATGTGTCGAATTGAATGAAATTAACGACAATTTTTATGCGCAGGCGCTTGAATTAATGAGATATTTTACGGTCGTGGTCAAGCATTTATTGATCCCTTATATCATGCGTTATATTTTATGTTTGGTGCCTATATGAAGAGATGAGACAAGGTGAGGTTGAGAACTTGAGATATCTCCATCTGTGTGAAGCATTTAAAATAATTTTCAACGTCCATTTTTATGCACGACAACTCAACACAACATTTTATATCTTTGAGCATAAATAGAAAGTGCTTACTCTCTTCGAAATAAAAAACGAATATACGGTGTACTAATAAATTCTTTTTTATTAATTCTTGTACTATAACATTGTTTTTTTTTTATAATCTCATACTATACAATAATAATAATAACAGGAAATACAATACATTCATACTTCATACTGATAACTTTGTGTATGTATGTTATCTTTCCTATACTCTAATTGATAAACAAAGGGAGGGCGCTGACAGGTCCGATGTTGGCACTTTTTGGTGAAAAAAAAATAGTGATGGGTAAAAGAATGATTTAGTTCACTCTAGTCACAAAATAGAATGATATCTTAAAGATGATGAAGATCTTAAACTCGTAACGTAATTTGTATTCGAATTATTATTTGTAACTGGCCGCCGCCGCCGCCGCCATGAAACCGGCCTGCTCGTTTGGGGATATCGTAATTTTACCTTATGTGAAATTAAAACGCTCAAATCATGTATAATTTGTAAAAAAACATGTTGTAAAGTAATAATATTAAGTAGTAATAATATTAATTAATATTAGAACATATTTACCAGTTTTTCATTATATTTAGAATGAATGAGAACATCACTAGCAAACTGTAGATGGCAACATTATTTCGAGAATTGACGTTTGAAGCTGTCAGCGCCCTCCCTTTGTTTATCAATTAGACTATAGTTTAAATACCAAGTCTCCGTTTGAAGTTTTTGTTTATACAGAAAATTGAGTAATATGCAACCAAGGAATAAGCCCTATTACAGATAAATCATACATTATGTATGTGAAATGAATGACAGATGAATCTGTGACAGAGCATATCAGAACTTTTTGAGACCGGACATAAATAATATCACACACAAATATTATACATAAATTAAACTTATCTACGTAGGTAACATTATGAACAAAATCAATCAATAGTTCCACACATATAATAGATCCTTAAATTAATATAAAAATTATCTAAGATTTTGTTCGTAGTTTGCACACATTTTATAGGTAGATTTATTTTATGAAAATTATGATTATGAAGAATACTTCTTTTCCAAAACGAAATGCTTGCTTTGTAATTTTACTTCACGTCACTTTGTACCTGCATCAGCCTGTATTTTGGTAAAAATTTAATAAGCTATAAATATATTTGCCAAAATTGAAATATTTTTTCGCCAATACTTACTAAAATATATTTATTTTTTATACGAACAAGTATGTATTTTTAAAGTGATTTATTTAACGAGTGTACAGATTGTATTCAATACAAGGTTTATGCTAGACATATTTACAGTAAATACCTAATTATTTGTGATACATCATAACTGTAACTTTCGCATATCGATATTGTCTAAAGGCATACAAATGAAACCTATGATTATGACGGACGCTGAAGTCTGATTTGTATTTAGATACAAATTGTATAAATATCATCTAAAAATATATTCATTTTATCACATTTCTGTAAATATATTATGGTCCTTGTATATAATATAATCATAATAAGTATCTAAAAATATCTTGTATAATTCATTGAAAGATAAAATTTATTTACTTAAAATTCGAAAAGCACTTTTCTAGCACCATTTAAAAGTTTACTTTACATAAATATAGTTTTGGATATCTACTACACAACACACAATACTTAAATAGGTAAGCCATCAAAAGCCTCTTTTTCTATTGCATTTTTCTTCATTTTCATCAGTATAACAACATAGCACATTTAAACTTTTTATTATGTCTACACACTTCTGCAAGAAATGAAATAAAAAAATAATTTAAGTAATTTTCCGAAAGCATTTTCAAGAACGCATATTTATCAATTTTTATTTATTCATTTATCTAACTACTAATTTAAGTATTCTATATTACTATGAAGTCCAATATCATATCTATCAACGACAATAAATAATACGTACATAAAATAATCTGGTTACAGATTGTTATCTTGGTATATTTTTTAAATGTTGAGCATATTGTTGTTAAATATCGTAATTGCTAGGTAACTCACGGCAAAAATATATCTACCTCTACATTCTTATATATTTATTTTATCAATTAGTTATTCTGTGATTATTCTAAAAATCTGTAACCATATAACTTTCACGCATAACGATTTTCATCATTCCAATAATATGTATTACAACTATATACCCACGAATAATCTGAGCTGGTAACTATAAATTATCACGAGTACTACGAGAAAATAAAACAAAAAATTCTATAAAAATCTCTATGCTCTACGCTACTTAGGAATTTCATTCTAAGATTATATTTTAGTGGAGTGGAAACAATATTGTTTTTTTTCTTTTCATCCAAATATGTTAATGTACTCTTTGGTTTGCCGTACAACTGGGGCCCTAGACAAATATTATAGGTTTATAATGCTAAGGTTACTTATAAATTAAAATAATATAATCAATTGAATCGAATCAAATTAACCAAAGGCCATATTGAAGATTCCGAAGAGCTTTCGCGGCCGAACGCGATAATAATATCATAATATGGTCTTTATTTCAAAGATTAAAATTATTCATAATTATGTACAAATATTAGATTAGATACCGAATGTATTCGGATTCTATGAACAGTTACTTATTTACGGTAACACTGGGCCATATGTTTCTTTGACATCAATAGAAAGCTGAGGTATGAGTCATACATACCGAATGACCTTGAACTTAAAAATTGACAAACATTAGTCTTGACCTTACTTATTTTGTACAAAAATCTACCTGATTTACCTGTCTTAACATGAACAGGGGGCTTCAGCCCCCTAGCTCCCCAGGTCCACGTGAAAGAACATCTGCATCGACACGACTGGGAGAGTGCGTGTGATGGTGACATAACTTCCCGGCCTGCTCACAGCTCATTACTCCACATACGTGTATACGAAAACGCCTTTACTCAACCCTAGGATCCCTGACAGGCTGATGATGATGATGACGACTCTACATAGAGCTGCCTATAAGCTTCAGCCCCCTGCAAACACAGCTCCCCCTTGTATTCTTCAGCCGCCCTGTAAGCTTCAGCCCCCCCTTGTAAAATTTTGCCCACATGTAAACATAAGCCCAATGTAAACCTCAATCCCCCATAAACTTTAGCAACAAATTAACTTCAGCCCCCAGGCTGCCCACTGCGGCGGGTACGAGTGCGGCTGTATAGTTGACAAGTACAGTTGTCCCATGACTCTTCATGCATGTACATAAAGAGGCCTCAACATTATCCCTGTAAACACCAGCCCCTCCCCATTAAACTTCAGCTTCTCATCATCACCAGCCCCCCGTTGTCCAAGCCCCCTACCTAGCACAAATTAATTTAAGCCCCCCGCAACCCTTAGCGCCCCGTATTCTAAGCCCTCCTAGCTGCCCAGGTCTATGTCGAAGCACATCTGTTGCGGGTGCGAGTGCGGCGAGTGGTGTTGCGGCCCGCCCAGCAGCAGCGTCGGCAGCGGCCCGAGCGGCAGCAGCGAGAGACCCAGCTCCGTTTACAAGTTTACTTGTCTTATGACTCCAGTACACGAAGAGGCCTCAGCAGTATCCCTGACAGGCCTGATGACTCTACATAGAACTACCTAAAAGCTTCAGCCCCCCCATGTAAAATTTAGCCCCCTGTAAACTTCAGCCCCCCCTTGTAAAATTTAGCCCCCTGTGAACACAAGCCCCATTTAAACCCCAGCCCTCCATCAACTCAAGCCCCCCTTTAATAAACTCTAGCCCCCCGTTGTCTGCGCCCCCCTAGCTGCCCAGGTCCATGTCGAAGCACATCTGTCGCGGATGCGAGTGCGGCGAGTGCGGCGCGTGGTGGTGCGGCCCGCCCAGCAGCAGCGTCGGCAGCGGCCCGAGCGGCGGCAGCGAGAGGCCTAGGTGCGGCATCGAGGGAAGCGCGCCGTCTGTGCATAAGAAACGATAAGAATGTAATTAATATATAAATTATAGTAAAAAATAAATAAAAAAGTGGCCAAGTGCGAGTCGGACTCGCCCATGAAGGGTTCCGAGTAGCACTGCATCATAATCATAATACACCTGATACACCTAGCCCAAATATCACTCACTATCTTTCCTCACCAGCAAATAATAACTTTGTTTTTATAGTGTTTGTATGAATTACAAAGTTATCTTTGTGGTTTTTAATAAATGTTTTATATCTTAAAAACTGCTTATTTTATTTTGTTCAAACAAATTTTCATCGAAAGATTATATTGAGATACACAGCATATATTTGTTATAGATTTATCACTCTCTTAGTTTAAAAGTTAGAGGGGGACACACAATTTTTTCCACTTTGGATGGGTCTGTCTCTTTAAAGATTGACTTTGAGGAAAAATGTTTTTAGGAACCTCCACTTCATTTTGGAAGACCTATCTATAGACACCCCACACATGTAGGTTTGATGAAAAAAAATATTTTTGGTTTCAGTTTCATGTATGAGGAGCACACCTTAAATTTTTATTTTTTTTCAGTTTTTGTATAAAAATCGTAAAGCGGTTCATAGAATACATCTACGTACCAAGATTCAACTGTGTAGTCCTAATAGTTTTGGAATAAAGTTGCTGTGACATACGGACGGACGGACAGACAGACTTGACGAAACTATAAGGGTTCCTTGTTTCCCTAAAAGTCTAAACTATACCACGGCTATTTTGTGCGGATGATTCTTTATGTGAGAGAGCGAATCGCACTTGACCGATATTTATGAAACCATAAAACTACAGAGGTCGTCACCTACAGACACTGCCTCTGCCACCACCTGACATGAAAGAGGCGTATTGAAATGTTTTTAATGTACACGTGGGGTTACAGAGCCTTTGTGCATCTGCGGAGCCTTTCAGCCTTACGATAGATACCAGACACTAAATAAATGTGTTTTAAATTCTAGAATATACATTTAACTCACCATTCGATCTGGAAGAGTGGAGGAGCGAATTCTCATCCCCGCTCAGCACCGAGGAGTATTTGTCGTCAGCAGCCTCAGCGACCATCTCGCTGAGACACAACTGAGACGTGGGCGATGAGCAGAGCATGGGGTCGCCTGAGGATGGGAATTGGTTTTCAAATAGATGCAGCCTAAAGAACTCCTCATAAACATAAACATTTACATACAGGCACATACATTGCTTCTGGCCCCACACTAGGATACCCTGTGTCGTGGGAACCAGAAACAGCGACATCACAAACATGTAAACACAGCCAAGACCTGGGGTTTTTTTGTCCCCAGCCGGGATTCGAACCCGGGACCTCTCGCATGGTAGGCTCATTTTTCATTTTGCGTTAATTCATTTACACGTTGTATAATTAACTTACCCTGAGTGACTGGGTTGTGGCTGTCATCGTCCATGAACTCCTCGATCTGTGCCAGGTTGATGACGGTATCCCCCCCACTCTCGGCTGGCAGTAAACCAGTAGTGGGGGTCAGACGCATCTGTGGACATACAGTTATTGTTAACGACCTTTATAATAGGCTTGTGGCCTGTCAAGTCAAAATAGATACTTTTTATGAACTGTCGAAACGGAACTTTTGTTCCTGAGTTCTATGAAATTACAACAGAATGACGTCATGTAAAAGTGCCATCAAATGCTGTCTTTTTTTGCACAAAATTGACTTTATAAAATATATCTGCTGGAAATATACAATTCTGAGAATGTCAAGCCATTTTGTACATAATGCTTCAACTTAAGACTTGTTCCTAGATTTATTGGATTACCTTGGCCACAACCCTATTATGCACTATATGCCGACCATATTTTTAACCTTATGACTTGGTATGCCAGGGCCCGAATTCTACTGTTCACAAGCATACGACAAGCCTGGCACAAACTTCAATACGAGGTATTTGGTATTCTACCAAAACCGGAATCCAATTTACAAGTACTTACGCTGGCGCCAGTTTGACGCCAGCGTAAGTACGTTTTAGACAGTAGAATACGTAGTACGCTGGCTTCACGCTGGCGCTTGTGAATTGGATTCCTGTTTTAGTAGAATACCAAATACCTCGTATTGAAGTTTGTGCCAGGCTTGTCGTATGCTTGTGAACAGTACAATTCGGGCCCTGGACGTTTCCTTCGCTCGATTCACCCTCGAGTCAACCTAAGGGATGATTTATATTAAACCGGGGCGTGCGGGGTTTTGCACAAAGTGTATGTGTCGGCGGCCGATCGTAGAATCGGGCACATCATGATGTGCCCGATTCTACGATCGGCCGCCGACAGATGCAACGTCTCAAACTCCGTGCCCCGTCCGGGCCCCGTTTCTGACCCGCCAGTGACATGCCAAAGCCTAGATTCTGATTTCTGCACCCACTGCACAGTGACCTTCACAAAAGGTCTATTATATTAGATAGAATATTGCTTGTGCCCAACACAACAGGGTCCATAATGATCTACCACTATTTTATAAGACCTTATTGTTTTTATGGAGAGCAATAAACGAATATGAATATGAAGGATTATGAAATAAAACGTATGAAGTACTTTACCAAACTTGTGATCCGTGTAAAAGCGTGAAAATAAATTGCTGTTGTAAGTAAACTCGAATCACTGATCTCGTAGCAAAGAGGTAAACAACGGCCAGTACCTTTGATTTTGACGTTCACGTTTGCAACGACGACAGTTAACAAGTCAGACAAAGGACATCGGCAACCCTGCATACTAACGAATATCTTGAGTGAATTTGTTACGTCTTTAACAAGAATAGTCATATATGATATATGATAGAATTTCTATTCATGAGGTTTTGTTGCTTGAGGCCAAAAAACGTGCAGGCAAAAAGAAAACTCAAAGGAAACAACCAAAGTTAATATAAATACTACGCAAAACGTTGAAAACAACCTTCACCTTATGGATTGTCAAATATTAAATAAATCTACTCCGTGACATTAGCCTTTGCTTTTTTGCTCAGATCAACTTTTATTTTTCACTTCTGCTTCGGAACAATACCGAATAGATACCGAAGTCATTTAATTTTTTTTTTTTTACCTAGCCTATAATGTGTCCCACTGCTGGGCAAAGGCCGCCCCATTTCGAGCCCACAAATCTCTAGTCAGAGCTAGATTGACCCACTCTGGTTGTCCAGGGCGTCCCGCCATCTCCTTCTCCTTCCCGCCTAATTTCTAATTAATAAAATATATTTTATGTGTCTTGTTATGTCTTCCATAATACTATGAAAAATTGTACTGTAATAAATGATTTTCTTTGGTATGATGGTTTTCATAGACGCGTTAGTAAGATGAGATATTATTTTGCCGATGTCCTTTTAGACGGTTAATTTTTTCTATGTAGGGGGTGGTTTGTTTTCATTCATGGTCACCCAAGTGAATTATTTACCTTTATATCCTTATGGTCTAAGAAGTCGTCTGGTACCGCGTCGAGGCACAAGTCAGGTTCGAGACAGTCCAGTGACAGGCCCTCGTCATTGTTGAGAGGAGAGCAGGACCCAAGCTTTAAACCATCTGCAAAACGCATATATTGTCTTTAACTTGCAGAATGGAGTTACTCAGGATGATGTGATTTCGTTATTGCTCAAAACAACGCCTTTTTCCCGGAAGGAGGGAAGAGACTATAGACCTCCACTTGCATCTAAATAAATCACAAAGGCAGGCTTATCTTCAAATTCAAAATTCAAATTCAAAATTAGTTTATTTCAGTAAGTACAGCAGCACAGGTCGTGGGACTCCCCTTTTAAGTTAATAAAAACCTGTGTTAGGGGAGATCTTATCTTTGAATTTGTGCATCTGCTACCGCGGGCGGATGGGACTTTCATCTTAGTTAGTTTTAAGGCCTTCATTATACTTTGAATGTATGCCATGACATCCAACATGAAATAACACAAGATTGACACATAGGTATAGTACGGGGCCATTGTTTTGGCACGTCGGGCCTCGTCTCGCCCTCTCTCGATCTCTCTCTCTCTCTCCCGCCAAGTCAAACGCCGCGAGAATCATAAAACAGTGGCCCCGTACTGTACCATAATACAGGGTGACATTTAATTAGCTGACCATATTTTGGGGAATGATAGTTAGTACCCATCATTATGACCAACTTTCCCCAAGAAACATATAGTCGCAAATGAAAAAAAAATTCGTCCCCCAGTATATTGCCCCATCAGGCTACTATGGGAGACCCAATTTTTTTTTTCGTTTGCGACCATATGTTCCTTGGGGAGAGTTGTTCATAATTATGGGTACCTACTATCATTCCCCAAAATATGGTCAGCTAATTAAATGTCACCCTGTATAGCGGGGTGACCTACCTTGTCCGGTCTGTTGGTATAGGAGCTAGAAGCCCCCGTATCCCAGGTACACCTTACCAACGATCTTTTGGCGCGGTGAAAGGTAGAACTAAAACGGTTGACGACCGAAGAAAAATCGGTCTGTGCCAATGACAGGTTCGTTGCGTTTAGTTGCGTAGAAGTGGCGCCCCCTATAAACGTCACTCACGCGCCAAAAGTTTGTTAGTGTAGGTGCCTAATATCGAGGATGAGCGAGAAATAGGTAAATAAGTGGAGGCCCGTTGCGGAAAACAGCGA
This sequence comes from Argyresthia albistria, assembly GCA_963457715.1. NCBI lineage: Eukaryota > Metazoa > Arthropoda > Insecta > Lepidoptera > Argyresthiidae > Argyresthia > Argyresthia albistria. Next base: position 7,673,382 of record OY735275.1, on the reverse strand, counting down.
AAGCAAAAAATAAATAAAAATAATATGATTTTTGTACATGAACGAATGGAGTGAGTGAATGAACCAATGAATAAATAACTGAGGAGCTCCGGAACAAAAGCCGATAAATCCACTTTTCGTATTTTTACAAAAATCACAAAAGAATGATTTATACATGATCAGTTACGTTTTTTTGCTAAACTAAAATATGATAAAATTGGCATGTTGCAAGGGCTTTCAAATACGTATGATCAAAAAAATCTAATATTGATAGTTTTCTCATAGTTTTTTTTTTAAATATGGAATAATCGGGTTTTGACCCGACCATAATGTATTTATCGGAATTTGAACAGATTTGAAATATTATTTTTCTTACAAAAAGTCGACCGGTTACAAAACACTCATTTTTATTTCAAATCAAGGTGTTGCTACCACAAAATATGTGTTTCCCATTCAAATCAAGGTTTGCTACCATATAGTGTTTCCAAAAATAAAATAGAAACCTAGATACATTTGTCGGTAAATGATCCGAATGCAAACAGTCTTCAACCATTTGTATGTGATTTATCGGTATTTGACACGAAAATCAAATAAATACATGTATTTGTCGGGTTTAGTCCCGGCTGGCCATTTTAAGAGCCCTTTTTAGTACGTTTTTAACGACATTTGCTGTGAACAGAGTAATGAATCAAGTGTAGGATTACTATGACTAGCAGAAAAAATAATAAAAAAAAAGATACGCGTGTAGCACCGTACACGTGTTAGAAGTAAAACTTCTGTAGCTAGATCATTAAGTGGTACCTATACTATACACCTATACCTAGGGTTGCCAGATGGCCGGGAAATCCGGGAAAGCCCCGGAATTTTGCGTCTGGTCCCGTGTCCAGTAATTACACTTTAATGTCCCGGAATTCCCGAAAACGAGTCTAATTCAAGCGAGCAAGCGTGGCCGCCGCGTACACGCAACGAGAAGTGGAGACGGCCGGCGGCAGTTTTGTGTTGTCCATTCCAACAAGCAACGCATTTTGCGAACGAATCTTTAGTCTGTTGAATAATCTATGGACTAAAGAAAGAAACAAAATGTCCATGGATTTGATCAAGGCTGAACTAACTGCAAATACGAATAAATTTTGAAGAGTCTTGCTCAGAATTTTTATCCGTTTTGCAAGGAAACGATATGGTGAGAAACTGATAAAACTGGCAAAATCCAGCAATAAATATTTGAAAAAGTAGGTAGGTAGTTGTTTAGGATTAAGTTTAATTGTTAAATACCTATCGTTCAATCAGCCAAGAACAGTGTCAATTTTTGTTTTGAGTTTATTTCAAAAATTGTATTTTAGCCAGATGTTATTTTTTTTATTTTGAGTTAAGTTAAGAAATTATATTTTAGCCAAGCCATAGACAGGTGTTTTGTTTCTGAATTCTATCTAAGTTTAATTTATTATGTTTCGTTAGTCACGTATAAAGTTAACATTCTAAATTTTACATAGAAAAGATTGTTTTACCTAAAAGGCCAAAGAGGGTAATTTTTGTTTTGAGTTACGATGTAAAAAAAATATTTTATCAAAGCCATAGAGAGGCGTTATCTTTTCTGTATATCTAAGTTAGTTAAATTTGTATTGATAAGCGAGTGAGAGCGATATTCACATAGGTAATGACCTAAATTTTTTTTAATTATTTTTTTATTTATTTATTTAATTACACAATAATTTTAACTTGGTAAGGTACATCAGAACACCACTTAAACCACTGGGGTTTGTGTGCGGTGTGATCTACTCATTAATTATTATTATAGTATCTAATTTATAACATAATTTAAATATTCAATTAATTAATAAATCAATTACGCAAATACATATTATTTAATGGACATAAAATTCAATATTCAATAGGCATGCATTTCTCAAGAATTATCTCTTTCTAATTTTGATAAAAAGTATGATTTGAGTTTTTTTTTAATATTAATCTGACTGATTGAATCCCTAAAGTCGGTAGGTATAGCATACATAAATACATATAGCATAAGAAGATTTTAATATAATAATTGTGTAAACGGTGATTTGCATTTTATTTTTCTTTAAAAATACCACTACGTTTATAATAAATGAATTTTAATATAATGAAACTTAAAATCTAACCAACTTCTTTGGTAACCCTAAAATGTCCAGGAATTGATAAGGCTACATCTGGCAACCCTACCTATACCTACCTATACTAAAAGAGATTTAAATTTCCAATTTTGAGATCCAATCTCTGCTTCAAGTTACTTTTAAGTTTCAGACGTCCGATTATTTGAAATTATTTTATACTTGTACTTACTTTTCAACCGACTTCAAAAAAAGGAGGAGGTTCTCAATTCGACCCGTATGTTTTTTTTTTTCTATGTTTGTTACGCGAATGCTCCGCCAATTATGAACCGATTTGAACAAATCTTTTTTCGGCGTATAGGTAATACCTCAAGGGTGGTCCCATTGACACCAGGTCAGGATCTGATGATGGGATCCTGGAGAAATCGAGAGAACTCTTCAAATATTATAGGCACACCTATAGTGATTTTTGTGTTTTTCATAATAACTCGTGCAAATGCACATGGTAAGCATAATATTGTGATGCGGAACTGCTGATGAAGACCACATATGGCCACCAGATCTGCTCAATACTAGGTACAAATACAATGCGTGGCTGACGGGCAGGCAACGCATAGCCTAAACCGGTGGACCTAGAGCCATGAAACTTTGTACAGGGGTTCCTTAGTCGCGTGGGGTAGCACTGATATAGCATTTGACAAAATTAATTCCCCAAGGGAGGGGGGGATAAGGGGTTACAGTTAGTATTAAACTCAATCTAATCAAATAGGGTTTGTGGAAGTCGGTTTTTTCTAAAGTTTACTTTTTATTTCAATTATAATACGTCATGTCATTTATTTCCCACCATTCCTTATCTACAATTTGTCGCGCTCGTGGTGATATACTTAACTCATTCAATAGTGTCACTACTATTTGCATCTCGCTCAGATTATATACCATCTGACGTCACGTCTTTAAGCCGTCTCGCTCAAATGTATGCATTGCTTTGCTTGTTTTAGAAATCCATATCGACCCGTGTGACATTGATGAAACTCTTTTCTTACAAACTGTATGGGTCGCATCGCACAGCTGTCAAACATAAGTTCCGGTTCCAACAAAGAGGTTGAACGAAGTAGTTTTTGGTCACGTCACTGGTTTTGTTTATCCCAGCCAGCGGCGGCGGCGGCGGCGGCGCCATCTTGGCCATACCGGAAATCAAGAACTCGTGGAAGAATGCTTAAAATAATTTTTATTTGTTAACGTTTCATCAGGTTTTTCTCTCACTAATTAACATTCTTTATTGTACGAATGTATTATTATCTTATCTGATTAGTTAAAAACCGTATTGAAAATAGTTGCGGTTTTAAAAGTCTTCAGCCGACCCTGACGTCACCGATTCCAATTTCCGTTACATTTCTTAGCCACTCGTGATAGCACCCGGCTAGTAGCAGTTGAAAAGCAAATATATGAATAACCCACAGTTGAGAGGTTAAATAAATTTTACCCCCGTGCCCCAAGAAGTTTTACTTCAAAAATAAAGTCATAAAATGGGATTATCGGCTTTTGTTCCGGAGCTCCTCAACTCTGATTGGATTTATGAGTGAGTGAAAGGGTAAATGTATTGAAACTTGTGTTAACCTGGCCAGTGCGATAAATTCCCTTGCGACTCCAGCAGGGAACATATTCGGTCTGCCGCGCTTTCGTGATTGAACGATACCTTCTCTTCGCTATCGTCATCATCTAGTCGCAGGTCTATTAGTAGGAAAGGGATAAAAAACCGATTAATCGTGCAGAACATGCAATAAATACAATAATAAAATGGGGGGTTTGAGGTTATGTCATGAGTACGGATGGGATGTTGCAGAGCCGCTATCTTGTAATATTGATTCTTAATTCGTTTTGACTCCGTAATCATGACATTGTATTTTCATGCACCCAAAATTCCAGACTAGCGCGCAATGGAAATATTTTATGGATCTACAATACAAAGCTGTAATTATGTCAATATACAAGAGATAAAATGGTGCACCCCATACGTTAAATATTGTCAATGGAATGGAATGACGTCCGTGCGATATCTGCACACGCTCCATATTGCAATGACTCCTCGGGATGCATAAACGACAACTCAAACGTGACAAACACTCAAATTCATTCTGTCATGTCTCTCGAGAAATGACAGCGTCAGTATGACATTGAAGTGGCAGTTGACAAAGCCACCATCATATCTGTAGAACGGCCAAAGCGGAGACTATAGTCTATTCGTGATAAGAATGCAGTGGAGTCATCACTGTCCGGCGGCCTAGCCACGCCCCGTAACCAATCAAATCATTTCCAATTATCAAGCCAAGTTCACAGTGACCAGTTGAAGGCAAACTTGCGAACGCGACGGTTGTGTCTTGTTCTAATAATAATAATAAAATATAATAATAATAATAGTCCAAAAAAGGTCCATACATTGACTTAAAACAAGTAAAAATATATTATAGAATTAAAATTACAATTAAAATTATTATTAGTTCTGTGAGTGTGTGTTAACAGATTTAAATTTAAATTTCACTGCATTCTTATCACGAATAGACTGTACTGTGTCGCCACTTTGAGAACGTCCCTTCACTGTCAGTTGTTGTAGTGATGCTGTTCAGCTGGAGTAGATGGTGGCGCCACGCTCCATTCTACAGATAATTGACTGCAATTGAGCAGTCTAAAGCTTTCCAACTGGCACGCAGTGACAGGTGGAAGTAACTCTTTATGGCAGGTTAATGCCCGGTTTCACCAACAGTTAGGGGACACTTAGCTCTTTTTCTTAGCGATTGTTTCCCAGGTCAGCCCCTTAAATTTAGGGTGTTCCCTAGTAGCTTAGATGTCCCTTAAGATTAGGTAAAAGCAAATCAACCGCTAGGTGGCCTTTGAAAGGAAATAAAGTGTCCCCTAAAAGATAGGAGTTTTTGTCACTCGTAGTTGCGCGGTAGGGGGGCTGTTAAATGTGCATGCCTTTCTGTTACAGAGGGATGCAGATCAAATTAACGAGCGTCACAACAGTGATATCATGTCCCCTCACCTAGAGCGTCGGGGGCTGACAGACAGTCCACTGAGGGCATGTCTCTCAACAGGTCCGGTGGTTGTTCCCCTAAGTCCATCAGGGGCTCCGGTTCCGTTTTTGGAAGAATTATTTCCTGGAATAAGTAGATAGAGACATAAATAAGTTCAGGTTGTGTAGTGACGACGTAGAGAGTTCTTTGTTTATGTGTGCCTGGAAAAACCAAACAAGAAATGTGCAGTCGGTCAATTCGATGCTGCTCGCTTAATGGTCTAAGCTTTCCGACGGTCTTATGGCACGCGGTGAAAGGTGGCACTAACGCTTGATGAAAAACGTCACTGACGCGCCAAAAGATCGCTGGAACACTGGGGCCCTCGTCCATGGCGACTTTTTGCAGCGATACTGTCGCGCGTTCGCATCGATACAGTCGCGATGCGGTCGCTAGCTGTGTACCCTTGCCCACGTAACCACGATTCAGTCGCGATGCAAACGCGCTTCTGTCGCGATGCAAACGCGATACCGTCGCGGTTCTGTCACGATGCAAACGCGATACCGTCGCGCTTCTGTCGCGATGCAAACGCGATTCTGCGCTCAAGCGCCACCCCCCTTCATCATTTCTTTCCTCGATGTCGTCCGACACGGTCGCGCGTTTGCATCGATACAATTAGTAGCACGTTGGCATCGCTTCTGAAGCCCTTTGCAAATGCGACTAACGCGCGTTAGTAGCGACTGCATCACTGCAAAAAGTCGCCGTGGGCGATGGCTCTAAGAGCTGAGAACTGTAATTAATTAAGATATCGAATCAGTATTGAATAGTTTTTTTTATAATTAATTAGTTTATAATTAGTATTGGATAGTAGATCCAAATGAATATAGAAGTGGGCACAATAGTGCCTCTGTCACTCCGTACGTGACAATAGTTGAATTGCTGATTGATTGATTGATTGATTGATTGATTGATTGATTGATTGATTGATTGATTGATTGATTGATTGATTGATTGATTGATTGATTGATAAGTGCTCCACCACCTAACGCCGAATTTAGCAGTGATTGTGCCAGTTGTGGCAAGCAGTAGGACCCGATCGGTCTGATCAGTCCAGAGACTATATATCCAATTGACTGCGCCTGCGGGGGAATGCGGCTCGCCAAACGTTTGTTGTATCCAACAATCGTTCGCATACGCATACGCACGCAACCTATGTACGATGACGGGCCGCCAGACAGTTTCGCAGCGGCTGACCAATCACAGCTCTCTTACCTCGTCCCCCGCCGCCCATAAATTGGCGAGTTGTGTTTCAAAGGAAAATGTATCTATGCGCTCTCCACTGGATAAGTGCTCCCTGGATCAGTCACAAGAGAAAATGCGATTCACAGAATCTGCAGCAGCTGTAATAAACATCTGAAAAGATGACAATGATGATGTTTGTAAATGGAGTTGAGTAGTCACCGGCACAGGTCTCGCGGAGGGCGAGGGCGCGGGCGAGGGGCTGCCGAGGCCGGAGTCCCGCGCCGGGGACGCCGCGCCACCCGCCGCGCCGTGCAGCTTGGCGATGCGCTCCAGCTCCTGAAAGACAGGATGAACCCTATGTTAGACGGACTTGGGTAATGATAGAGTGCACAAAACGGCGGTCAATAGGTAAGAATAAATCTAAGAATGCATGTCCGGGGTCGATGTAGATACCCAAAACGAACGAGAATCGTCGATATTAATCCATAAAAATGCAATGTAAATATAATTCAATTTGAAAAGTCGTGATTTCTACTCAGTTCGTCACTCATTTGGCTAATACACCACTCGCGATTTGTAATTCCGCCTTGACGTCACTACGATAGTATCCTATCGACGTAAATTAGTAGATATTTCGTCTCGTGTGTTTACTATCGGAGTGACGTCACGAGCGAAACATCATGGCGGCTAGCGTTTCCGCGCGACAATTGAATGATTTTAAGGCATTTATCGGTTTCACAAAATTTAAATAAAATTTCTACTCATTTATCACGGCCTCAATTTTTTTTTTTCAAAAAAGTTTCCACATAAGCAATAATCCCTATTGGGGAGGTATATATCCAGCAGTGGACGCAAATATGGTGAAGAAAAAGAAGAATGCTAGATCTAACGATGTCCTCTTCGACGACAGCGACTCTGCTATCGTGTCGTGTGCTCTGTTGTGGCTGGCGAATCCGAACTTGCTTTTAAATATCGTCGTATTTAAGCATCTTAAAGCATGAATCATGAGAGCTTACCGCCGTACCCAGAGACATTTAATGAACCATTAAACCGATCACTTTGAATATCCGTACAAAATCCTTTTGTGACGCTAGAATAAACGCATATTCTATACTATTCCTTTACTTCGTATATTTCGTATATATTTATTGCACATAAAAGACAAAACACAGAAAATACAGAGAAGTAATTTACAAAGGCAAGCTTATCTCTAAAAGAGATCTCTTCCAGCAAACCCAGGATGGTCAGAGAAAAATAAAATACAGAACAGGTAGGCCTACATGCTCAGGTAAGAGAAAAATAAAACATAAATAAATCATAATATCACTAATCTACTGAATATACTACATAAAGAACTACATGAATATTACATAAAATAAAATATATAAATCTAACATAAATAAACTAATACATATTAAAATACCTTCTATATTTATGATACAGAGAGATAATACTTAGGGCCTAGCCCTAGCCTAGAGGCCATCGCGCCCTCCCATAGTAATATACGAGGAATATCTCTGTAACAACACATGTATTGAGTTCTAGACAACGGCGCGCTGTAGTTCCCCCGCACGATTTGTTGCCCCACCACTCACTCTTCTTTAGGTGCCGCCATCCACGAAGACGCGTGACGTAGCTATTTGCATCTTTGTCTTGTCAGCAGAGTGCCCCGATGAAAGAGAAAGATGCAAATAGCTACGTCACGCGTCTTCGTGGACGGCGGCACCTACATTTACTAATGTGATCGCTAGATAGTGCAGGGCTGAGAAGGGCGGATACGGCATTTAAGGTTAGAATGGGAAATGTAGGTCAAGGTGAGGTTAGGAATTCGTAATTTCGTAATTTCTTTATTGTACTCACATGACAGTAAAAATAGCTTAACATAGAAAAAATATGTACAAAGGCGAGCTTATCTCTAATAAGAGATTTCTTCCAGCAAACCATGTTGGGTAAGAGACGGAGATGATGGAAGGAGGAATGTGAAGCAATTGGGTACCTGGCGACTCCTTGGGCGGAGTTCACGTGTGACACTCGTCGCTGGCCGCTCGGCTGGATGATGAGGTCACGGGCAGACCCTCGCTTGGGTGGAAATATGATCACTAAATGTTCTGGGGGAAGCGTGCACTTTCACCCGCGAATCGCGACCTGCCAGCTGGCGGTTTTTAGGGTATGAATGCGCGGAACCAGCTTTCGGAGCTGATAGGTTGTACGGGTGGCCCTGTGCTGATGAGTGGAAACCTGAGAGCGATTTTAACGCGCGCGGCTCAATCTAGGGTTGGAGAAGCAATGTGGGTCAGTAATGGCGGCGTCGACTCGCTGCGACGCTGGCGCACCCTGGTGTCTGACGTCACGCACTACGTTTCGTTTGCGTGAACACCTAATGTGTATTACACGTCTCTGTGTGTATGTGTTCACCAACCTGTATCCTGAGCGTAAGCTTCCGATTATGCAGCTCAATCTGCTTCCGCCTCTGTTCACTGTTCTTCAGTCTCGTCACCTCGTCTCGCAAGCACTTGATATAGTCGACACTGCTCTTGAGAATCGTGCCCTTATTCGGTCTGACGTCACGGATGACCTCATAGAAGGGGTCGTTGTTCTTCGGGAGTAATGTCCCTAGTTCTTTGATTCGGTCGTTGATGTTAAATCGGCGCCGGCGCTCGACTGGAATTGGAGAGCACAAACGTTATAAGGACTAGTAGGTTAAGTGCACGCCGACTCTGCAGGCAATAAACATACATTATATTCATTAGGGTACTATTACATTAATCAATCGACAGTAAAATGGATCAGAGAGTTTACTATCAACCCCTATAGCAGGACCTAAACCTTTTTCAATACAAAAATGTTATGAATGTGCATGAAAAAAGCAAAACTGCCCGGTTTAGGTCCTGCTATAAGAGTTGATAGTAACCCACCAGTCGTCGTCTATCAACGACGTCGATCAATGGCAGAATGGAATAGTCGTGATCGATCGTTTGTATTGCACCGAGTCGATCGACGGTAGAATGGATCAGTCGACGTCGATCGACAGTTTCTATTACACAAGTCTATCGATGTCGATGGACGTGGGATAGCACCCTTAGTTTTGACGACAGTCAAGTCCGATACAAAAAAAAACAAAACGAGACAGAAGGCATGGAACGAACGAGAAAGAGCCAAGACAAGTAGGCACGTCTTCTCGTGACTCCAGTCTCTGTCTCTCATGTCTTGTCCTTGGCGTGTCTTGGACTTGGCCGTCCAGTGGGAACTGCCCCAATACTCACATTATCATTAATACTACAGCCAATGTTCAAAGACTTATGGGCTCTACTCACGATGCAACCTGGCTTGCAATCTGTCGCTGCAACTCATAGAAGGCAGGTTGCCTTGCGACCGCTAGAGAAGGACATAACAGGAAGATAGACAGAGAGAGAGATACAAGTTGCAGCAACAAATCGCGAGACAGATTGCATCGTGAGTAGGCCCATTAGTTACGTACGTAACTCATTAGTGACCCGAATTTGAGGAGCTTTCATGCTTATGAACAATGAAACGAGAGATTTATGCATGCCAGGATCGCAGCAAGCGGAGGTCGAGGGCTATAGGTGCCGCCATCCACGACGACGCGTAACGTAGCTATTTGCATCTTTCTCTTTCATCGGGACACACAGCTGGAAGACAAAGATGCAAATAGCTACATCACGCGTCATCGTGGATGGCATGTACCTTTATAGGGCTCTCAGTACAGATTTCCATTCGTTCTGCTCTAGCTCCGCCCAATCTGAGCTCACAATTACGGCCTCTTTCTGCGTTAAACATCGTCGCCACGTTGTTTTGGGGCGACCTTCATTCCGTTTCCCCTTTGGGCACCATTTGTGAGTAGATCTGTTACGGGCTTACGGCTAATACTAGGTGAGAGGCTAAAACTAGTTTTATTCGGCTTATTTTGTTCTTACATGTCAACCTAACACGAAGATAAAGGGGGTGAGCGAAGCGAAGATCCTTCACCTACCTACCCTGACCCACCACTATAACTGCCCCCGATAGTAAGAAGGGCGCATCTAACATTTTTTCCGAAATTGAGTTGAATATAGGGCCGTGATCAGCAAAAAAAGACGCATCTGCTCATATTTTTTTTATTTGTCTAGCTCGTCCGTACACGGAGTTCTGTAACGTATAAGGGCGCATTTGTCAATGCATGATGTACGAGTACTAAGCCAAAAGGGCGCATTGGATATAAACTTAAATGAAAAGGCTTATTTGCGTACATGTGTCCTTTTCTTTCGGAAAATTTCAATCACTTCAGAAATTGAAAAGACACATTTTCTTCTGAACGAAGTAGGTAAGACGTAAGTGATCACATGCGCCTTTGCAATCTATTAATTCACTTAGTTATTTAAACGCATGTGGCAAATGGGCCTATTCTATCTAGTATATCAATTAAATTTTTAGACGCATGTGCGGTAAATGCGTCCTACTTTGCTGTGAACTTTTTTTGTCGTCGCTGGAATACTACATTGGAAAGACGCTAGTGCACATAAGTGCCCTTTAAGCTAAGCACTGGAGTCCCGATCGGGGCGGGAGGGGGTGGCGTATTCGACGATCGATCAGTTGCGCCCGAGTAGTCGTGCAGAGAGCCTGTGCTGCTAAGTTTAAAGGACGTAAATGGCTATTTGCGACTTTTCAACCTGATATTGACTATTTTTCTAACATTTTTTTGCTAAGAAGAAAAGGAAAATTCTTAATAATTCAATAAATAATTAAAATATAGAAAAATTATCGATTACACATTATAACATAATAGCAAACCCATTTTATTGCATCGATAGAATATGTTTATAGTTTTCCTTTGTGAGACAGCCAGGCATTAAAATATTTTTTACATAAAACATTTTTATCTCGGTTTGAACATGATGCTACATGCGCCTTTCTTATTATCGGGGGCAGAATAGGTGTCGTCATCTAATAAGGACGCTGAAAGCGCTGAGCGGTGATAGTCGATTTACGCCAGTGTGCCCATGCGCGTAAGAACGTTATTGCCATGCGCCGCTCCTTCGCCTCCATCGTTCTTTCTACGTGACGTGTACTACTTTTATTAGGGTTCCGTACCCGAAGGGTGCCAAACGGGACCCTATTACTGAGACTTCGCTGTCCGTCCGTCCGTCCGTCTGTCACCGGGTCCGCCTGCACGAACCGTAATAGCTAGAAAGCTGAAATTTTCACAGAATGTGTATATCTGTTGCCGCACCAACCACAAATACTGAAATACGAGAGATATTACAAATTGAAAGTGGTCTCGGTACAAGATACGTCTTCACAACACGCTTGAAAAGTTTATACCAAGGCCATTTTGTTTTGGTAGGTAAGCCTTCTTTTAATGAAACTAAATTTAAATGATATGGCAATGTCGTCCCCGGACTTCTACAAAGACTTTAAATATTAATTGATGAATTACGACGTCTCTATTTATTATGTAGAACTTTTAGAAAATAATTATAAAATTAATAGTTTTTAATTACTTTTGTTTTCATACAAATCTCAGAGCACAGAAATTAATTTTTTCCTTTTGGCCACTTCAAGTTTGGCTGCCAGTGATGTTTTAATTAAATACTCTTTGGTGCGTTGAAATGATGTTTTGCAGTCTGCATGACATTGACATAATGAGTGAGTGAACCTCATTGTACGGAAATTGTAGATGGGTGTCTCACGTTTTCCAGTAGGAGTAGGTTGTAGACAGTGCTGCTTACGGCGGCGTTTAGTAGGTACTAAAGGCCCTAAAAGCGCGGCAAGCTTTGAATCAATTCAAATGTTATTTTTCAACTAGCTACAAAGTTATTCTGACATAAGATGATAATTTGAACAAAACTTTTTGGGTATTTCATGAAAAATACAGTTACAGATCACACATATACAGGGTGGAACAAACGAATGGGCCCTGGAGGGAAAGTACCTTAAAATCTCAAGATATCCGTCCGTCCGTCTGTCTGTCACCAGGCCGTATCTCATGAACCGTGGTAGCTAGACAGTTGATATTTTCACAGATGACGTATTTCTGTTCCCGCTATAACAACAAATACTAAAAACAAAATAAATTTAATATAAAGGGGGCTCCCATACAATTAACGTGTTTTTTTGCGGTTTTTTTAACCGACTTCCCAAAGGAGGAGGTTTACAATTCGTCCGGATGTTTGTTTTTTTTTATTTATTTTTTTATGTATGTGCCTCGATAGCGCCTAAACGGATGGACCGATTTGGAAAATTAGACCGATTAGACCTATAGTGATTTTTGTGCTTTTCATAATAACTCGTGCAAATGCACATGGTAAGCATAATATTGTGATGCGGAACTGCTGATGAAGACCACATATGGCCACCAGATCTGCTCAATACTAGGTACAAATACAATGCGTGGCTGACGGGCAGGCAACGCATAGCCTAAACCGATGGACCTAGAGCCATGAAACTTTGTACAGGGGTTCCTTAGTAGCGTGGGGTAGCACTGATATGGGATTTGACAAAATTAATTCCCCTGGGGGGGGGGGGGATAAGGGGTTACAGTTTGTATTAAACTCAATCTAATCAAATAGGGTTTGTGGAAGTCGGTTTTTTCTAAAGTTTACTTTTTGTTCCAATTATATAGATAATGGTACGGAACCCTTCGTGCGCGAGTCTGACTCGCACTTGGCCGGTTTTATTATTAATACTATTAGTATAATATAAGTATCTGTGTTAATACTAACTAACGTTAGCCGCTCTTCTGACTTTAGCCGGCTAAACCTAGCATTAGCCGTAAGTGTATGGTGTACTCACTTATATTATGGTTATGCTTCTTCTGTCTGTCTTTGGCGAGCGCGTGGATGTCCGCTTCCGTCCAATCGTCCGGCAGCAGTTCTGGAGATGACAATGTGTTCCCTTCACCGTGTGACAAAGTAACAAAATATCGAGAGAAACCTGGACTGTGAAGGTAGATGGGGAATAACTAATAGGGGAATCATGCTTCATACTTCTAGGGAGAGAAGTGTCAAAAAAATGGATAAATGAAATGAAATGAACGAAAATTTTGAGCGCTGACCACGGATTTCCGGAAGAGGGAGAAGGACAGTGACTTCCCTCTCTTTATCTGTTTTTTTCCCCTCATGCCTAGGTTTGCTGCCTTTGTACAGATCTTTCTGTAAATGTTACGAGTTTTTTAAGTTTTTTGTGCATTAGGGTATTATAAATAAAAAAATATGAAATGAATATAGGTCTGGTCTGGGGGGCAATTCTGACGATAGCGAGATCATGTCCATGGTCGAAATATCGATTTTGAGATACCGAAATGTCTATCAAAAACAAGAAAAAGCTATTCTTACGACTAGCCTTTCGACCAACCGAGATATCTCGACCCGTTTTCGATCGAAATGAATATAAATCGAGATTGTTTTCGACGAATTTAAGCCGTATCAAAACCGATATCTCGACTGGGGAGATGATCTTGATAGCGCGAGAATCGGGGGCCTGGCGCGGTCTGGTCCGTGGTCTCACTCACTCATGTTATGGTTGTCCTTCTTCTGCCGGTCCTTCAGCGCGAGCATGTCGGCGTCAGTCAGCAGCGACACGTCGCCCGCGACGGAGCTGCCGGCGGACGGCGGGCCGGAGGAGGCGCCCGCGCCGCCGTCCAGGGAAAGGAGGTCTTCGAATAAGTCATCGGCCTGCAACCGGTGGGACACGCCATTACGAAATTTTCTTCCTTTTGCTCGCTTGGTCGAAATATATGTATAATCTTTACTCAAACAAAGCGAGAATTATGTGTTTTGACAACCTTGTTTGAGCAAAGTCGACCTTGCCGCGCTATTTGGAGGAGACAGCAATATTGTATCGAAATTCATTATTGTCGTATTTTATTTTAAAAACAGTCAAAAAAAGTTGTGCAGCGGGTCTAGAAAGAGAAACGATTCTCTCTCAATCGCCCCGTCTTTGGCTGTCAAACGAACAATTTCGACTGTCAAATGTACTGGGTTTGATTTGACAGTCGCATTCGTATTATTCAGAATTTGGATCTGAGTGAGTACAGGGAGCGTAAAAAAATATAATTGAAACAAAAAGTAAACTTTAGAAAAAACCGACTTCCACAAACCCTATTTGATTAGATTGAGTTTAATACTAACTGTAACCCATTATCCCCCCCCCTTGGGGAATTAATTTTGTCAAATCCTATATCAGTGCTACCCCACGCGACTAAGGAACCCCTGTACAAAGTTTCATGGCTCTAGGTCCACCGGTTTAGGCTATGCGTTGCCTGCCCGTCAGCCACGCATTGTATTTGTACCTAGTATTGAGCAGATCTGGTGGCCATATGTGGTCTTCATCAGCAGTTCCGCATCACAATATTATGCTATGTGCATTTGCTCGAGTTATTATGAAAAACACAAAAATCATTATAGGTCTGCCTATAATATTTGAAGAGTTCACTCGATTTCTCCAGGATCCCATCATCAGATCCTGACCTGGTGTCAATGGGACCACCCTTGAGGTATTACCTATACGCCGAAAAAAGATTTGTTCAAATCGGTTCATAATTGGCGGAGTTATCGCGCAACAAACATAGAAAAAAAAACATACGGGTCGAATTGAGAACCTCCTCCTTTTTTTGAAGTCGGTTGAAAAGAGCGGGTTTTCCTTGCCGATTTGCTCTGCTCCCTTTAGGGGGACCAGAACTTTCTGCTCTTTCTAGTCGTTCCCTCATGGCTGAGGATCGTGACCGTCATGCTTGTCGGCACGGGGCTCCCAGTGGATCTCCAGTTCGTTCAGTCCTAGGCTGTGTGTATTGCCTCGTGTAGGTCATTTAAAAAAAACCCACTTCCACAAAACCTATATTTGATTAGATTGAGTTTAATACAAACTGTAACCCCTTATCCCCCCCCCCCCTTTGGGGACTTAATTTTGTCAAATCCCCACTCAGTGCTACCCCACGCTACTAAGGAACCCCTGTACAAAATTGCATGGCTCTAGGTCCACCGGTTTGGGCTATGCGTTGTCTGCCCGTCAGCAAAGCATTGTATTTGTACCTAGTATTGAGCAGTTCTGGTGGCCATATGTAGTCTTCATCAGCAGTTCTGTATCACAATATTATGCTTACCGTGAGTATATGCACGAGTTATTACTAAAAACACAAAACTCACTATAGGTCTGCCTATAATATTTGAAGAGTTCCCTCGATTTCTCCAGGATCCCATCATCAGATCCTGACCTGGTGGTCCATAGTGCCAATGGGAAGGTAAACCCTTTAAAAAAAAACCAAATAGGTCCATCTGTCTAGGCGCTATCGGGAATCCTTTGGGAAGTAGGTTAAAAATGGACTAGTATAGCCGGCGTCGAAGACCTGTTCCGCCTGGCGAAAGACTACTCAGAGCTGACTGCCAACCTGAAGAGGCAGTGAAAGAAGAAGAGGAAGACCAAGCTGCAAGTATTCCTGCGTGTGGCTACACCAGCGTTCAGGCCTTCCCCTTGATCTTAAAAGGTTCTTGGCAGACACTACTTTGAGAACTCGCTGTCAGGCAGAGACTTTAATATCCAATTGACTGCGCCTGCGGGGGAATGCGGCTCGCCAAACGTTTGTTGTATTCAACAAACGTTCGCATACGCAACCTATATACGATGACGGGCAGCCAGACAGTTTCGCAGCGGCTGACCAATCACAGCTCTCTTACCCCGTCCCCCGCCGCCCGTAAATTGGTGAGTTGTGCTTCAAAGGCAAAAGTATATATGTGCTCTCCACTGGATAAGTGCTCCCTGCTGTCAGGACAGGTGTACATACCTCAGAGTTGCTGTTCGCCAATGACGCTAGAGGACTGAGGACGCCGGAGGAGGAGGCCCGGTCCGGGGAGGAGGGGGGCTTGCTGCCCAGCTCCGGAGCTGACAGCGACACCCGGGAGGCTGATGGCACCTGGAAGGGTTAGAGGAGGATTTTACTACATAATAAAGCGTCACTCTTTTTCCCATACGGGGTTGCAGAGGCACATAGCTTTTAAATACCTCACATGTATGTGAGATTAATACCTGTGCGATACCCGAATAGGGTTCTATATTCTGGTCGCTGAGAGAATGCGATCTACTTTTCACTCTATCTCACTTGTGGGAGTGAGATAGAGTGAAAAGTAGCGCGGGACAGACAGGGACATATACATGTGTCAGGATCGCATTCTCTCAGCGGCCAGAGTATAAGTCTTAAGTAGCTACATTTATTGTAACATCTTGTTTAACACAAGGACGCTAAAAACATTTGAGTTTGAGTTTGAACACGCTTTGCCAGATATTAGTATATATTTCGTATATATTTATTTTACATATCAGAAAAACACAAACAATACAGAATAGAAAAGACATGAACAAAGACAAGCTTATCTCTAAAAAGAGATTTCTTCCAGCAAGCCCAGGATGGACAGGATACATTTTATCTTAATATTTTATCAAGACCACGGACAGTGAAATGTGGTCTGAGCATGATGATAATACTGATGATAATGGGGTATAGTGAGTGCCAGATAAATTGAAATAAAAGGACATTGACCCCCGTTGTAACCATTGTACCAATGCACTCCATTATTAGGTTACGATGTGAACAATTGTATGAGTAGTATCACCTAACAGGACAATCCTGCGTATCGTGGTACAAGGCGTCCTTGACGGTGAATCTTGGCTTAAATAGTACATATTTGCGATATTATTAGTGGTTGCAGTACTGACCTGTATATGCGGTTGGAAGGATTCACTGAGGTACTGTCGGACCTGGCTCTTTTGCTTCTGGATCACGTGATACCGGGTGGGGTTCTCCAGAACGGTCCGGACCTGGAAAGCACAAGTTACAGGTGAGCTGGGGCAGTCAGGGCAATCTCTAGTGTTTATCTACCCATGAAGGTATCTAAGGACCCAGTTATGTTTCATAAGTTAATTTTTTTATACGATGTGGGTAGGCTGTTCTTTCTTCTCTTCTCCATACAAATCATATCAGCTGACCCACTCAGACCAAAATGTAAAGTGGATCTGATCGAATCGCTTCCTTAGTGAAAGTTGCTCAGAATGATGTCCCTAACAACAATATAGCTTAACCGTGCGCGCGATAACATGGCACTAGCGGTCATTGACCCGCTAAGAAAATGTGTGCGATTTGACGTTTGCTGCCACCGCCACGACGACAGTGGCGGCAAACGGACATTTAGCATACGCTACATTTTCTTAACGGGTCAATGACCGCTATTGCCATGTTATCGCGCGCAAACTACAGGGATTTCACAGTCACCCTGTCAAGTGAGATGGTAGGATTCACCTGTAGCACTTGCGGTGGCAGGTCCACATGTGGGACGATGCGCGACACGTCGCTCGTAGTTGGTTTCTTCTTTTCATCGTGCTCCTTCGCTGTGCCCGCTTGTCGAGCCTGCAATGGATAGCGAACGTTGCGTTACAACACTAGCACATCATTATTTAGCCAGCCAGACTCTTACACGAAGGGTTCCGCACCATCGTACAATAGTATACGGCTAAGTGCTAGTCGGACTCGCGCACGAAGGGTTCCATACCATTATCTATAAAAACGGCAATAAAATCATGTCTGATGTATGGGAGCCCCATTATATTTATTATAATCTGTTTTTTAGTATTTGTTGATATAGCAGCTGTGAAAATCTGTGAAAATTTCAACTGTCTAGCTATCACGGTTCATGACATGAGATACAGCCTGGTGACAGACGGACAGACGAACAGACGGACAGACGGACAGACGGACAGACGGACAGCGGAGGCTTAGTAATAGGGTCCCGTTTGGCACTCTTCGGGTAAAAACTACAAACTACAAAAAACACGAATCTTCTATGGGGGGACACCCTATTTCGTGTAGTTGTTACTGCAGTGGCCACGGATATACACATTCTGTAAACATTTCAGCTCTGTACCTTTTAAGGTTCGTGAGATAGAGCCTGCTGACGGACAAAAAGACAGACGGACGGACAGCGTAGGCTTAGTAATAGGGTCCCGTTTGGCACCCATCGGGTACAGAACCCTACAACGTCAAAGGCAAAAATTATGGCCTCGAGTTTATCAAGTCGAGTTCAGAGTTTCAGACCCACCTGTAACGATTCCCTGCGCAGTTGCTCCTGCGCATGCTCTCGCATCAACTGCTGCTTCAGTTGCGTGCGCGACGTCGGCGTCAGCGTCTTGAACGTCGGTGGACTGCGAACAAGAGATACAGTCGTTATTGTTTACTGTTCCCCCTGGCGCTAGCGAGATCATATCCATGGTCGAAATATCGATTTTGAGATACTGAAATCTCTATCAAAAACAAGAAAAAGCTTTTCTCACGACTAGCCTTTCGAACAACCGTGATATCTCGACCCGTTTTCGATCCATCCACCTCGAAAAATTGCAAATACCACGAGATGGCGCTAAGATATATAGGATTGATTCTAAGATTAGCGCCACCTAGAGGTATGTTAACTGAAACCATGGCGTACAGCGTCGGCGTCCAGATGGAGTACAAATCTTACTCCTCACGCCATCCCTTTTTTTTCGAAGGGTTATTAATTCTAATTTGTATGGGATGAGCACCCTGTGATACGAGTAATACGCACATGCCATGCCTGTCGCTAAATGTATTTTTCCGTGACTGGAACTGTAACCCGAAAGTCATAGTCATACAGGGTGACATTTAATTGGCTGACCATATTTTGAGGAATGATGGAACACATCAAGAAACAACTTTCTCCAAGAAAATTATGGTCGCAAATGAAGAATAATATTCGAGCCACAGTATATTGATCCGTTCAGACGATTGCAAGTAACTATGGGCGACCAGTTTTTTTGTTTAAACCCTTCACTCGCAGAAGCACACCGCTCGAACGACCGAACAATGGCAAACTAGTTATATAAGATGTGTCGGCGAACCAGTTAAGATTGAGTACTATTACCTTGAGTAATGAAGAATATATTAGAAGATCACTAAAGATGGGAAATACCGATGTACCTTCGCACAATCGAGTACTCGGGTTGACACTTTGTAGATAATCCTCTTGATCCTCCTTATAGGTAAGCACAATGAGGATCTAACGTTTCACATATCAATGTCATTGGATAAGATATTCTAACGCTAATATGACATATTATTTATATCTAACATTTTTATCTCAGGAGACAAGTACCGTTTGTATAATATTCACTTGTGACACGCTTGTAAAGTATGAAATGTTTTAATATGAATATTAGATTTTTGGAAGCATGAATCAAAAAACATGTCAATAATAATTAATCATACAACAGAGAAAAATATATAGGTATGTACTCCTACAGGAAGCATTATAAATATAAATGTAGGTATAATAGCACATAGTAATTAATTAAGTTTACATTATAAAACTATTTAATTGTAAATTGATAAGTCCATGGTACCTATGAACATACTAGATAGAACAGATGTAGTAATAGTGTATGTATATATGAATGAATGTGTGTCAAACTAACAATCATCGAATATCATTGCATAACAAGTTCTGTCTCAGTCTACCAGTGCGATTCAAATCACATCTCGTTTAAATCTAGTCATACCCAAACAGAAATATTTTGATAACAAAATTGTATGAAAGTATTGAAATAGTGCATTGAAATAGTGGGCGTAGAAGAAATGTATAAACAATAAATTATTATTATTGTTATTAAATTATAATTTATTGTTCGTTTTATGTATTTTAATTGAAATAAACAAAGCTTTCATTATTTTTTAGTAATCATTGAACTGATAAGATTTCGTTACGCATACCGCATCTTGTATATTATCCTATACGCAATAAATCAAGCACACACAAGTGGCTTTACGGGATGCCCATGTTTGAGATGACATCGACGAGTAAAGAGAAACCACCGTAATAAAAAAATCGTGTCTGTGACACGGTTTGGGCACCCCTGACCGTATCCGCCTAGCCTAGACTCAGCGTCGAGTAGACCTTGACCGCCAATCCCGAACGCACTTGTTACTACTCTCTACACTACTCGTGAGCAACTGTTACAACTTGTACTACTCACTTGTTATAGCAAGGCCACGGTGGAGAAATTGCACTAAATTCGTACGATATATACGGACCTTCAAACGGTATTGGAAAAGATAGTGAGGAAACCTTCAAAGAGAATTTGTAAGTAAATAAACGGCTATCATAATCATCTTTATTCCAGTTTACAAGACCCATATCTAACTACTTTAAAGCTAAAAATATACATAAAATCGCTATTGATGGCCAAAAAAAATGTATGCCTGGCTACGGCGGCTTTTTTCTATATTATTTATATTTAACTTTTCATCATTGGTCTATAACAATTACATTTCAATTGATAATAAATAATATAAAATAATTTGACGTAGGTAATGGCCATCTACACTAACGAGGGGTTTATAGTCAGATATATGTAATATAAGCATTACAGTACGGTTTTATATTTCAATGTTTGTCAAATTAATCAGAGGTCGTCGTACGCCATGATAGGTAATTTAAATGTTTACAATGATTGTAGACATAGGTATTTTGTTTGTGGCTAAATAAGTACTTGTAAAATAATATTACCTATTCAAAGTTGGTCTCCACTTTCGTTTCGTCACAATGTCACAATTTATAATTCGGCCGCGTCATGTTCGGTGCCAAAAAACTTCGCGAAACAATCACCCTGTAGAATACAAATTTTTGCGAGTGCAAGTTATGTCAATGGATTTAAAGTGCAGATAAATAACCTGTTCAATGGGTGTTGGTTTTGAATACAAAGAATGACAAAGGTAAAAATAAACCCAAAATCAAACTTAGTGCCTTACAACTTGTATTTATTTACTCTAGTACCGTATGAAGTCGCATCACAAGTATTCACAAGCAAGTACAACAACTCAGGAATTCAGGATAAATTGTAAGATTAAGCAAGCTATGACATAATCGAGGTAAATATTTCCTCAACTTACTTAGGGACAGTTTGAGGAAAAAACTTAAAATCTGTTCCATTGAGCTATTGTCTAATCCGGTTCCCCTGAGTTATTTAGGCTCTGTTCAAACATGAATATTATGAAATAACAAGTCTTGATTGACTGACTGACTGTCATCATCAAACAGTCATCAGAGCAGGGGCCAAACAGAAAATGGTTTTACTAAAATCGGAACATAAATGGGTCAAAAAGATCTCTAAAGATTGTATATTTTTTGCATAAGGACTGAATTAATTGAAATGTGTTCTTACTGTAAACGCAAAGGAAGTCGCGTGTATCTAGTTACTACTAATTTATACAAAAGCTGGCACGCCAAGTGTAAAGACCATGCCAAAAAGCTTGAACATGAAACGTGATCGTTTTCTAAAGTAAGAGAATTCGGTCATGAAAGCTTTCCCAATTTTGCCAAACTTGGCAACAAAAGACTGATAAAGACCACAAAAGAGGCACACTTATTCCATGTCATGTCATCAAATCAAAATATTAGACATTTTTTAGGATTAGTAAAGTAAATAAGTAAATGTAGCCCATTAATGTCCCCACCGAGGGGCACAGGCCTTTACTCGGATCCGAGTAAGATTGAGCCATACTCCACCACGCTGGCTCAGTGCGGGTTGGTGGAGGCGTTTTTACGACTACTACATACTACGAAGTAGTGATAGAGCCGGGACCTACAGCTTAACGTGCCATCCGAAACACGGAGTGTCCGATAATATACTTAAGACAAATTAATCATCTCATTGGTACATGGTCAGCACCGGGATTCGAACCTGCATCTCTTGCGTGAGAAGCAAGGTGAAACCCACTAGACCACGGAGCACTTTAGGATTAGAATAAAATGAATTTCAAGTCGAATATCTTCACAATCACACAAACAGTATTACACTTCACATTTATACCACATTAATTTCCTCTAGCCCCTCACCAGAAACCCTTTGTCGATCGTCAACAGGGAGCACTTACCCAGTGGAGAGCGCATCGATACATTTTCCTTTGAAACAAAACTCACCAATTTACGGTCGGCGGGGGACGAGGTAAGAGAGCTGTGATTGGTCAGCCGCTGCGAAACTGTCTGGCGGCCCGACATCGTACATATTCGTACGCATTCAATCATCATAAAAGCGCACAATTTAAAAAAAAACCATCCAGAGCGGTGTATACTAAAAACATCTAAGATGAAGAAAGAAAGCCCCAGGTTTGCTTGTGTATATGTGTGTACTTACAGCATTTCAACGATCATTCGGCTTGCGGTGACAGGCGGAACTACTTAACGCCTTCTGACAAGTTCGTAGCATTCAAATGCGTGGAGTTAGCGGCCCCTGTAAAGGTGGTACTCACGGTGCAATCTGTCTTGCAACTTACCGCTGCAACTTGTTGCATGCAACCTGCAACCTGCCTACTCACGATGCAATCTCGATGCAATCGATTGTATGCAACCTGCAACCTGCCCACTCACGATGCAATCTACCTGCGATCTGATGCAGGACAACAAGTTATCGCGCCAAAATATCTTAAGGGCTCTACTGACGATGATGCAATCTGTCTCGCGATTTGTTGCTGCAACTTGTATCTTCCTGTTATGTCCTTCTCTAGCGGTCGCAAGGCAACCTGCCTTCTATGAGTTGCAGCGACAGATTGCAAGCCAGGTTGCATCGTGAGTAGAGCCCTTTAGGAAGACTATTATTTATTATATTATTATATTAGTATAATTGCTTGTAGTCTCAAACCGTAACGTCACAAAAGTCCTTATCGACTGCTTCTATAGGAGCGTCATATCATGTTATGTGTAATGGGAAAGTAAGGGACAGAGCTATATAGCGTATAGCTCCCTCACTTTCCAACGATGCCGAAGTAGCCACAAATTCAACTGAGAGTGGACAATAGGTCTCACATACAAATTCGAGAAGTGTGTCAAGTTACATATACTTAGCAGGTAGAACAAATACCCAAGTCTAATAAAAAGATACAATAAAAAACTGAAGACAACACCAAAGGGCCTTGCTTGATTTACATGCTTGCCAAGGTTCGCGAAACTCCGGGAAACACAAACTTGTAAACGGAGCGTTTGGCTTGTGCGGCGTGTGTCTCTCGCCTTTATCATTCAAGCTGAGACCGGTCTCAGTTCAGCATTGCTGAGCCGGTCCTTATTAACACTGTCTCTATTATTTTGATCTATCTGTAATTTGTTGTATTTGTGTTAATAAAGCTATACTTATCAATATCAATTTATCAATACAGCTCGCACAGAGAGCCTGATGGCCGATTTCACCAACAGTCCCGATATTTTAGGGCTATTTATTTCCTTTCAGAGACCATATAGCGGTATACTTTCTTTGATCTAAGTTTAAGGGTCATCTAGGTTATTAAGGGACCCCTTAAATTTAAGAGACCAGCCTCTGATACAATCACAAGGCGGCTAATAAAAAGAGGTAAGTGTGCTGTTGGTGAAATCGGGCCTGAGTCTGTTAAATTTCGAATTTGTGCTGCGATCTTAATTTCACACAATTATGATTTATTTATGATTTTTAACCGCAGTGTTGAACCGCATATTCTCTCACGCCCTCTAGCGATATATTTGTAAACCTTGTTTTAACTTATACGCTCCGGTAAGGACAGATGCCACTAAGAATACTATTATGGGAGAAGAAATAAAAAAATCGGATTTTTCTCTTCCGGCCAGCTGGGCAAAGGGAAAGGGCCAACATTGGCAGAAAACTTCTCTTTGACGTTCGCGGGGGTTCGGCGAGCATGTAAACCAAGATTCAAGTTGTACGTACGTAGTACGTACGTCCATGGTAATTTGTTTGCGGTACTCATATAAACCATCGCGTGACGAACGCGTTACGGGCAAGGACGCCGTACCTTCCCATATCTAATTTGTTCAACAGTACCTACCTGTTACCATGTAAGTGGGTATGCGGAGATGATAAGATGATTTCCATGTACTTGCGATGGAAAAAAAACTTTATAAGTACGCAAAGAGAACTATTGCCCCGAAACTCAAATCAATCGAAAATTATGCACAGTGCAACTTTTGAAATTATTAAAAATAAAAATTCCAGCCATTACTTAGGCTTTGTGGTTCCGTAGTACTGAAGAGGTGGAAGAATACGGTTTCCAAATAACGTTTTACAAATCCCATTTCATTATCTGATTACAGTTACAAAAATACTACACCAATAAAATAAAATGGATCCGCAGAAGGCAGACAGATAGAGCAATATAATAATTATCAAAAAAAACCCAAGAAAACCCAAGTTGCCAGGCGAAAAAAATCGTGGGAAAAACGGTAAAAGTCGTAGTTTTATATACGACACCGGCCTGAGGCTGAGATTATAGACAGGACTTATCAGTTGAGCTGAGCCAGATAAGGATTACCTGTCACAAATTAGGCGGGTGACACGCTACAATATCTGCGCATACGCATGATAGATAGCAAAGCAAATTATAACCTAGTGTACTCGTAGCACTGGCATAAATCGAATGTAATAAATCTGATTCAATTCAGTACATTATGATAGCATTTTTGGACTATATATCTTCACTAGTATCCAGGGCTGCGATCCTGTACGCTTATCGCGTGCGTGACAAAGCTATAGGGGCGCAAAATGCCAGTTTGTTTGTGGCCGTCGCCGAAGCAAAATCGGAGGAAAAGCGGTATATTCCCGTGCACCTCTGTGGGGAAATTAGTGGCCTTATGTTATTTTTAACCCCGGGGCGACCAAAAGAGGGGTGTTATGAGTTCTGCGTCTGTGTCGTTCTGTTTGTATCTCTGTCAATTGTGGTCAAATGGATACAGCAGAGACTATATATCAAATTGACTTGCGCCAGCGGGGGAATACGGCTCGCCAAACGTTTGTTGTATTCAACAAACGTTCGCATACGCAACCTATGTACGATGACGGGCCGCCAGACAGTTTCGCAGCGGCTGACCAATCACAGCTCTCTTACCTCGTCCCCCGCCGCCCGTAAATTGGTGAGTTGTGTTTCAAAGGAAAATGTATCTATGCACTCTCCACTGGATAAGTGCTCCCTGGGATACAGGGATCAGAATTCCCTATCCCCTTTTCAAGTAAATTCAATTCAATTTCTTAATTTCAGACTTCTAGGTCCATAAATAACAGAATAACTCACATTAATCACACTCTATTACGACCGACCAGCCATATTCTACCACCAAACCAAAGTTCCATATTTTGGCCCCGATTCATGCAAAAGGGCTTACAATTTCAGCCCGACCTATTGTCCCTTGCCCCACCATTTCACGGGTCGAGTGACCCAAAATACCCACGACATGACCCGTACACAGTAATCCGTGATCATCACTTGGCAACACGGAAGCGCCGGACACTTCCCGTCATTAGGCTAATGACAGACAGACGGACAAACGGACGGGGGATGGCAGTTACCTTGCTCAGTGACATGGATTTATTGTGATTTTTTATTTATTTATTTTATCCACCATTTCCTCACGCATCCAGCTACCTTGCAATTTTCCCATACTCCCCGGTGGGTCATTTGAAGACCCAAAATATTGTGCCTATTTTTCCCAGTTACCCCGGCAAAGGAGTCCGTCGGGAAGGATGGCACTTTTCGGCCTTTGGCCTTTTTTTAGAGTCACCGGGGCAGCTGGGAATATATCGAGTTCCTTACAGTCATAGTAGATACAAACTACAAGTAAACATACTTTACATACATTCCGAATTCTATGAGGTAAGGTAAAGACCGGAATAAACCATAACTGTAATGTAATTTACAAAGGCGAGCTTTTTTTTTTATGAGCCTGTAATATCCCACTGCTGGGCAAAGGCCTCTCTCCCCCTCTTCCACTCCATTCGATCCTGAGCGGTCTCCTTCCACGAGGCGAGCTTATAAAGATTTTATTTTTATTAAATTTTTTATTTTATTTTTTCTTCCATAGTTTCGTATACATATTGATGTATCTGATCACGAGGGCGATTTGTGCCGCCCTTGGCAGTATGCACTAGGAAGAGCGCCGTTTTTCGCACCAGTGGAAGGCCGCTGTCATCGGCGCAGGTGAAAGGCACAAACTTACAGAAATTACGAAAATTACAAAGACACATTTTTTATTTAGTATTTGTTCGTTATTATTGTTTTTTTTTTAAGAAGCTTTGCCGTTTTGTACGACTTAGTTTTTTTTTTTTATCGTTCATTTAGTTTGTTCCAACTTATACATGACGCTACCAAATCACTGTTACGATCCTTGTAAGAGGGCGGACCTACTAACTCATGACTACAGGCTACCTGTGAGCCTAGTTATGATAGTAGTCAACAAAACTATTTCCTTGTTAGGATATTTTTACTATGAATAAAGATTTATTGTATTTTATTTCGTTTTATTTTATTACTTAGCGTGTAAACCATTTTCTCGGCTCACGAGCGTTCTACATATGTTTGTGACGACTTCTCCCGCTACACAAATATATTTATATTGTTTAACGTAGTTATACAACACAATAGATACAGTTAAACAATCGCTTATAAACTGTACCACACGTAAATTAGCAAGCTTAGTGATATGCGCGACACAACTGTGGGAATTCGTACAAAAAATACACAAAATGTAGCAAATTATTAGCGGAAGTGACAAATTACGTACAATACGGTCGGTGGGCACTCTCTTGCACTACTAATTAGGTCTATCATAACTGGGTGGGTCAACTGAATTCAACCATTTGCTACTGAGTTTGAATGAAAAAGTTTTTTTTAGGTACTTATAAAATAAGATTCCCCACGTTCAAGAAAAGTAGGTAATACATATACTAGAGTAAGGAAGGGCCTGTTTTAAGCAGACCCGATAAGCCCTATGAGGAATCATATATTTTGTATGTAAACTTGTCTTGTCATCGGGATTCTTGAAATGCTATAAGTATACAGACTGTGATGAATGACGTCGCACAATATATAAAATAATAATCTCTAATACGCAAAAATAGCGTAATTTAATAAAAATATATTATAATTATATTATAATACCAACAAAAACAGGAGAATTTAAACTAAGTAGCTAAAATAAGTCTATGATAATAACCTGTAAGTAAACGAATGAATGAAGATTCCATGAATGACAAGGCATGCGTACGTAGTACGTACTTTACACACGAACCCTATTATATGCAAATCACGTTATCGGAATATCAACTTAATTACGAACCATAATAGGTGGAAAATCGGTCGTATCCGGAATCGCCGACTCGGCGGCACAAGGCTGGGATATAATTCTAGATATTGTACAAAAAGTGCCAGATTACAGCACAGATAGTATGTGCATCTGCATGGAATAATGTCTTTGCAAGGTTGCAATTAATTAATTTATCAACAATAGTGAGGTAGGTACTTGAGCTTTGATAGATTAATCTAAGATATGGCATTTTTTGTAACTATAGGGCAGACACAATAATCTTGGCGAGAGAGTCGTAAAAAGTATCATTCTAAGGAGCGTCATCAAGCATCATCAAATCAAAAATTCTTTATACTTTCGTATAAATCCAAACTTGGTCCCAAAGTTTTCAAGAAAAATCGTTATGGAGTGGGTTTTCCCTAAATATCCACTAATAAACGAAAACTCTCCTTAAAATAACCCTTATTTAATCCTCAGTTCACCTGGGCCACATTTTTTTCCGCTTCGTGGCAGGTACATATTTTTGCTTTTTCTCTAAATAGAGCCAGCATATGCCAGCATTATCGAAAGTCTAGTTTGCGATGCGACATTGAAGTAACATGTGTGTAGCAGACGTGACATGAATGATTTTAATGTGCCGCTACTGGACAACAAGGTTTAATGAAGCAAATCATTATAAGAACAATACCTACAATAGATCGCACATTATTAGCACAGAGAATATTTATACAATACAGGGTATATTTGTATAATATACCAGTAGCAACTTCCATCACAGGGTAGGATATTTTCACACGTTCACAACACTGATGATGAAAAATAGATAAATGTTTACAAGATATTTCGTTAGAACTGTCAAACGCCTAACCTAACCATCCTCACAAACTTTCGCGTTTAGTAGGTAATACTTAGATACAATAATAATACAGAGTGTGAAAAGGAATTACTCCCTTCGTCCATAATATGCTATATGCCCTCCGCCGCCGAGGACGATAACACATTAAGTGGCATCTGCCCCGGCACTGTCAGCACTGGTTGAGTATGGGACATATTCATACACTGGTAACGGGGACAATGCACCTGGGAGGATGGATCCAATTCGAAATAGGTTCGCTGGATCACCATGGAAATCAAAAGATGATTCGAAGATATACCTATATAAGAGCTGAACCATACATGATACATAATATTGATGTTGAAGGTTAGAAGGTTAGAAGTACTCACTCTTTCTTATTGTTGACTACAATGACTAGTTTCACTTTCCGAGGGCCCTTGGTCATCTTGCAAAGGTCCTTGCTAGAATCCTGTGGGCCCTTCAGAATCTTCAGCAGTGGAATGTTGGGGCCTTCACACCACCCCGCTTGATGGCGCCACAGTCTTCGTCACCGCTTCATGACTCCCGTGCTATACTCGTCTCCGACCCCCGCGGCACATTTTGAAAGCTTTCTGTCACTTATCACTGGAACTTCTTTTTAAAGTAACTTGGCCCCGAATATCCTTTTCGGATTAATCACTATTGAATATTGGAGTTAAATATCACTGTTTTTAGTCACCACTGGTAGTATTACTGGGTTTTTGACACTATCTGAGGAGAACTTGATTTAAGTATTTTCGAGGCTTGACTTGGTTTTGTAAGATTATATTTGCCTAACATAAAATAAAAAATCGGACACACAATGATATGCCAGCACAGAATTATAGTATTTCGTAGGATTTACACGTTTAGGTACGATGTTATTGACGTTGATTGGATTTCGTATCGTAATGCACTGAATAAAAGAGATAGTTTAATTATGATAAATTCGATGTGTTATCTTTTAAGTACATTAGGCTATCTTTTTATAAACGTAGTTGTGACGTATAATTACAATTTTATCTTAAGTATTTCATCTATTTTATAATTAGAGGAATTTATGATATTCGAATGACTTGTGTATGTCTACACCTGATTAATAGTCAGACACCTGGGGCCCGATGCTGCTGTGAGAAACGCACTTATATTGGATCGCTACCGCTTCTAAAACACCCAAAATGGCGTCATTTGGTATGCTCCCAAAGAATCGCAAATAGATCGTAAATAGATTACGATCTATTTGCGATTCTTTAGGAGCATACCAAATGACGCCATTTTGGGTATTTTAGAAGCGATAGCGATCCAATATAAGTGCGTTTCTCAGAGCAGCATCGGGCCCCAGGTAAAAAAGTCAGGTTTTCGGTGTCTCTGCCATTTCCAATTGCCAATTTTATACTTTACAACAATTTTCAAATACATAGTGGACAAGGAAAAATAAATAGGCAGCTCGTGACGATTATGGGTATTATGCGAAGTGTTGTGTAATGTGAGGAATGTGGACAGTAGCAATCTCTTACACTATTGACTGTTGTCATCTGGGTATTATAGGACGTTGAACATTATACTCAGTATTGAAGCCTTCGTCGGCGTCGTCGGCACAAATACAATCAAATCTAGTCCGGTAAGTCGTCTACTGGGGAAGATGCCACAGGTTAACAAGTTTACCCTGGAACTGGCGTTTACTAGTGAGTTTAATATTATACATAAAGACTAATTAGGAGATATAATAACTCAATAGTTCCCCGTTGAACTATTAAAAGTATGTTCTGTTAGAAATAATTTTATCTATAATGTGAATGTGATGTGTCGTGCGTGTGTGATATGATATATATGGCTGTAGGATCATTACGTTTTTCTTTCTCCGTGGCGATTATAATGCACAGTATAATAGAGTGTGAATGTACATAAAAAAGTAAATGTAGCCCATGTTCCCACCGAGGGGCACAGCCTTTACCACAGAGACTATATATCCCATTGACTGCGCCTGCGGGGGAATGCGGCTCGCCAAACGTTCGCATACGCAACCTATGTACGATGACGGGCCGCCTGACAGTTTCGCAGCGGCTGACCAATCACAGCTAACTTTCCCTCGTCCCCCGCCGCCCGTGAATTGGTGAGTTGTGTTTCAAAGGAAAATGTATCTATGCGCTCTCCACTGGATAAGTGCTCCCTGCTTTGCCAGGATACGAGTAAGATTGAGCCATACTCCCCCACGCTGGCTCAGTGCGGGTTGGTGGAGGGTTGTCGGGTTAGCGACCAATCCGACTGTCAGAAGTATCAAGCTACCCTAAGGGCCTCTGACACGGCGGTGTTAGTTTTAGTTTTCTTTAGTAAGTTTTCTGCAGATTTCTAAAATACCTCCTAAAGTAATACCAAAATTCTTATAAAAAGCCTAGCGCCCATGACGTTCGGCTAATATTTACAGCACACATTTGCTCTTGTAAGGCGGAGTTTTCACTGATAAGAGCTCGTTATCATAATCTCGGCAATCTCGACGTGTCACCGTAATATCATCATTCATCATCTATAACTGACGTGGCAAAGCGCCATGTTGCTTTGCTCCATATTGATAATGAACTGCACAGAATAGTATTACCTAACCTGCCTGAGTCTATTCTTTGTTACTAAGGCTTGTATAAGGAAAGAGAAGAGATATCGTGAATAAGGAATCACGTAATCTGTGATAAACGGATCCCTAAGAATCCGTAGCTTGAAAAAAGTTACATTTAATAAATCAGGTCGAAGAACGTTACATTGAAATCAGAAAGCCAATGCATGGGTGGCCAATGTTTTTGGGGTGATCTTATGTATCTACCTGCTTAATTATTTTGAACTTTTTACCCGACTGCAAAATAATAATGTACGTACTGACATAAATTGAACATAAACCGCATTCCCATCCTCCCCGGTGGACACAAATTGGCTCTTTGACAATTTTTGGCAGACGGCCAATGGTTCTATTACCGGGGACAATGGTACAATTGGCATTTTACTTGGACTAATAAACTGTCCACCTGAATGAATAATGTCCTGAGGTTGTAAATGCGTCTTCATAATTTCATAATTTCTTTATTGCACACAAAAAAAATAGTTAACAGATCATGGTAGGTAATAAAAGTGTACAATGGCGAGCTTATCTCTAAAAAGAGATCTCTTCCAGCAAACCAAGTTTCGTTGAGAGAGGTTGATAGCTGAGCGGGGGTAGACCCATGTGTACAACAATAAATTGTATTGTCAGGCGTCTTTTGTATTTTTCAGGCGCGGCGTGTGTAAAAACGTGTCAGCATCTTACCATTTTCATTTCACTTATACTTTATTGCACAAAAAATTAAAAAACACGTAACATTTACAAAAAGGCTTATCTCTAAAAAGAGATTTCTTCCAGCAAACCTAGGCATGACAGGAAAAAACAGATACAGAGAGGGAAGTCAGTGCACAATAAATGACTAAATAAATATACTTCACACATAATATAATAAGTACTTATACCAAAAATATCGTTATCAATACTATCAATTATTATAATATAACGCACTGATTCGGATAACTAATCACGATAACTTCATAACAAACAATACAGTTTTGAGATATATGTAGTTGAATTGTTTAAATAATACGTAATTGATGTGTTTTATATGTATTATGTATAACTTGATTCTGGAACCTCATAATATCTATCCCGATAATGCGAGGTATTACGAATTTTATAGTGTTGTTAGGGATGCCTTTGTGCACAACTTTTGCTGTGGAACCAGTTCATACAAATTATTAGATGACTTGCTACCAGTACCACTCCGATTGAGGATAATTATTCTAAAATTCAAAAAGTACAGTTCACGCCAAGTTATTTTGTCTCTACGCGAGCTGTCACTTATGTCTCTCTATCTCTCTAATCCCGCCTTACACTAATCTAGAAAGAGAGGTCACAGTTCTCTGGTCCGAACAATCTTGGCGCGGACTGTAAGACTGGTGGTAATAAAAATCGAGGTCGTGATAGAAAAGTGCAGATTGTATCGATTGTATGGATCACAGGTGATCGATTGATCGGGCGATTCAGGCGCGGTCTCGCAGACAACCGAATGCAGTCAGTCAGTTTGATTTTGGACTTTTATGCCATTAAGCTATAAAGTGATGTGTGGTTTAAGGCGCCGAAGGCAAAAACCCAACCCAATGCGTCCCCTTAACTTTTGTTCATCTAGCGAACCTTACACATTGAATCAACTTGATAGATCTACCTAAAGCCGGGAATACACATGCATGTAGCTTGTACCATGGAGCAAAATACTAGTATTTCTAATTATTATTCTAATACTTGCTCTATGCGTGTACATAATCATTCGGATCTAATCATTAATGACCAAATTAAGGCCACCAAGGTCGATCATATTTTGTTATCAACATCAGTTAAGAATCCACGACACAACTCAATTAGTAAAGCCACGATAATCAAGTATAGAAGACTCGATTATGAGAGTTCATGAATGATTTCTATTGAGATGTCAGTTAGTAACTATTTGTTAGGCTAAGTTCTCATTACGGTATGCGCCAGAGACTATATATCCAATTGACTGCGCCTGCCGGGGAATGCGGCTCGCCAAACGTTTGTTGTATTCAACAAACGTTCGCATACGCAACCTATGTACGATGACGGGCCGCCAGACAGATTCGCAGCGGCTGACCAATCACAGCTCTCTTACCTCGTCCCCCGCCCGCCGCCGCCCGTAAATTGGTGAGTTGTGTTTCAAAGAAAAATGTATCTATGCGCTCTCCACTGGATAAGTGCTGCCAGCCCATGACGGACGAATACGCAGGCACGCAGAACAGTGTGAGGGCCTTTAGTTAGGCTACAATACATTCTCATTACTCAAGCAATGAGCGGACGACTTTTTCGCCGCTTCCTTTGCTACATCGCTAGTTAGTTAAGCCTCGAGACCTAAGGCAGGCCTCCGTCACTGAATGTACTCGCGCGCTATAATTACCTACCCCGCCCGCCCGAGCTCTCGGGCGCCCGGCTATGGCCCGGCAGATCAAGTCAGTATGGTTGTCGCAAGTCAAGCGCACGCACGTTTTGAACTGTGTTCGTATCGTACGAGTATCTGCGATGCGAGGCAGCCCTGCGATAGTGTGAGATAGCGCGGTGCGAGGCGATCACAACTGTACGCTTGAGCATTTAGGCACATTTCAGCATGCAGCGGTTGCTGACGCGACGGAGTAGGCTATTATAGCAGTAGGTATTGGAAATTTGCTACTGAGTGAAGTATCTGTTACGTAGTAACTATTTAGTAATCTGTGCCTAAGGCTTTGAATAAAAGGGTATTGTTTGTTTTTGTATGGAAACTGTCATACATTTGGAATAAAACATTTTCTTGCGGCCAAAGGCCGCTATTTATCTCAAATCTCAGTTTTTTTGCAGTTTTTTTTTAGTTCGCTGCACACAAAGAACACCACTTAGAGCGAGTTTTACCAACGAACTTTTTACTTTTTACTCGAGAGTATCTTCTACTTTTTCATAGAATGACCTCATTTTGAACTGTCATTGTCATACAAATTTAATTATCCCCGGGATCGTTATTTTCGCATAACTTTTTGTTGGTAAAATCCAACCTTAAAGTCGAAGTTAAGTAATACCTAGTATAATGTTTGTAATAATAACTAGTGGCTCTGTGAGCTGTAGACCTCGCGAGTATGTCGGTGGGAAAGCTGAACTGCTAACACACATAAAAAAAATAACCCAAATAATTTTCTTTCAATAACACATACAAACTTATGAATGTACCTGGTTACGTACATACAGTATGAAAGTAGCCGCACCAATAACTTTGTAAACTACATTTCGCGATCTTTAATACAACCTATTGACTTTTTACTAAAATTATATAGTCTGTTTCACTCTCATGGTCTTTACGAATCCAACGACATCTCATTTGTTAATATCCATCGAGCCGTTTGGGTTGTAGCGATTTTATTACATTTTAAAAACCCATATCTCCGCCATTTTGAAAAAAATCAAAAAACTGGCTCGAGTAAAAAATTCTATTTATTTTTCCAACCTGCTCACAAAATTTCACGAGAATCGGTTCATAAATGCGACCTGTAGAGGAGAACAACCGGACATACGAAAGCATTTTTGCCCAAACCTGAAACGGAGACGCTTCGCTCGCTTCGCTCGCTCGGTCAATTATTGTGCACTTTCCCATATTGACTCAACACCATTATTGTTTTGTACGCGATCAAACCACTGTTAGTTAAACATTTGGGTAACTCATACAATACATATGTATGGAGTTGAGGTGATATGCAAGTATTTGGTATTTGCTCTTGTGCATATTATTCAGGACTGGTATCTTAGTTAAATATAGCAAACTGGGGCAAGATGTCATTTGCGAAGATCATTTCGCTAATCGACTTAAATAAAAACCGGCCAAGTGCGAGTCAGACTCGCGCACGAAGGGTTCCGTACCATTATCTATATAATTGGAACAAAAAGTAAACTTTAGAAAAAACCGACTTCCACAAACCCTATTTGATTAGATTGAGTTTAATACAAACTGTAACCCCTTATCCCCCCCCCCCAGGGGAATTAATTTTGTCAAATCCCATATCAGTGCTACCCCACGCTACTAAGGAACCCCTGTACAAAGTTTCATGGCTCTAGGTCCATCGGTTTAGGCTATGCGTTGCCTGCCCGTCAGCCACGCATTGTATTTGTACCTAGTATTGAGCAGATCTGGTGGCCATATGTGGTCTTCTTCAGCAGTTCCGCATCACAATATTATGCTTACCATGTGCATTTGCACGAGTTATTATGAAAAACACAAAAATCACTATAGGTCTAATCGGTCTAATTTTCCAAATCGGTCCATCCGTTTAGGCGCTATCGAGGCACATACATAAAAAAATAAATAAAAAAAAAAACAAACATCCGGACGAATTGTAAACCTCCTCCTTTGGGAAGTCGGTTAAAAAAACCGCAAAAAAACACGTTAATTGTATGGGAGCCCCCTTTATATTAAATTTATTTTGTTTTTAGTATTTGTTGTTATAGCGGGAACAGAAATACGTCATCTGTGAAAATATCAACTGTCTAGCTACCACGGTTCATGAGATACGGCCTGGTGACAGACAGACGGACGGACGGATATCTTGAGATTTTAAGGTACTTTCCCTCCAGGGCCCATTCGTTTGTTCCACCCTGTATATGTGTGATCTGTAACTGTATTTTTCATGAAATACCCAAAAAGTTTTGTTCAAATTATCATCTTATGTCAGAATAACTTTGTAGCTAGTTGAAAAATAACATTTGAATTGATTCAAAGCTTGCCGCGCTTTTAGGGCCTTTAGTACCTACTAAACGCCGCCGTAAGCAGCACTGTCTACAACCTACTCCTACTGGAAAACGTGAGACACCCATCTACAATTTCCGTACAATGAGGTTCACTCACTCATTATGTCAATGTCATGCAGACTGCAAAACATCATTTCAACGCACCAAAGAGTATTTAATTAAAACTTGCAGCCAAACTTGAAGTGGCCAAAAGGAAAAAATTAATTTCTGTGCTCTGAGATTTGTATGACAACAAAAGTAATTAAAAACTATTAATTTTATAATTATTTTCTAAAAGTTCTACATAATAAATAGAGACGTCGTAATTCATCAATTAATATTTAAAGTCTTTGTAGAAGTCCGGGGACGACATTGCCATATCATTTAAATTTAGTTTCATTAAAAGAAGGCTTACCTACCAAAACAAAATGGCCTTGGTATAAACTTTTCAAGCGTGTTGTGAAGACGTATCTTGTACCGAGACCACTTTCAATTTGTAATATCTCTCGTATTTCAGTATTTGTGGTTGGTGCGGCAACAGATATACACATTCTGTGAAAATTTCAGCTTTCTAGCTATTACGGTTCGTGCAGGCGGACCCGGTGACAGACGGACGGACGGACGGACGGACAGCGAAGTCTCAGTAATAGGGTCCCGTTTGGCACCCTTCGGGTACGGAACCCTAAAAATCAGAGATTTTTTTTTAGGGTTCCGTACGGATGCTTAAGAGGAAAATAGGAACCCTTATGGATCACTTAGTTGTCCGTCTGTCTGCCCGTCAGTCTGTCAACCCCGATCAACCCCTTTTCTCTCTGAAAAACTCCGCGGAGTATATCAATTTAAAATTAAAATCTATGGTTTGCGGTCCCTGATGAGATCTGTAAAAAAAAACAAACTCAAAGTCAACGCAATCCAATGATACGACCGTTATGCTGTAAATTGGGTGGATTCGTAGCATTGGTTTCTGGCACCCCCACTCTAGGCATCTGTATCGTGTAAAAACTTGAAGTAAGTAAATGATATAACCAACGCACGGATTAGTGACGGCTCTGCGCTGCGGCGAGGTCGGACAAAGTGATTTGTCACTAAAATCACTGAGACAACATATCTTGACAGACTATAGATTGCGCGATGCACAGGGTGAACTGTAACATACTGAACTGAATTAATTTTATACAAGAATTAACGTAAAATGGGAAACTTCTTTGTTAGGGACATCATTCTGAGCAACTTTCGTTATGAAACCGGTTTGATCAGAGCAACTTTTTTTTCACTTCTCGATACAAATCAGCTGACCCACTCAGGCCAAAATGTACTGGGAAGTGAAAAATAAAGTTGCTCTGATCAAATCGGTTTCATAATAAAAGTTGCTCAGAATGATGTCCCTGACAAAGTAGATTTTTCACTTCCCCATACAAATCAGCTGACCCACTCAGGCCAAAATGTACTGGGAAGTGAAAAATAAAGTTGCTCTGATCAAATCGGTTTCATAATAAAAGTTGCTCAGAATGATGTCCCTGACAAAGTAGATTTTTCACTTCCCCATACAAATCAGCTGACCCACTCAGGCCAAAATGTACTGGGAAGTGAAAAATAAAGTTGCTCTGATCAAATCGGTTTCATAATAAAAGTTGCTCAGAATGATGTGCCTAACAAAGTAGATTTTTCACTTCTCCATACAAATCGGCTGACCCACTGAGGCCAAAATGTACTAGGAAGTGAAAAATAAAGTTGCTCTGATCAAATCGGTTTCATTATAAAAGTTGCTCAGAATGATGTCACTAACAAGGTAGGTTCTCATTTTGCGTTAATTCATTTACACCTTGTATAGATATACTGATTTTTTATCGATAATGGAAATCAAAGTGAAGAAACCTTCATGATGTGCGTTGAGCCTCCTGTCATGCAAAATAGAGTACTGAAAACCAGCTAAAAGTGGGCACTAGATTTGGCTAAAAGTGGTCACAAAAGTGGTCACAATTGTAACTCTGCCACCCCGTGTGGGATGGGAACAGGCGTAGCGCAATGTTATGTATGTGTTTGTTAATAAAACCCTGTATTCTTGTATTCTTGGACGAGCTTGTATTATCATGAGTAGAGACTAGAGATGCAGATAAGGAAACACGTTCAGCATTCATCAGCAAACTATAAAAATCTGACGTTTTCAAGGTTATTCGAGACATTTACCACTTCAGTACTACATATCTCGTAATACACATAGTGGCACTTCTGTTAAATTTACTGAAATAATTCACCAAACTCGGGATGCGAGTGTCGTCTATTTAAGAAAAATAATTGAAACAAAAAGTAAACTTTAGAAAAAACCGACTTCCACAAACCCTATTTGATTAGATTGAGTTTAATACTACCTGTAACCCCTTATCCCCCCCCCCCCTTGGGGAATTAATTTTGTCAAATGCTATATCAGTGCTACCCCACGCGACTAAGGAACCCCTGTACAAAGTTTCATGGCTCCAGGTCCACCGGTTCAGGCTATGTGTTGCCTGCCCGTCAGCCACGCATTGTATTTGTACCTAGTATTGAGCAGATCTGGTGGCCATATGTGGTCTTCATCAGCAGTTCCGCATCACAATATTATGCTTACCATGTGCATTTGCACGAGTTATTATGAAAAACACAAAAATCACTATAGGTCTGCCTATAATATTTGAAGAGTTCTCTCGATTTCTCCAGGATCCCATCATCAGATCCTGACCTGGTGTCAATGGGACCACCCTTGAGGTATTACCTATACGCCTAAAAAATATTGGTTCAAATCGGTTCATAATTGGCGGAGTTATCGCGTAACAAACATAGAAAAAAAAAACATACGGGTCGAATTGAGAACCTCCTCCTTTTTTTGAAGTCGGTTGATAAGAAAAATCATTTATTTGACACACGTCAGAGAATACATTGATATACCAACAACAATTACATGTGTCAAAAAGGTTTGGTTTCAGCATATGTTGCATGGTGCGGTAGCAGCACACAACGCTGGTTTTCAAACCTGGCTGGTTTAAGTATAGATGAAAACGAGATTACGAAAAAAATAAACAATAGCTAACTTTCGTTCTCTAAGGCAAAATTCATCTCATGAAAACCGTAAGTGTTTATTAAACACCGCTGTTTTTTTTTAGTTAAATAACCAAAATCAACCGCCTTGAGAATACAATTTTTGAAGTAGGCAACTTATCTCGTTGATAAATTGAAGCGTATTTTGAGTGCGATAACATTTAAAAGATTTCTGATACGCACCGATAAAAATATTCTTCTTGATTGAGACAAGAATCCTTCAATATAAATTTTAACGTAGTTGTTTAGTAGTTCTTTTAGGCCTAGTTGGAGGTACTGAGTAATAAATAAGAAAAGAGTTTCGATCATTTCAGGTTACAAGTCACTTAAATTCAGTAATACAACCCTACCAAGTTATGTATGAACTGTCAAAAACACGACCGCCATCTTTAAAACTCAATTATATGCTCGGGCGCACGCAATTCTTAAATATGGCAATACTAGAAAGCAACTAGCGACACTCGTCATTTCAGTTAAGTTTCATGCTGTTGACAGGTCTGTAAGTCCATTTAGTAAGTTCAGAATTTACATTTCTCCTCTAGTATCAGTTTTTGGTATATTATGGGATGGGCCACAGGTCTTTGTAATGTTCACTAGAACCACAGATACTTTAATATTATACTAATACAGATAGACCACCTAGAACAAAATATGACAGCGGCGTAAACTGAGATGCTACGGAAGCTTCCTTAGTTCGAGGCCATTATCGCTTGGTGCAGCACCGTCGAAAAATTGCAAATACCACGAGATGGCGCTAAGATATATAGGATGTATTCTAAGATTACCGCCAGTTGTTATGTTAACTGAAACCATGGCGTTTAAAGTACAAATCTTACTCCTCACGCCATCTCTTTTTTACGAAGGGTTACTAATTCTAATTTGTATGGGATGAGCACCCTGTGCTAGAACCTGAAATAATTATAAAATATATAAAGCGGCACGCCTGTCCCATACCGTGTGCCAGAGGTACGATACTGTCCCATACGGGGTGCCAGAGGTACGATACTGTCCCATACGGGGTGCCAGAGGTACGATACTGTCCCATACGGGGTGCCAGCGGTACGATACTGTCCCATACGGGGTGCCAGAGGTACGATACTGTCCCATACGGGGTGCCAGAGGTACGATACTGTCCCATACGGGGTGCCAGAGGTACGATACTGCCCAATAGATAAATGATTATGTATTATCAAATTCACATGGAATCGTGGTTCTAACTGATAACACTGTCAGGCTAAACAAAACGTACGGAATTATTTCTACCTTACATTACGAGTATTATCAGCGGCTGGCGCCTGATAATAATTGGTTGTATCATGTATGTAATGTATGTATCACTGTAACATTCGCAGACAACGGATTTTGCGAGTTTACAGCATAAAAAGGAAGGAATAAAAAATATAGCAAAACCCTTATCAGAAGCCTATTATAAGCACGTCGCAAGCTTTCCAAATCCAGAAAATGGCGCATCGTATGATGTTATTCCAGCAACAATAAACGGTCAAGTGCGAACAGGACTCGCGCATCGAGGGTTCTGACCATGACACTGCTAGACTCCGTGTCCATCCGTCTCTATCCGTTATTAAACCCTTACTTATATTTGTTTTAATGTAATGTATGGGCCTCAGAAGCCT
This sequence comes from Argyresthia albistria, assembly GCA_963457715.1. NCBI lineage: Eukaryota > Metazoa > Arthropoda > Insecta > Lepidoptera > Argyresthiidae > Argyresthia > Argyresthia albistria. The sequence continues at coordinate 7,633,079 of OY735275.1, read as the reverse complement.
GAAAATAAACGATAAAAAAAATACTCATGGAATTTATAATGTGAGCTCAAAAAAAATAAGAATGATCTGTTACAGAACTTTACGCATGAGTTAAAGTTACTATACAGTAGTTATAGTTTATGACGTAGTGTGTATTGTGTTCTCTGCATTGCAGTTTTTTTAAGTCACTTCAAGATTATTGCGATGTGTTCATGTCAGGATCATTAAGCAATCGGCTTATCTCTGTGTAAACGATTCTTCGGATCAACGGAAGTGTGGAAATACGGGGATAACCCTAGCACAAGATTAATGATTCCTATTTCCATAAAGGATGTGATAGGCACAGTTGCGACCACGATCAGCAATTTGCGTGACAGGGAGCTAAAATAATTGAAACAAAAAGTAAACTTTAGAAAAAACCGACTTCCACAAACCCTATTTGATTAGATTGAGTTTAATACTACCTGTAACCCCTTATCCCCCCCCCCCCTTGGGGAATTAATTTTGTCAAATGCTATATCAGTGCTACCCCACGCGACTAAGGAACCCCTGTACAAAGTTTCATGGCTCCAGGTCCACCGGTTTAGGCTATGTGTTGCCTGCCCGTCAGCCACGCATTGTATTTGTACCTAGTATTGAGCAGATCTGGTGGCCATATGTGGTCTTCATCAGCAGTTCCGCATCACAATATTATGCTTACCATGTGCATTTGCACGAGTTATTATGAAAAACACAAAAATCACTATAGGTCTGCCTATAATATTTGAAGAGTTCTCTCGATTTCTCCAGGATCCCATCATCAGATCCTGACCTGGTGTCAATGGGACCACCCTTGAGGTATTACCTATACGCCTAAAAAATATTGGTTCAAATCGGTTCATAATTGGCGGAGTTATCGCGTAACAAACATAGAAAAAAAAAACATACGGGTCGAATTGAGAACCTCCTCCTTTTTTTGAAGTCGGTTGATAAGAAAAATCATTTATTTGACACACGTCAGAGAATACATTGATATACCAACAACAATTACATGTGTCAAAAAGGTTTGGTTTCAGCATATGTTGCATGGTGCGGTAGCAGCACACAACGCTGGTTTTCAAACCTGGCTGGTTTAAGTATAGATGAAAACGAGATTACGAAAAAAATAAACAATAGCTAACTTTCGTTCTCTAAGGCAAAATTCATCTCATGAAAACCGTAAGTGTTTATTAAACACCGCTGTTTTTTTTTAGTTAAATAACCAAAATCAACCGCCTTGAGAATACAATTTTTGAAGTAGGCAACTTATCTCGTTGATAAATTGAAGCGTATTTTGAGTGCGATAACATTTAAAAGATTTCTGATACGCACCGATAAAAATATTCTTCTTGATTGAGACAAGAATCCTTCAATATAAATTTTAACGTAGTTGTTTAGTAGTTCTTTTAGGCCTAGTTGGAGGTACTGAGTAATAAATAAGAAAAGAGTTTCGATCATTTCAGGTTACAAGTCACTTAAATTCAGTAATACAACCCTACCAAGTTATGTATGAACTGTCAAAAACACGACCGCCATCTTTAAAACTCAATTATATGCTCGGGCGCACGCAATTCTTAAATATGGCAATACTAGAAAGCAACTAGCGACACTCGTCATTTCAGTTAAGTTTCATGCTGTTGACAGGTCTGTAAGTCCATTTAGTAAGTTCAGAATTTACATTTCTCCTCTAGTATCAGTTTTTGGTATATTATGGGATGGGCCACAGGTCTTTGTAATGTTCACTAGAACCACAGATACTTTAATATTATACTAATACAGATAGACCACCTAGAACAAAATATGACAGCGGCGTAAACTGAGATGCTACGGAAGCTTCCTTAGTTCGAGGCCATTATCGCTTGGTGCAGCACCGTCGAAAAATTGCAAATACCACGAGATGGCGCTAAGATATATAGGATGTATTCTAAGATTACCGCCAGTTGTTATGTTAACTGAAACCATGGCGTTTAAAGTACAAATCTTACTCCTCACGCCATCTCTTTTTTACGAAGGGTTACTAATTCTAATTTGTATGGGATGAGCACCCTGTGCTAGAACCTGAAATAATTATAAAATATATAAAGCGGCACGCCTGTCCCATACCGTGTGCCAGAGGTACGATACTGTCCCATACGGGGTGCCAGAGGTACGATACTGTCCCATACGGGGTGCCAGAGGTACGATACTGTCCCATACGGGGTGCCAGCGGTACGATACTGTCCCATACGGGGTGCCAGAGGTACGATACTGTCCCATACGGGGTGCCAGAGGTACGATACTGTCCCATACGGGGTGCCAGAGGTACGATACTGCCCAATAGATAAATGATTATGTATTATCAAATTCACATGGAATCGTGGTTCTAACTGATAACACTGTCAGGCTAAACAAAACGTACGGAATTATTTCTACCTTACATTACGAGTATTATCAGCGGCTGGCGCCTGATAATAATTGGTTGTATCATGTATGTAATGTATGTATCACTGTAACATTCGCAGACAACGGATTTTGCGAGTTTACAGCATAAAAAGGAAGGAATAAAAAATATAGCAAAACCCTTATCAGAAGCCTATTATAAGCACGTCGCAAGCTTTCCAAATCCAGAAAATGGCGCATCGTATGATGTTATTCCAGCAACAATAAACGGTCAAGTGCGAACAGGACTCGCGCATCGAGGGTTCTGACCATGACACTGCTAGACTCCGTGTCCATCCGTCTCTATCCGTTATTAAACCCTTACTTATATTTGTTTTAATGTAATGTATGGGCCTCAGAAGCCTGAAAATAAACGATAAAAAAAATACTCATGGAATTTATAACGTGAGCTCAAAAAAATTAAGAATGATCTGTTACAGAACTTTACGCATGAGTTAAAGTTACTATACAGTAGTTATAGTTTATGACGTAGTGTGTATTGTGTTCTCTGCATTGCAGTTTTTTTAAGTCACTTCAAGATTATTGCGATGTGTTCATGTCAGGATCATTAAGCAATCGGCTTATCTCTGTGTACACGATTCTTCGAATCAACGGAAGTGTGGAAATACGGGGATAACCCTAGCACAAGATTAATGATTCCTATTTCCATAAAGGATGTGATAGGCACAGTTGCGACCACGATCAGCAATTTGCGTGACAGGGAGCTAAAAAAATAGTAACCAACCACACAACACAGACAAACCTCTATACAAACAGATAAATTATAAAATATAAGTCGTGTGCAAAGGCGAGCTTATCCTACTAAGATATATCTTTGTAATGTACAAAAAAGTTAAATCACTACGATGCCCACGTCATGAATAAATGTGTCGGCTGGCAACTGGAGATAATGCACTAACAACTTCCTATGCGCCGCCGGCGCAGTATTACGATCTATTAAACACAGGGCTGTCCCTGTGGATCATACATTTAGCATAAAAAAATATCACACCTTTTCCCAAAGGGTGGCAGCGGCTGAAAACCAGAGACCCGGAAACAAAAGGTATGTTATATAATACCGTGGTAGATACTAACCCGTAGTGAGGCAGCGTGGTGGAGTATAGATCAGTCCTCATATCCGAAGAAAGGCCCGTAGCCAGTACATTGACGGGCCACATTTATTTTAATATTTATTATTGCCCAGATGGCACCTGCAAACCACTTCTAGTTGGCAGCAATTTTTGGAATTAGCATCACAATACTGTGACACGAAACAAGCTGAACGCGTTAAGACAATTAACGTTTCAGCTGCCGACGGTCTCACACACGCTCACAACAAATCGCCGGCAATTTCGCTGACAATCGTCACAAAGGGAAACGAATCGGCTAACCCGAGGACGCATGTAGTTAAGTGATGTAACACTCAAAGAGCAGCTTAACTTTAAAATAATTTACCCATTGTCTTCTATTAGGTCATTTATTTTTCTGACGGACATGAACAACTAAGTAGATTGTCGCGCAAAAATTCCGTTCTATCACCGAGATTCTCGACATATTGAGAGCTGGCAGAAAATAGTAGCGTTAATGGTGGAGACATTAAGATAATCTAACCATTAAACAGCAGCCGTGTGAAACAAAAAACTTGAATGAACACAAAGATGGGCAAATGACAAAAGAGGTCGATGGAAATCAATTAACTTTGTATCAGATCGGCCTGTCGCAGGCCACCGTAAAATCAGTCAAGGTGAAGAGGAAAAAATACGCGACGAACGAGAACAGAATAAGAAAAACCATTCAAAATCGTCAATCGAGTGAGGCAATACCGAAAGTACTTAACAAAATGATGATAAGGCAGTGAAGGCTTGACTACCAAATTGACGTGACAGAATTAATTCGGCAAACAAAAATCATGACAAAACAAACTGTGCAGTAGTCTTTCAAGATCAAAGTAAACACATCTATGACAAAAATATGTAGAATGATAACATAAGAATTGTGAATCACCCCTTGGAAATAAGACTAATCACTTAAAATTAATCCTTGATAAACATTACATTAAACTTTTTCCTATACTTAACAGATAACAATACTAAAAAACGTGTCGTGATAAATGCGCCGAAAAAAAAACGATAAATGTATTACTTACAGTTTAAAAGAATTAATAATAGTTATCTCAGAAAAATGAGCCAAGCAAGCCTCGAAACTGTCACACACACGGAACCAAAAAGGCTTAGTTTATTCACGGACCGAGCGACAGCAAATACGTCAAGCCGTGCTAAAGAGCGGAGTAGAACTGATTACAACCGGTGTATTATCGTCATAAAAAATTGTAAATAGTGGAATGATAAAAACGTCGGAGCACTCCAAGAAGAGGTATTGCAGTAGGTATCGACACAGCGGTAAGTGAAGACGCATGACAGACAATGTATGTGAACTTAATGAACAATTTAAGGTGATTTAAGATTCGCAGCGGTCGCACTTATTATGATGCTACATAAACTTAAATGGATCTATTGTTAACGTGCTATAGTGTAGCACAAGTGAGACATACAACAACACAACGATTTATGCATAATATTTAGTGATTATAATGTCGTTTGCACCTTTTGGCAAATATTGCTGGGTGATTTATTTTACCATTCTACTTGTATACCCGGATCCGGATCAGTTTAAGACACGATTTCATTAAATTAATAAATACACACAAATGTAACACATCAATGTCCCCACTGAGGGCCACGTGCGTTTGGGACAGTATTAAATGCTATTCCTTCTCAGAGCGGCTTCATAAATAAACCGCGAAAAAACAGGGGTACCCTGAGGCCCGATTTTTGGTCCTCAAAATTATTTTTCTATTACGGAATCTAAACAATATTTCCTCTCTAAGAACGCTTAACCACGGCGCCTATTGCAATAACGATTACAATAATCTGAAAATAAACTTGCAGACTTCACGCCTATCAGTTTATGAATATTGATGTGGCGTTCTAGTACAACCTGTAAAGTACTGTATTGTATTGTTTAGTCGAAGTGGGTAAAGTAAATCTCAGTTCATACCGTACAGCAAGTTTGAGTCGGACTTGTACACCGAGGGTTTTACGCAAATACTATTTTTGAGAAGGAAAACGATTGAACGGATTTTGGACTTTTCCCTTTTGCTATTAAACCTTCCTTCGTGCCTTTCAACGTTAACAGGAAGTGTCCTACTTAAAGGGTTTGATTCCCTTACATAATCAGTAATTTTGATGCCATTGACCTAGAAGTAACATATTTCAAATAGTGTTTTCAACGCCATTATCGGATATTCTGAAACACCTGATCTGAATATATCCCACTGATGCTCAGACTGTGCGCAAGATTAATTTAGCTTCGTTGACTTCAGACAAATAAAACTAATATTATCTATGAACTAGGTGAAATTATAGCGCGATATAACATTTTCTATGAAGACAATCCGCGATCAGTAATACAGAGAAGATACCTCGCGTGTCGCACTAACAATAGCTTATTGGGTCGCCTTCTGCCATACAATCTCATTCATACAATACTCCATACAAAAATCCCCTTTGCCACCAACATCGTAAGATTCACTCGCAACTTTTAAAACACTTTGTAGATTTTACATAACGTGTTTCATATTCCGCTGAATGGGGAATTATCATTATGGTCAAGATGTTTAAGACATGTTATAATACTAGTAACATAAGTAAGTTAGTTTTTAGGGTTCCGTATACGAAGGGTGCCAAAAGTGACCCATTTCTGAGACTTGCTGCTCGGTGCAACAGATGTGGACGGAGACCGTGGAGCACATGTTGCTTGCGTGCCCCTCCAGTATAGAAACCATAATTGCAATACTGGGAGACACCAGCACCACCTCAGACCTCCTCGAACACCCAGGCCTCCTACTCCAGCTGGTGCAGGAGTTAGGACGAATGAACTGAAGTGCAGGCGCAGGGGAAACTACCCCCTGATGATGAAGAAGCTTCCGCTTTCCGTCTGTCTGTCATCTGTCAGTTCATCCGCGGGCTGTATCTCGTACGTACCGTAATAGAGGTGAAATTTTCCCAATGTGTATTTCTGTTGCCGCCACAGCAACAAAACAAATAATGTGAAATAGGGTCGGTCGTCATAAAAGTGGTGTGTAGTTTTTGTAAGATGGTACGGACCCCTTCGTGTGCGAGTCCGACTCGAACTTGACCGATTTTTATTTAATTTCAGTTTTCATGACAGTACAATACTAAAACGTACTAGTTATGGGAATAATGGGACATGCCATTGTCTGGTACTGATTTTCCGAGGTACAGAAATATTATTTTGTATAGAATTGTTTTGTTATTTTGTTATTGTCTTTAGCGTAATGCGTAACGAATAGAGATCGTATAATGCGACCATTATAGAGATATTAAAGAGCCCCGTGGTCTAGAAGTCGAGAGTAGTAGGAGATACAGGTTCGAATCCTGGTGCAGACAATCAATGAGAGATACTTAATAATTAATTTATCGGAAGTTCCAGTTCACGTAAAATTACCTAAAGTCCTCGATACTATGGCTAATTGGTGTTAGTAGTCATATTCGTCAATATTAAGTGTCTGTATTATGTTTTCTGTGCAATAAAGTAACGCTTGAAGGAACACTATCTTTCTCTACCCTAATATACCTTAGTATCTATTTATATATTATATTTTGTTTTTTGTTTTTATCTGTATTTATGTATTTATTAGTAAGTAGTCTATTATTTTAATATTTTTCGTTGTGCACTTATGTAGGTCTAGCTTTTATTAAATTATCCTCTCCATCCTATGTTTGCTGGAAGAGATCTCTTATTAGAGATAAGCTCGCCTTTGTACATGTTTTTTCTAATATTAAGTGACTGTATTATGTTTTCTGTGCAATAAAGTATAAAGTAAAGTAAAGTATGTAAGTATTCGTAGAACTCCTCAACCAAGAGCAACCCCAACCTGCAGGGCGATTCGTGCCACAAAAAAACACTATCGTTTCGATCTCGTTACGATCGAGTTGTCAAATTGCGATTCCTGCCACCAAAATACGATTTGCGTAGTTTGATAGTTTCGAGATCGCAAAAATGAATGAACGAAATGGAATATGACGCGATTCCTGCCAGTTTTTCCAAGTTTTTCGGTATCGCAAACCTGTCATATTTTGACGTTAAAACGTTTCTAAACAATTGGAAGATAAGGTAAATTTGTAAGATCGCTAATGATATATATTGTTAAAATCACAGGAAAAATAATAAGTTTTAGTGTTGAATTTGTGGTTTTTAACTCTGGTGTAGATTGGGAGTGTAGAGGTAGGTTGTGAGTGTGAAGTAGGACACCCTAAATGTGAAATTTGCAGTCAAATTTAACGCTTACGAATCTTACGACTAAATAATACTAAATAACCAAGAATATTAAGCCTTTCGTCAGCCGGACAGCCGTTCCTACCACGTACTTTTCCATCCTTCCCGAATTCGTTTTTTTCCTAAGCATTATTTGTTGTAATAATCATTAGGCGTTAAGTATTATTGCTACATAATGTACAACCATTTCATTAATTTAAGATGTGGCGAATTCAAAGAATGTGGCGTCTTCTTGATGCAGCTCACAGAGTTGATGTTGCGAATCGCCGCCGTCAGCTGCGCCAGTTAAGGCAGAGGAATGACCCCTTCGAATTGCCGGATGCAGAGTTTGTAGCGACGTACAGACTCTCGAAGGAAGTTGTGCAAAACCTTATAGAGGAGTTGACTCTGATCCTAACCCCCACAGAGCCAGGAGATATATCAGTGGCAAGGAAGGTATGATAAATAAATAAATATTTTGTACATGTACTTATAACTTATTTTATAAAAAATGGATTAAGTACTTAAATAAGTATAGGTAATGTAAGGTAAGATGCTTCATGTTTCAGGTCTTGATTGCTCTTGGTTTTTTTGCCTCTGGATCGTATCAGAGAGGAGTGGGCCAAGGCGCTACACATAGTGTATCTCAGCCCACAGTCTCAAAGGTTATTAATGAAATAACAGATGCACTAAACCATCCGGGAATCCTTCGAAAATACATTGTGTTCCCTAGAACACAGGAAGAAAGGAACACTGTAAAACTAAGGTATGCTTACTCCTTATTGCTCGTCTTACAATTTAGCCTCTAGTTATCCCTGAATGGGTAGGCTATAAGGTGCATTGCACCCACTTTTGGCAGGTGTTTTGTTAGTCTCATATTATTATGCTGAAAAGAAAAATTGATATACCTATATAATTTTTGCAGATTCTTTGAGTTATTTAATTTCCCGGGGATTGTGGGCTGCATAGATGGCACCCATGTCTGCATTATGAGGCCTACTGAAAATGAAGAGGAGTACTTCAATAGGAAGCACACACATTCCCTCAATGTGCAAATAGTAAGTTTTTTAATTAAACAAATTAACATTTATTTAATATTTATATTTTTAAACAACTAAAATTTAGGAACTTGTAATCACAGTTTGTATTTATTTATAATTAAGTAGGCTATAATCTTAAAAACTTAACAACATACCTACATGTAGGACCTTATAATCACAATTTGTATTTTTACAGATATGTGATGCAAATCTACTTATTTTAAGTGTTGATGCGAGCCATGGCGGGGCAACCCACGACTCTGCCATTTGGAATGGTCACCCGCTGAAAGATTACCTAGAGGCCCTAAATGAACAAGGAGAAGCTTTGTGGCTCTTAGGTAAGAATTGACTAGCATATTCTATTATATTCTAGAAGGGGGTCAAGTTCCTGTACATGGATCTCTCGAGTGGAACATTTGTACATGTCCCCTTTTTATTAGCTCGGCAGCATATTACAATGATTAACATTCCTATTAAAATAAATAATTATGAAACTAAACTAAAATGTTTGTTTAAGGTGACTCAGGATATGCTCAGCGGGAGACTATGATGATCCCCATTTTGGATGCTGCACCAGGAAGTCCGGAGGCTATGTACACCGAGATGCACGTGAAGACACGCAACTGTGTTGAGCGGTGCATCGGTGTACTGAAGGCGCGTTGGCGTTGTTTGCTTGCAGCACGAATGCTGCACTACAAGCCAGAAAAGGCGGCCCGTATTGTGAATGCATGTGTAGTTTTACATAACATAGCACGTAAAACAGGGGCGCCTGTGTTAGGATTGACTCAAGAGGAGGAAGAGGAAGAAGAGAGGCGTGTAGCCATGGAAGAGCAGGCGCGTGCGCAGGGCCGGGAGGACGCCGCACAGGCCGTGCAGCAGCCGCAGCAGCGCCGCGTCGATCCTGCTCTCGTCGCCGGCCGGGCAGCACGAGCCGCACTGCTCTCGCGACTGCGTCGTCGGTAGAAATTGACTGCAAAAATTAATTTAAATTACTTTTTTTATAGAAATCTAAATAAAAAACTTTGTTCCAATTAACACAGTTTGTATGCAACTCACCTATCTTTGTCTTATGTGTCGTTTGTTTTGTTGTCTTTTTCCAGAGCCTAGAATAGACAAAAATATAAAACTTTGGTATGATCATGTACTAAAAAGCATTTATTTTCTTAGTAATTATGATATAATTAGATTATATAGGTTGCCGATAGTGGAAAATTAGTACACTGTATCTAAATATGCAGATTTCCACTCGAGTTTTCCTTTACGAAACATATTATAGTACAAGTATATGGTATTAAAATTCCATTTTTATAGAATAATTCATAGTATGTACATGGCAGCATTTAACCAAACAATTAAGAACACAACCTACCTTTTTCCATATTTCTAGACCCTCTTCCGCTATATTTATTAGTCTTTCATTAACATAGGCTTGCCTGTTGAGGCCTTCTTCTGCTATGTTAATCATCTTCTCCTGAATATCAGACTGTCTGTTTAAGGCTTCAGCCATCATTTTGATGGCTGAAGCCGTGGCCTTTTCAGACTTTATTTGTTCCTTTTGCATCTCGAGGACATCCGCCTTTGCATCTGCAAGTGCGCCTCTAGGAGTTGAGGATCCTGAAAATTTGTAAGAAATTGATCAGATATAACTATAGGTATATTTTATAGTAAATACTTGTACATCTTGTCATAGTAAAGAAAGGCACTCATGTTTTTATTAAAGTATGAATGTCAAGCAAACTTATCTTTAACTTGTTTTAAAATAACTATTTTCTTCAGACTATTTAATAAATACTCACGCTGCCGGTTCTTTTTTGGTTTTTTGGCAGGAGTAGAACAGTCTTCATTCTCAGTACCATCTGAATAAAACAAAATTAAACTAAGTTTTTTGTTTTCTATTTTTAGTGAAGGACCTATCAAGTATAACACTTTCATATTAATCAATATACACGCTTACATATTATTATTGGAGTAGTAGGAACAGGTACGTCCGGGGTTATGTCACTCATGGCACTGTGACTAGTTACAGCAATATTGCTACCACTAGTCACAGTGGCTGTCGTTGCCGGTGGCGGTGGGGCATCTTCAGCAAAGGGAAGCACCTTTAATTGATGGAGTAGCAGGAAATTAGGTTTTCATTTATACACATAGAAAGCAGGTAGCCAGTCCTGATCTATTAAGCTTATTGGTGCTAATCCTTCCAGGTAGTCAGCACAGGCTGTGGGTTTTCATACTATGACTGTCCAAGTACAGGATCACAAGCCGGTAGTGGCTGGATGAGGAAGGCCGAGGACCGAGTATTATGGCGCTCCTTGGACGATCATTGGCTGATGATGATGATGATGACTCAGAAATACTTACCATGTAGTCACCCTCTGCATTTAACAATAGAGGAGGCAGCGGGTCGACCCGAACATTTGGGATTTGCCCACCAAACCTGGGACCCAAAATTCCCACTGCCCTCTCCTCCACTGCAGACAGAGGAGGACAAAGTGCTCCCCCTCCTCCAGTCCCAGTGTGGGACTTGTTCAGTGCCCTCAACCGCACTTTCAACTTATTTTTGTAGTCGCTCCAGTACTATAAAATACAACATACCAATCAAATACAATACTGATACATCTTGGTAACAGGAAACGAAGATACAAACTTATAATAGACTAGGACTACATACCTTAGTCCACCCTTTCACAGTTTTGTGTGCTCCCCCGCCTTGAGAGTTTAAATTGCTGGCAATCTGGCTCCATAATTCCTGGCTCTTGTGCCTAGCCTCGGTGGTTCTAAGAAAGCCAACGGCTAGGTCACGGTGGCTCTCCATAAAGTTTAGCAGAGCCTCCAACTGTGCGTAGGAGACTCTGCTATTTCTATTTATATCTTCGTTCATCCTTTTTTTACTTTTCAAATATAACCAACAATCTTTGGTAGGTTGTATGTTTTCGTGAAAAGAAAACAAGAAAATAAAAAATATGGCGTCTGTCAGATATGCCAACGTTGTGCTATTCTTTTCAACGTTGAATAAAAAAGTCGTTCCGTCATTACTTGGTAACATTACTATCGATACTAAATCCAACAAAATACATTGGTGGAAAAATTTATACATCGAGTTTTTAATTTTAAATAGCATTATAACAATAAATAACAATACATCCTCGAATGAAATAATTTTAATCAAACGCAATGATTCATTTATGAGTTTAAATTCATAAAATGTAATTAAAATTAGTGGTAGTTAAACATTATTTATACATGGCAATTTGAAGGTTATTATTTCATTCATTTCACTCAAGCGATCGAATTAAGTTCTAGCGAGAGCTAAGTATAGGAGGCAGGAATACCGTTTCTGACCATTGCGTATTTCTAACTTAATTCGATCGTATCGTAGACAGATCGTTTTTCAAATGTTTTGGTTGTGGCACGAATCGCCCTGCTGAAGCAATGTGGTGGAGTGTGGCTGAATTAATCTCGTATTCAAGTAAAAAAGGCGTATGGCCTTGAATGACTGAACCCTGACGAATTCTGGCATTTAAGGGCCAATATTCGTTTATATCGTGTAATATTATTTTGACTTGACTGTCGACATATTTGGTGCTCTCTATTTCGTGTTTATAGATGGCACCCACATCCCGAGAAAGGAGGAAGCGATAGGTCTTGAAGTCTGTTTCATATATTTTTTTAACTTGGTGAATTATATTGGTAAAAGTAGCGACGTGTAGATAGAGCAACCGAACAAACAAGCTCACGCACAAAGGGTTCTAAGTCATAAGTTCCTACACACAGGGTGACATTTAATTAGCTGACCATATTTCGGGGAATGATAGTACCCATCATTGTGAACAACTTTCCCTATGAAACATATGGTCGCAAACGAAAAAAAATTTTGGGTCTCCCACATCGATTTAGTATACCCGTCTCCCATAGTAACTTGAAATCAGCTGATCGGGGCAATGTACTGGTGGACGAAAAATGTTTTTCATTTGCGACCATATGTTTCATAGGAAAAGTTGTTCACAATGATGGGTACTATCATTCCTCAAAATATGGTCGGCTAATTTAATTTCACCTGTATAATGTAACATCTGTACAACACTTAAAACGCAATAAACATTTGAGTTTGAGTTTGCACTAATCACGTCATTTACTTTACCAGTCACACCCTGAAAAACTCATTGCTCAATCAAAGTGTCGAGCAGGAATGTACTGGCGACATACTTCCCCCTTATCGAGACTATCAACATGATACGTTAGATAACATGAGACAACTGTAAGTACCTACGTCTGCTTCAGATTAGGACGCCTACCCTTTCAGTCGAGAGACATTCTCCTGGCCGAAAAGGAAAAAAAAATGACATTAAAATTAGGGGAAATTAAGTTCTCATCCCCTTGCAATAGACATTAATTGACGTCTTGGTAGTCACTGTTAAAGTCGAGCACTGTTTTGTGCTTCCCCGAGCAGTAGAGTCAAGTTTCGGCGAAAAATCAAAAATAAGTAAAACAGCATTCCAGCTGCATATTTAGGATAGATAGGTTATTGAAAACTGTTGTAAGGGGAAGGTCGGAACGAATGGAGTGGAGGCACCGCTCTCGACAAAGTGAAATCATTTTGGACAGTTTGTTAGGGTTACGTACCCGAAGGGAGCCAAACGGGATCCAATTACTAAGCCCCCGCTGTCCGTCTGTCCGTCCGTCCGTCAGAGGGCCCTCCGGCACAAACCGTAATAGCTAGAAAGTTGAAATTTTCACAGAATGTGTATATCTGTTGCCGCTCCACCAACAAATACTGAAATACACGAAATATAGAAAAAATAAAGGTGTCTTCGTACAAGAATCGTATTTTTTCTACTTTTGGTACAATGATGGTGCGGAACCCTCCGTGTGAGAGTCCGACTCGCACTTGGCCACTTTTTTTACGAAACTAAACTTTCGTCACGACAAAATCGTGGTCGAATCTGTTAGCGGCACATGAAATGCGTAGAACACACAGACCGTGAGCCTCCAATTTGATTTGGTGCTGCGATGAAGAAACCAATGGGTTATAGAGGTATAAGGAACACGGACATTGATTTTAGTCCAAAAACTTAGATTGGTAACACCAGCCCCCGTCGACAAGATGCAAAACGCTATTAGCGTTCGCACGAAACGCTAAGAATATGTATGATATATGACGTATATTTGACGTTTGGCCACGCTACGTCACCAAATGTCAAGTAGCATACATTTTGAGTTTTCGTTTCGTTTTCGTAGCGTTAGTAACATTGTCTACGGGCTCTGTAATTAAGTAAAGAGCTTAATATCATAAAGGTATTACGATAATTGTGTTAAAATTATTAGAAATGTTACTTGCAAGCGTGGTAGAAGGGAATCCGGTTCAATCCGGTTATCTGTCGAAAAATCTATTCCTTACCGGTTTTCGAAGTTAGTACAGATAGGTAGTTCTAATCAGACGGAACAGTTTTGTAGTTACACACCGCCCTGTAAAAAAATACTTCCGGTGTCGGAGAAGAGCCGGTGGAAAGAGGAAATGACTGTATATAATTGAAACAAAAAGTAAACTTTAGAAAAAACCGACTTCCACAAACCCTATTTGATTAGATTGAGTTTAATACAAACTGTAACCCCTTATCCCCCCCCCTTGTGGAATTAATTTTGTCAAATCTCATATCAGTGCTACACCACGCTACTAAGGAACCCCTGTACAAAGTTTCATGGCTCTAGGTCCACCGGTTTAGGCTATGCGTTGCCTGCCCGTCAGCCACGCATTGTATTTGTACCTGGTATTGAGCAGATCTGGTGGCCATATGTGGTATTCATCAGCAGTTCCGCATCACAATATTATGCTTACCTTGTGCATTTGCACGAGTTATTATGAAAAACACAAAAATCACTATATGTCTGCCTATAATATTTGAAGAGTTCCCTCGATTTCTCCAGGATCCCATCATCAGATCCTGACCTGGTGTCAATGGGACCAATGGGAAAGTAAACCCTTTCAAACAAAAAAATAATTTTCCAAATCGGTCCATCCGTCTAGGCGCTATCGAGGCACATACATAAAAAAAAAAATAAAAAAAAAAAAAACAAATATCCGGACGAATTGTAAACCTCCTCCTTTGGGAAGTCGGTTAAAAAGTTGTGTATAACAAAGAAAACAATAAAATCTTGCTTCTAAGATAATCTGGAGCCCCTGCCAAGTCGAGCCAAGGCACGGAAAAGTGCATGTTGAGAAAGGTAGGTACTATTTGCGAAAGGTGCATTTTGGAAATGTTCTTTTTGCGAAAAGTGCTTTTTGGACTAAGATAATTTTGGATACTTAGGTACTTTTTGCGAAAGGTGCATATTGCGAAAGGTGCATTTTGCGAAAGGTACGTTTTGCACAGGGTACATTCTGTCGCTGCGACCGTACTATTCTTAACCGGAAGCCATTTAGCGCATTCGACCCTCCTATAAAAAAATGTATAGAACCCTAAACAAAACCCAGGTCTGCGAAAATATACAAAGTCTATCCGATAACGAGCCTTCAAAAGCATGTAAATGAAATCAGCGTCGGCACACAGACACACTTACATAGTTATCATTTATCACAATAGATATTTAGTTACGCAATACGACCAATATATAGAAAAAAGTCCTTCGAAGCCGCCTCGGTCACGTCTGCCTGTTTGTATGTAAAACTGTAAGTCACGAACGACCCGCGCGTCTACGTACATTATGTGCTACCAGGGAGCACTTATCCAGTGGAGAGCGCATAGATACGTTTTCCTTTGAAACACATCTCACCAATTTACGGGCGGCGGGTGACGAGGTAAGAGAGCTCTGATTGGTCAGCCGCTGCGAAACTGGCGGCCCGTCATCGTACATAGGATGATACGTTGAATACAACTAGCGTTTGGCGAGTCGCATTCCCCCGCAGGCGCAGTCAATTAGATATATAGTCTCTGATGTAGGTACATTAAGTGCTACGTATGAGCCTCTGTATGTACTTACAAAACTTATACATATATGTTGAACTGATATGTATACCTACGATTAAATTATTATCTGTCTGCTTATAGATGGATCTACAGTAACAGATTTTGCAAGTTTATTCAGTAAGTTATAGAATGTAATGGTCAGTTACGGATAATGAGATATTTAATAAATCTAATAATAAGTTCCCAAAAATACACTAAAATGGCATCCATTTCCCACGGGGATGGCAGCGGCACAGTTTAGCTTCTTTTGTTTGTTTGTAAAGACTAGGTAGGAAGCGTTCCGGAAAAGATTTTTGTAAATAGCCTTTCGTAAATCTCAAGTTACGCAATATTATAATGCACTTGTACTTATTATGTACATTATAAAATTAAATTTAAATACAATAAAAATAGTATGCTTAGCTGCTCTGTCAGTCCTCTGTACATTGGCTAAGAAACTTTTTGAAGTAAAACTTCTTAGGGCACGGGGGTAAAATTTATTTAACCTCTCAACTGTGGGTTATTCATATATTTGCTTTTCATTTGCTACTAGCCGGGTGCTATCACGAGTGGCTAAGAAATGTAACGGAAATTGGAATCGGTGACGTCAGGGTCGGCTGAAGACTTTTAAAACCGCAACTATTTTCAATACGGTTTTTAAGTAATCAGATAAGATAATAATACATTCGTACAATAAAGAATGCTAATTAGTGAGAGAAAAACCTGATGAAACGTTAACAAATAAAAATTATTTTAAGCATTCTTCCACGAGTTCTTGATTTCCGGTATGGCCAAGATGGCGCCGCCGCCGCCGCCGCCGCTGGCTGGGACAAACACTCGACAAACAAAACCAGTGACGTGACCAAAAACTACTTCGTTCAACCTCTTTGTTGGAACCGGAACTTATGTTTGACAGCTGTGCGATGCGATCCATACAGTTTGTAAGAAAAGAGTTTCATCAATGTCACACGGGTCGATATGGATTTCTAGAACAAGCAAAGCAATGCATACATTTGAGCGAGACAGCTTAAAGACGTGACGTCAGATGGTATATAATCTGAGCGAGATGCAAATAGTAGTGACACTATTGAATGAGTTAAGTATATCACCACGAGCGCGACAAATTGTAGATAAGGAATGGTGAGAAATAAATGACATGACGTATTAAAAGTAAGTACAAGTATAAAATAATTTCAAATAATCGGACGTCTGAAACTTAAAAGTAACTTGAAGCAGAGATTGGATCTCAAAATTGGAAATTTAAATCTCTTTTAGTATAGGTAGGTATAGGTGTATAGTATAGGTACCACTTAATGATCTAGCTACAGAAGTTTTACTTCTAACACGTGTACG
The DNA here is from genome assembly GCA_963457715.1 of Argyresthia albistria. Taxonomy (NCBI): domain Eukaryota; kingdom Metazoa; phylum Arthropoda; class Insecta; order Lepidoptera; family Argyresthiidae; genus Argyresthia; species Argyresthia albistria. The sequence continues at coordinate 7,615,993 of OY735275.1, read as the reverse complement.
GTGCTACACGTGTATATATTTTTTTCACATTTGAATTCCTATTCCTCTAAAAGTAAGCTGAAGGTGAAATTCTAAGTTCCGCTGTCAGGTTCGGTTTTGTGTCGTATTAGGGTCGATGTCAAACGTGTGTGAGACAAATCTCATTCGTGTGACACAGATATTCATGAAATCGACACTCGTAGAAGATTCGTAACGCTTGCAACGCTATTTGCATCGTGCGTAACAACGTTCGTAGCAGATTCGAAAAACGCTTGCAACGCTATTTGCAGCGTGCGTAACACCTATCGTGGGTCGATTTCACGTCACACGAATGAGTCGCATTCGTGTGAGACGAATCTCATTCATGTGACACAAAAAATCGTGAAATCGAACCATTACGTAGAGACAAGACAATATAAAATAAATGGAGCGTCGTATTTATTATGTTTTTTTTTAACAACGACCTTGCGTTCATTACTCTATTTTCTATGATCCAAGGATTTGTGCAAAAATATTATAGGTACCTATCAAAGAATATACTTTTTAGTTTTAGTTTAGTTAAGATAAAACGAGTTCTAGCCGTTCTCCATCGCGCTGGCTCAATGAAGTTAAATGGTGTTTTGGCTAATAAACACACAAAGATAAATATTTTACCTAAGTATTTAGTTTTAATTTTGGTTTGGACAGATTAGGGTCCCGTTTGGCACGATTCGGGTACGAAGTATCACTACCTGTATGAAGAAATAAAGAGCTTATTACATTACGCTGTCGGCAGGGCACGATTTGTATAGACGTCTCACTCTTGATAGAACGACTAGAAAGAGACAGTGAGTCAGCCAGGGCCCTGCCGACAGCGTAGTCTAATAGGCCCATAAGAAAGAAGATACTTTATTTGCGTATTATGGTTAAACAGAATAAATATTTATTAATTCTGGTAATCAATAGGCCAGATGTCTGCCGCTGATTAGCTCCTAAATGACTTCGACAAGGTCCCGTCGCGTCACGATTTGACACGGCGCGTAATACACCTGGCTTCTGGAAATGGATAGGAATCGGCCGACTGGAACCAATTCTCGTAATTAACATCACCAAGGTCGGGTCGCTTCAGTCTCATTCAAGCGGTGACATTTTTGACTGAACGGCTCGCGGACATAAAGCTTCTGCATGAGTGTGTGTGTAATCGCAGTGGTGTCTGTGTCGCATGAGATGAATTATCTTCTTGGCATGTTCTGGGTTTCCTGTTATCTTTTTGCGTTCCAGAGTAGTTTACATCCTAGTTTATGGTACAGATATACACATGTCACAATACCGTTTACTTTCACATCTCACCTCTTCACAAAACATTTACCCCTTACTAATAATAAAACCAATATAGCTCATAGCTGTCTCGCTCCGCCAACCGTGAACACCCTGCACAACAATGGATTAGTATGGGGAAATAGTATACAGACACAGCAGGTGGCCAATACTGAATAAATTATTTGAGTGCAAATTGTTGTAAAAATATAATTACGTAAAATTCAACACTTGATTAAGCGGCAGGGATATCGATCCATCTATAGAAATTAAACAATGGAATCGAACATATAATCTATTCTAGAACATATAATGTTACAAACATTAAAGTTGTTGGTTTATTTGTCGTGTATTAAGTTATAATGCTGTTAAGGTGTAATACTATGTAAAAAAAAAAAAACTTACGCGAGTTTTTTTTTTCTATAGGATGGAGGAATTTGTTATGTTATTTATTGGTTTGTTCATATTTTCGAGAAAGAAGGATTTATGGTTATGCATGATAATAAATACCGTACATGTAGAGTAGAGTATACAATGCAGAGAACAGAAAAGTTATCGCACTTGTCCAAATTAAAACACTACTAAATTAATAAGCTTAATTGATATAGCAGCTAAACAAACTACTAGAGGAAGTCAAAATGAGTACAATGACGATCACATTTTATATTTAGATGCTGTTTCTTTGTAATTTTGTTTATAAATCTTCTGTATCTGTTTTAATACTTGTAAATTATTCTCGGTTTCGTCCATATTACCTTTCAAATTATATTTTTTGTTTTATGACTAATAGCATCTAATAGTTACTTAGAGGGATTTTATGGCCCTACCTACAGTATTATTTTTGTTTCTAAATGTATCTTCATGTATAAATATGAAACAAAACTGTAAGTAAAACCAAAGGTCGATTTTTGCACAGTGAGTGCAAAAAATATTTATAAAAACACAATCACCTTGACCAACGTCACAATTGTAATTTGAGTTTACCGCATATTGGTCACAAAAAAACTGCAAATGGAAAGGCTATATTTAGATTTATCTAATTATTGCGCTAATAGTAATGCAGCAGTAATGTTTTACTGTAAATCTTTCAATAAATTCATTTACTTAAAAACAAAGCAATAATACTTCGTACTTAAGGATTCATACATTCATTCATTAATTTTTAGGGTTCCGATCCTTAAAGGGAAAAAAGGAACCCTTATAGGATCACTTTGTTGTCCGTCTATCTGTTTCTGTCTACCTGTCTGTCTGTCTGTCCGTCTGTCACGACCTTTTTTCTCAGGAACGGGTGGAGGTATCATGTTGAAATTAATATCGATTACTCAGGTCTATGGTCCCTTGGAGCTGTAAAAAAATTAAACTTCTAGGTCCACGCAATCAAAAGATACCGCGATATTAAGTCATAATTTTGCTGAATTTGTATGAACTCGCGTGGAACTCGCAAGGGAATCAAAACCTATAGGGTACTTCCGGTTGGCCTAGGGTCATAAAATTTGGAATGAAGGTAGGTCAAGTAAGGGGAAAAATCTGAAAACTGAAAATTTCTGTCTTTCTGAATAAATATTCAATTTGGTTTACATGGATGGCATCACACTTTAGTTTTGTATGTGGAAACCTAATTACTCGTGTTACGCTCTCCAAGTGTGATCGGAACCCTTGGTGCGCGAGTCCTACTCGCACTTGGCCGGTTATTATTCCTTTAGTTGGGATTGAAGCGCGATCCCGTTTCCTTTACATTTGCGTAATATTTCGAGAATTATCCTTCTCGCAAAAGATAACAAAAAAAAAACAAAAAAAATACTTAACAGTAAATTATAATTCAAGTCGTGTTTTGTTTTTATGTTGCATTGAACCGTAAGAATACGTGTATTGTATAGTCGTATAAATTAAGTAGGCCGCGCGTCGCTGCCAAAAATCAAGTTTTGAATGTTGCACAAACTTGACAGGTTAATGTCAGAATACCGGCCAAGAGCGAGTCGTGACGGAGTGAAAGGGTTCCGGCTAAAGTCTGAGGTCAATGTCTATGTACAAAATGTGAAGTCTACTAGGTACTTACCAATTACAAAAAAAAACGCATTAATATAAAATCCGTCTACTAGTTTGACCGATTGTGTGCCAGATGCAGTCAGACTTATATTATAATTTAACACATCTATATATTTCTTCGTAAATTAAAAATAAATCATCTCCGTGGTTCGGTTTCGAACCACCAGGGTATATTTTTTGGACCACGGACTGAGCCAGGCCAGCGTGATGGGTACCTACGGCTCAATCCTACCCGTATCCGGCCTCGGCCCCACGGTGGGGATATTAATAGGGTTCCATTATTAGTAAAAAAGTACATTTCCACGAATCTTGTTAGTAAACAACTAGTAGCACTTTACTTAATGCCACTCGACTGAGACTTGAAAGATCTTCAATGACCCAGATAAGAACAGCACGTTTCTATGACGTCATAAATTGTCTCTTTGCTTCAATTACATTGCCTTATAAATAACGTATGATCAAGAGAACATAGGTGTAAAATATCTGAGCCACAGGCTGATTCTTCAGGCGTCATGTGGCAACGAATTAAAAAGCGAAAACATAATCGTCGGAAGTTTCCATACGTGGTGGCCATCCAATTGACTGCGCCTGCGGCGGGGGAATGCGGCTCGCCAAATGTTTGTTGTATTCAACAAACGTTTGCATACGCAACCTATGTACGATGACGGGCCGCCAGACAGTTTCGCAGCGGCCGACCAATCACAGCTCTCTCACCTCGTCCCCCGCCGCCCGTAAATTGGTGATTTGTGTTTCAATGGAAAATGTATCTATGCGCTCTCCACTGGATAAGTGCTCCCTGGTGCTGGCAGAGTAGAGGTGAACGAACACCCAGGGGGTATTCAACAATCTATTTGGTGGGACAGGGGCCTAGCCACTGTAGCTATCGTATCGATCTAAGGAACTTTCTCACCTCTTAACCCTCTCGCTCGCGCATCTATTGTTTATTGTTAGTTTGGCCCGCGTGTCTTCGCGATAAAAAATGCGAATTTTTGAATAATCGGCCAAGTGCGAGTCGGACTCTCACATGGAGGGTTCCGCACCCCAAGAAAATACAAAAAAAATATATTATCAGAACCCTACTTTTAGGGTTCCGTACCCGAAGGGTGCCAAACGGGACCCTATTACTGAGACTTCGCTGTCCGTCTGTCCGTCCGTCCGTCCGTCCGTCCATCTGTCACCAGGCTGTATCTCATGAACCGTGGTAGCTAGACAGTTGAAATTTTCACAGATGATGTATTTCTGTTGCCGCTATAACAACAAATACTAAAAATCAAAAGAAATTTAATATGGGGGGCTCCCATACAACAAACGTCATTTTTTTATTTCGTGTAGTTTAGTCATTGTTCCTGTAGCGGCAACAGATACACATTGTGTGAAAATTTTAACTCTCTAGCTATTACAGATAGACAGACAGACAGACGGACGGACAGCGAAAGCTTAGTAATAGGGTCCCTTTTTGCACCTTTCGGGTAAGGAACCCTGTTAAAAGGCTATACCAATACCACACAAGGTTTTTCAGGCTGTAAGTTAACTTCATTCGTTTTATTCACAGGTTACAAGAAAACCAACAATTTAACAAATACTGCCGAGCAGCGCCTGGGTCAGCATTTTACACCTTGAGATTTCCACAGTTTCCATTTTAGGTTACAAGAATTTATGATTTGACCACTATTTTATAGACGTGTGATACTGATAGAAAAATCACGCTAATGCTAGATCGAATTTAGAGCTTTGTTTTTATAACTAAAAGCCCTATTTCTAATGGGACGGACGGATTGAAAGTATGGCGTTGGTCTAATTGAAATCGATCGAATATGCAGTCGTACTTTGACTTTGACTTGACTTTGACTTTGGTGACATGTCATTTGTTCCCGCTTGGTGGCGCTAGCGTATTTTCGTGTTTTTTTTTTCAATAGTGTTTACGCCTTTGGAAACTAGATTTTTTCAGGCCTAGTTGGAGGCCTGTAAAAAAATAAAGAATACCTACGTACCTGAGGGACCACAACAAGAACTGGTGGGAATCGGCCCAGGAGCGCGATGCATGGAAACGGGGAAGAGAGGCCTTTGCCCAGCAGTGGGATGATATAGGCTAATAATAATAATAGGACAACGGGGGACAGGTTGACGTGATCTACACGGATTTTGAAAAAGCTTTCGACCGTGTGGATCACTTCATACTTCTGCGTAAACTATGTGAGCTTGGTATAAGAGGTGATTTACTTAGGTGGCTAGAGTCATATATAAAGAATAGAAGCCAGGCTGTCATAGTTGCGGGACACCGTTCTGAGTTTGTAGCCATTCCATCCGGCGTTCCGCAAGGATCTCTGTTGGGACCTCTTCTCTACATTGCCTTTCTCTATGATATCGGTAGCTGCTTCAAACACTCCAAATATCTTTTGTACGCAGACGATAAAAAGGTGTATAAAAAGATAGTCTCTATTTCCGATACTGTGCTTTTGCAGGAAGATCTGACCAGACTTGGTATTTACTACATAGAAAATAGGATAAGTGTAAATGTGAACAAGTGTCAATACGTCAGTTTCACTAGAAAGGTTAGGCCAATACTCAGCACCTACCAACTAAATAACACCCCTATCGAGAAGGCTGACACAATAAGAGACCTTGGAATTCTGCTTGATTCAAAGCTAACCTTCTCACATCACATAGATGCTATAATAAATAAGGCCTATAAGAACTTAGGTTTCGTCCTCCGAACTGGCCAGGCTTTCACTGACCCACTATGTCTAAAGGTACTCTACTACTCCTATGTACGTAGTGTTCTAGAATATTGTAGCCCAATCTGGAGACCACAATATAAAACCTACTCTGACTCAATTGAAAGTATACAGCGTAAGTTCGTCAAACATCTTCACTATCGCACTACTAACTGTTGTGATCAAAGGGATTACAATGTATTATTAGAGCATCACAAGCTGCAGACACTCGAAGATAGACGGAGCCTCCTGGACATGCTGCTGCTTCACGATATCTGCAATGGACGACTCGACTCTTCGGACCTGACTGCCTCTGCACTTCGTCTAAATGTTCCTACTAAGAGAACCAGACACACCTCTCTCTTCCACGTCCCTTTGAGCCGCTCAAACTACGCGCAAAACTCTGTTATAAACAGAATTCGTTCTGATTATAATAGGGTATTGAAGGAAAGGGAAATAGACATTTTCCATTCTTCCAAACTGGCTTTTAGGAAGCAACTATTTTCCGACTCATAATCCACGCACCCTGCTTAGTGGCAAATGCTGCCAAATATCCGATCCCAAGACTACTGTCGTAGGGCTAAGCAGGTGTGTACACCACCACACTACACTACACTACTCCACAATTATAGGTACACATCACACTCACCCACTTCTCACCTGTGCATTTTCATTTTCTTTTTAATTTTTAATTTTATGTTTATTCCACTGTTTTACCTCCGTAAAATGTCGAAATGTTTAGATTAAGGAATTTAAATCCGTTATTGGCTTTTATTAAGTTTTAATTTAGCTGTTTAAATACAATGTAATTAGCTGTGGATTTTTTAAGATCAATAAAATAAAAATAAATAAATAAAATAAAATAAATAGGTAATAATAATAACGTACCTGAGATTGAAAGTCACTTAAATTTTCACGCAGGAGATGCAAGTTCGAATCCCAGTGCTGACCATGTACCAATGAGACAATTATTTTATCTTAAGTAGGTACCTACATTACGGATGACATAACGGTGATGGAAAACATCGTGAGGAAACCTTCATTGCAGCTGCGGCGATGGGTTAGCCCCTGTCACGCAAAATGGAGTGTTGAATAACTGGCTGAAAGTGGGCACAGTTGTGCCTCTGCCACCCCGTATCGGAAAAGGCGTGACGCTATGTTATGTTAAATTCTCGAGAAAAAAAACAAGAACACAAGATATCTATGTAACGGTTTAGCCTGACGCCAGCCTACTTCGTATTCTACTGTCGGACAGTAGGCTGGCGTCAGGCTGGCGCTTGTGTATTGCGATTCCGGTTTTAGTAGAATACCAAATGCGTCGTATTGAAGCTTGTGCCAGGCTTGTGGTATGCTTGTGTACAGTAGAATTCGGGCCCAGACCGCTGACGGACGGACGGACAGCGGAGGCCTTCGGGTACGGAACCCCAAAAAACTACGAAGTCCCGCTAAATAACTAAATTGACATATCATGTCTGCGTGCGTTGATAAAACTTAAACAACCGACGAATTAAAACTCAACTCGCTTAATTAGCATCTAGTTTTGCCGCAAATGACTTCCATCGCTATTATGACACGGAGGCTGTGGAATGGAGACGCCATTCAGAGACAGGCCGATATGGGTTGATGACGCGATAGACGCGTTAGACGGAACTTGACCGTTTCCGTCTCCGCGACACGACGACGACGACAACGAAATGAATGAATGAATGGAGGGAATTTTCGGTAGGGGCTTCCAGTTCTAATTAATCTTCTGATAACATGGACCAAGATGGTCACTCTTCATGAGCACTAATATTGGTATCGTGCGTGGAATGTTAATGTGTCATCTCAACAAATGTTCTACTATGACCGAAATTATATTAAAGGGGCGATCTTTCTATATGCAGAAAAACGGTCAATCATTATTTGTCATTTCTTATACTACCTGTGAAATGGCAAATTCCTGAGAAAAAATGACAGATAAACTTTATCTGAGTATTGAAAGATCGGCTCTGAAACAAGGAAATATAGTTACATACTTGGGGGCGATTTGGGAGGAAAATGCACTAAACTAAAAAGGCCACTAAGCCCTCTAACCGCCCGCCGTACCCAGAGTCATTTAATGATTCATTAAGGATTACTAAGTAAAGGATTTTGTATGTAAATTCAAATTTGGAACTGACTTACTTAATGGTTAATTAAATCTCTCTGAGTGCGGCGGTAAACGTCATAATGACGTCATTTTAGTTGTTATCAACGACAAAATTAGTGCATTTTCCTTCCAAATAGACTATAAATCAATGCGATACAATCGTAATACCATTGCATTTTTTCGACTCATATTTAATTATTAAACCTATAAGAAGTTTTAAAAAACTCTACTTGTTTACCCGTATTTAATAGTAGAATGCAATCATTGGCTCAATGCACACACACAAACATGCCCCACAACAACTATGTAACCCACATGGCCGGTCCCATTCATGTCTCATACAAAGTCACACAATCAATTTATGATCAATGGCATATTTGATACGGGCCTGACTGAACTTTCTAATGAGTGACGCCGCGGGCGAAAACGAGTCAGAAGTAATTTTTCTGGCCTTGAAAACATGCTGTAATAACTGCTACAGAGCGTAATGCCGGGGTTGCCAGGTGGAAAGTGCGAGAAAAATGGCGCACGACCTGGCAATCTCTTTCATAAAATGGGGAGCGAAGAATTAGGAATGTAAGTAAAGTAGATCTGCAATGTTCTTGGAAGAAAGTTAGAGTGACGATGATAGATAGATACAAATACACGCTACATTAATCAAACATAATACAACCCAAAATAAAAACGACAAACGACTGATTTTGTCTATGGATTTACAAGAGAGAAATGATAAAATCCTAGTAGATAATTTAAAACAATATGCATAAAGTATTAGCAGCCGAATGGGTTCCAAAATAAGTCGAAATGCAGCGTGGTCGACCCAAGAAGATATGGTGCGATGGCGAAGATCTTGGGACGACTGGTGGAAGACGGCTCAGGATCGCGAGTGGAAAAAGGGGGGGCCTTTACCAGCAGGGACACCGTGTGGGTTTAAAATAAATAACAAAACAAACTAGTAAAGGCGACAAAGGAGGTGGTATTCACATCTAACCCAAAAATAAACGCGCATCTGAATATTAAAAACATCTGCAATCCAGCCCACCTGGCAACACTAACAAACAAGTAATACACATACTCACAAACATACATCCATCGTTTATCTACATACACATCAATGCATCTAAGGCTAGCTAGATGTGTGGCCTTAGCCCATAAAGCGATTTACTACGAGTATGACGGGGGGTCAAACTTACTATAAAGAACATTCTAGTACATACATACACTCCCTGATCTAGATATTGTTGATAAACACGGTAACGTTGGTACTAGCACGATTCTGTATATTCGACAGGTATTGCGATTCGGAACGTCATTGCATTTTGAAACGGTAGTCAATCTAAATCCTCCAAAAATCTGTTGATGACGCGATAAATGACGACCTAATAATTGTGCTCCAAAATTCACGAACATGACTTCAAAATGACAATATAATTGCGATTGGAATGAGAATGGGATTTAACTACATACTCATCATAATCATAACAGCTGACATACGTAGCTGAGTAGTCATGGATTTATATCGGTAGCCGAAAGGTGGCCAAGAGGAGGTCAAAGATCAGACAGACCACATGACAAATCGTCAGATGACATAGCGAAGATAGCAGGAAAGTACAGGTTACACAGGACCAGGGAGCACTTATCCAGTGGAGAGCGCATAGATACATTTTCCTTTGAAACACAACTCACCAATTGACGGGCGGCGGGGGACGAGGTAAGAGAGCTGTGATTGGTCTGACTGTCTGGCGGCCCCTCATCGTACATAGGTTGCGTATGCGACCGTTTTTTGAATACAACAAACGTTTGGTGAGCCGCATTCCCCCGCAGGCGCAGTCAATTGGATATATACAGGTACAATATATGTCTCTGCACAGGACCGAGTTGAGTGACGTGTAGAGAAGGCCTATCAACAGTGGTTCTGATTAGGATGGTGATGATGCTCACTAATCTATGTGCATATCAGTGTCCTTACTCTAACCTTTTTAGCGATTCAGGTACCTAATCTGATCCAAAAAAAAACCATGAACGTAAACAACTGTTGGTGTGGGTAATATAAAGCTCACTATGTAAAGCACACCAAGGAAGTATTCTAATGGTTGCCAATGTGATGTTGAAGAGGGTGATACTTTGACAGATTACAAATCTAAACCTGTATCGGCTTAACAGTTGGAGGCCCCTGGAAGTATGAGAAGATGAACCAATTCAACCCATGAGATGAGAGAGAATGAATGAACAAGGCCCAAATTAGGGGTTTAGAAGTGTATCTCGAGATACAAGACTATAGTACCCACTGACCTACACATCACCCTAAACACGAGATACAAGACTATAGTACCCACTGACCTACACATCACCCTAAACACACGAGATACAATACTATAGTACCCACTGACCTACACATCACCCTAAACAGGAGAACATAACATAGCGTCACGCACAAGGGGCGACAGAGACACAGTCTTTTGATGATCCAATGAATTCTCCGTAAGGACAACATGAATAATTAAGGTATAAACCATTAAAGCAATACACAATTAAATTTGTAATAGCAAGTTACCTGCGTCACAAAACCACAGGCAAATTCATGGGATATTTCGAGTTTAGTCATAGACTCATAGTAGGTAGTGTGTACTGAATCAACGCGATAGCAAAGTAAAGTAAAGTAAAGTAACATTTATTTGCATGAATTATTTATAGGTGTACTTACATCAGGTATTTTGTATAAATATAATGTCACTTAAATAATACTCGAAATGGTTCCTGTAATATTACACAGGGCGGGGAGTCTTAACTTGGTCTGACCGTGTGTCTTGATTACCATGTACCTTAATTGAATACGAAATCCTCTTTCTTTTATCCTTGAAATCTCTCTTTAGAGATAAGCTCGTCTTTGCGTATAATATTTCTTGTAAATGTATTTTTTAAGTTTCTGTGCAGTAAAGAATATAAATATGAACACGGTACTTGTAATTCGTCGTGATAAATTTCACATCTACGCATGTTATGAAAATCATCATCATTGCCCTCATCAAGGACCGTATCGGTTGGCTGCGTCACAGACATGTAAACATACAAGACCTGGGGTTCTTTCTTTCTCTTGCTACCCAGCCGGGAACCGAACCCGGGGCCTCTAGCTTGGGGAGCGCAGCCTCAACCGCAACACCACAGGAGGCTTCATACCAACTCGGTAAAGCAGGACCTAAATTCTACTCTGCTTCTTCGTACTAAAACGTAAACGAAAATGCAGGGCAGTACTGTTTAGGCCTCCAGAGGTCGTCAAAATGCAGGGCAGTACTGTTTAGGCCTCCAGAGGTCGTCAAAATGCAGGGCAGTACTGTTTAGGCCTCCAGAGGTCGTCAAAATGCAGGGCAGTACTGTTTAGGCCTCCAGAGGCCGTCAAAATGCAGGGCAGTACTGTTTAGGCCTCCAGAGGCCGTCAAAATGCAGGGCAGTACTGTTTAGGCCTCCAGAGGTCGTCAAAATGCAGGGCAGTACTGTTTAGGCCTCCAGAGGTCGTCAAAATAAAACGACGACATCATACAATTAGATGTGCGTATATTTGCGGGCATGTTTATTGAAGACGATTGTCGCTTAATCATTCTAGCCAGTGACGGATTCAGAGCGAGGGAGCTAGGGGGCTCAACTCAAGCCCCCATAGGATCTAAGTTCCTCTGTAGTATTATACTACCTACAGGTAACTAGGTTATGAACGTTTTAAGCTTTTATTCGTTGCAATAAAAATTAAATTAAATCGTTTATTAGAAGAGTTTAGAAATCAATAGACGTCTTTCTCGGTGTCATCTGTCAGGCATTTTATGGCAAGTGTCTAACTTTAACGGAGCCTAGGGTTAATGGCAATAGAAAACATCACGAGGAAACCTCCACTAGTCCATAGCTGCGGCGATAGCCTAGCGTCCTGTCACGCAAAGAGTACGAATAACTGGCCACAATCGTGCCGCTGCCACCCCGTATGAGAGTTGCGTGGCGTGATGTTATGTAAGTCAAGTCAAGTCTAGTTAAGTATTATTTTTTTATTGACCATAAAATCATACAGATTGCTTAGTCAACGTCATATTTAATGTGTATGTTATTAGGAAAGTATTTATGGTTTAATTGTTGACAATTACCTACGGTCATCAAGGTACCTATGTTATGAATTTATGATTTATCAACCCTTAATGGGACAAGCCCCTCAAAAAAAAATCCTGGATCCACCACTGATTCTACTAGGCTATGTCTGATGTCAAACGAATTGAGAGTCGTGTGTATATGGATGGAGGTATCTGAATGGTATCAGTGTAGGAAGCAGGCAAAACTTTAATCATAATATGCGCAAAGTTATCAAACAGCTCAATGATTTTTAAAATATTTTCTTATAATTAAGTTATTAAATTATTTCATTCTATTTCTTTAGTAAGTAATTCATTCACTGTATAGCACCTTTGTTTATTCTCTAGTTATTAATACCATGTTGTGTGCACATTCTTTTGGCGCTGGAGACAGCCTCTTTCATTGTTGTTATTTTAATGTTTTATCTCCACTGCTGGTTTGTGTACCAAATATAATAAATAAATAAATAAGCACGCAACGATAAAAACTATTCGAATTCGAGTCAGTGACTCTTTGTACGAGTACAATGTCTTCGAACATTTCGCGCTGTAAATATTCCTGCTTGACGCTCTGAAGTTAATATAAATTATGTTAATGATGAATGATGAAAATATTTCTGAAGACTTGAGTTTTTCGCAATTTACATAATAATGCAGGTAGGTAAGTAAATACATATTTTAGACGAAAACCGGACCCAAAACTGATCCTTGAGGGGACAGCTGTGTTTGTTTGAACAATGGATTACCTATGTGTCATCCATCATCATAATGGAAATCATCGTGGAATGGAAATATAGCCTAGATACTCGCAAACTTTTGGAATTTTTCCAAATTGGGTGATTCTTGACACAGTACCGCCGCCCCGTGTGGAGAGGAGAAGGTAACGATGACCTCTGTGGCGTAGCGGTTGTGCATCTGCCTACCATGCGAGAGGTCCCGGGTTCGAATCCCGGCTGGGGACAAAAAAAAGCCCCCAGGTCTTGGATGTTTACATGTTTGTGATGTCGCTGTTTCTGCCAGAAGCAATGTATGTGCCTGTATGTAAATGTAAATGTAAATAACGTCTCTTTCTCGCAGAGTGAGAGAGAGAGGTTAACAATCACCACCACGCGGCATTAAGGTTCAAAGAAACCTGGAGCGTCCTGTACCTATGAGGAAAATACGTTAGTCGGTATGTTGGACTCCAAAATCATCTTCGATGCCCACCATTGGCTCGCTTAAACCAATCGTAAACCAAGAAGCATTCTCGGACGCTATGAGGTCGACTAACATAAGTTCTAGGAAATAAACTTAAGGTTTGAATGAGCAGGTTAAGGAATATTTAAACATAACATAGCGTCACGCCTTTTCCCATATAACGTGGTAGAGCCACAACTGTGCCTACTTTTAGTCAGGATTCTAATGAAAACTTTCAAATTTTGAGTTTTAAAATGTATCCTGTCCATCCTGGGTTTGCTGGAAGAAATCTATTTTTAGAGATAAGCTTGCCTTTGTTCATGCCTTTTCTGTATTGTTTGTGTTTTTTTTCTGATATGTGCAATAAATATATACGAAATATACGAAAACTTCTAAATACCATCATTGGATTGTTAACTTTGAAGTAGCCTCTAGGTACTTACTAGTAAAAAAATACTAGGATTCGTCAATGTTAGTAATCGTATCAGCATTCGCCTAACACCATATCAGTTAGTAGTGTACAATCAAAACAAACACCAAGTCAAACCTCAAGCGTAAAAATCGATTCACTAATACAATAACCCGTCACCTGTTGTAGCAATCACATACAGTCCCAATGTCCAATTGTTTAACTTCACTTGTCAAGTCCACTAACGCACGTGGCTGTATTCGGGACGGTCAGTGGATAATCGATCCAGCATGCGACGCGACCACGTTAGATGGCAGTTGCAATATCACTGGCTCGATGACTCGATTGACGTTAAGTCTCGTCGTTATTCGGGTATTACCGAATCGAATGGTTTCGATTTCGATTCGGTAGATACGGATGCCAGTAGAACCTTCACAAGTTGTAACCTTCTTCAATGTAGCCAGTCAATGTGCCCACCGAGGATCACAGGTCTTTACCTATTACGAGTAAAAGCCGCTACTGACATGCCTGCTCCTGCGGCGATCTAGGAAGGGGGGCGGTCGGAGCAAATGTCGGAGCTGCTCTACACACACGCCTGCAAGAAGGAATCGCTGCTCCCGCCAGTCAAAATCCAACTCAAAACGCTAAATGTCATTATAAGAGCTTACATTACGCTGTCGGCAGGGTACGATTTGTATAGACGTCTCACTCATTATGGAACGACTAGAAAGAGACAATGAGTCAGACAGGGACCTGCCGACAGCGAAGTCTAATAGGCCCATTTCACTTGATCGTCTTTTGTTATCTATTAGAGGTTTATTGAGCGTTTATGAATACTGAATTTTATGATACGTTTGATGAAATAATGAATTTTATTATTTTATGATAAGCTCCAATAAACATATTATAACATTCTTTATTCATAAACGTTTAATAAACCTTTCATAGCTAAGATGACTTAGCTTTAAGATACTTTAGCGTTATTATGTTGTCGTTCTGACGAAACCATAGTCAATTACTCTAAAAAAATAAAATATCTGACAATTGCTGTCAAAACAAACAACAAGTGTGGTCTCACTTAATGGACTTCACTGTCAGGAGACAGATTTCGTAGGCTCGTTTTCGGGCATATAGACGACACTTGCGTACCGAGCGGGTAGGACTAATTAAGTGATTGGTCATGAAGTCGTTTATTTTAAGTTTTTAACTTGGTGAATTATTTTAGTTTTAATTTCTGTAATCATGTTTCCTTCATATACAGACTGTGGTATTAACCTATCATTAGTGGGTAATTTATAACAATTACGTTTCAATTGTTATCTGCCCATAGCGGCCATTCACACTGACGCACGAGGGGTTAATATAACCAGAATACGTCAAGTATAGGGGATATAATCACCAGCACGCTTACGGCACAGAAGAGATAATAGTACTACTTACGGTACAGGTAAATTGTGTCCGAAACCATTCGGCTCATTACTGATGTAACCACTTTTACCTTCCTCAATAAATTCAAGACCTTGCCTGCACGCGTACGGGCGTGTGTTGGTATGTGTGTGTGTATGTATGTACTGTTTAGGGTTCCATACCCGAATTCGGAATAATTCCCGGCGCCCATCTATAGGCGCGGCGGCGCATCTTCGGCGGCGGGCGACCCGCGCCGTCATCGACAAGTCAAAACCGGCATTTTGCGCCGTCTCTATAGCTATTTTCTTGTGATGTGATGTACAGAAATGCAGCCCAGGTGGCGTAGCGTGCGAGCCTGCATCTAAAAAGTATTTGAGATACTCCGTGGCGACTAATCTTCGAGAGTCGCGTTCGTGAGGGCACCACGGGCGGAACAATGTTACTAAGCCTCCGCTGACTGTCCGTCTGACTGACTGTTCGTGCGATAGAGCTGATGGACAGACGTCTCGCACAGATCGCACGTGTTGTTGCCGCTGATGAGCTACATGAAAGTATAAAGGTGTTTAGAATAGGCTTGTGGCCAAGGTAATCCAATAAATCTAGGAACAAGTCTTATGTTGAAGCATTACTTAAGTTGAAGCGTACAAAATGGCTTGACATTCTCAGATTTGTATGTTTCCAGCAGATATATTTTATAAAGTATTTTTTGCAAAAAAGACAGCATTTGATGGCACTATTACATGACGTCATTCTGTTGTTATTTCATAGAACTCAGGAACAAAAGTTCCGTTTTGACAGTTCATAAAAAGGATATATTTTGACTTGACAGGCCACAAGCCTATTAAATTAAGTAAATTTCAACATAATAGCGCCTGACTCTTTGGAATGGTAAAATTACGAGATGAATAATTCTCGTAATAACTGTCAGGCACTTGTTTCTTGTAAGATGGAACGACTCGCACTTGACCGATTATTTATTATTACAGTACCCTAGTACATCAGACGGTGTGTGTGGATATCTGTGGTGGATGTGTAACAAACAAATCGTCGAGGAATCCAGATCGAATCTAAGCACTTCTATCGTTTCATCCCCAAAGGTCTTTATACTTTGCTGTGTTCTATCACAGATTATTAAATAATCAAATCAGAAAAGACATCGTTCACTTCAATAAATAAACAAACAATCACAGCGTCACGCCTTTTTCCACGTGGGGTGGCAGTTCTTTGCGTGGCAGAGCAGCTTATTATCTCAAAATAAGACATTTACATGACAGAGTACACATCGACTAGTTGTTAATAACATGCTATCAATCGGAGCACGTGGACTGTTTAATGACAAACAAGACAAGACTCGATCAGATGGCAACAGCAAGGCTTTGTTTAATGACTAACAAGACTCAATCAGATGGCAACAGCAAGGCTTTTTTCCCATTCTGATTCAGATTTCAGATTACATTTATTTGCGCAAATGTGGTAACCACGGAACTCAAGTGGTAACAGTCAATAGTAGGTTTGCTGGAAGAGATCTCTTATGAGAGATAAGCTCGCCCTTGTACATGTTTAAGTGTCTATATATGTTTTTGTGCAATAAAGTATAAAGTAAAGTAAAGTAATAGTACGCAGCGACGCGATTGATACGCGACTCTCGAAGATTAGTCGCCACGGAGTATCTCAAATACTTTTTAGATGCAGGCTCGCACGCTACGCCACCTGGGCTGCATTTCTGTACATCACATCACAAGAAAATAGCTATAGAGACGGCGCAAAATGCCGTTTTTGACTTGTCGATGACGACGCGGGTCGCCCGCCGCCGAAGATGCGCCGCGTCTATAGATGGGCGCCGGGACTTATTATATACTCAATATATTGTGAACATTTTAAGCGTCTACCTGCTAACATTATCAATATCGAGCGAAAATTAGCAAAAAATCACGTTTGTTGTATGGGAGCCCCCCTGAATTTCTTTTGTTTTTTAGTATTTGTTGTTATGCAACAGAAATACATCATCTGTGAAAATTTCAACTGTCTAGCTACCACGGCTCATGAGATACAGCCTGGTGACAGACAGACAGACGGACGGACGGACAGCGAAGTCTCAGCGAAGTCCCCTTTGGCACCCTTCGGGTACGGAACCCTAGAAATGATCCCCAGGTCTTCGGTGTTTATGTGTGTGATGTCGCTGTTCCTGGTTCCCACACAGGGTCTCCTAGTGTGGGGTCAGATCAGAAGTAATCCCTACATACAGTGCCATAGAATCTAGAGAACGGCCAAACCGGAACAACTTCTCTAGATATGATGGTGGCACTAGTCTAGATAACTTGGTTGCGTACATAATGTTTATGTGATGGGAGAAGGAAGGTCCTTCATTTCACTCATCGCGTGATCGAGATTATGCGAGGCCGCCATCTTGGTTCAAATTAGAGTAATTCGTGGAAGTAGTGGTCAACGATAGTGGTCATGACGAGACGAGTATCAGGCTCGGCCTGCGTTGACCCACATCGAGGCTGGCCAGGGAGCACTTATCAAGCGGAGAGCGCATAGATACATTTTCCTTTGAAACGCAACTCACCAATTTACGGGCGGCGGGGGACGAGGTAAGAGAGCTGTGATTGGTCAGCCGCTGCGAAACTGTCTGGCGGCCGGTCATCGTATATTAGGTTGCGTATGCGAACGTTTGTTGAATACAGCAAACGTTTGGCGAGCCGCATTCCCCGCAGGCGCAGTCAATTGGATATACTTAGTCTCTGTGGCTGGCTAACGGCCGGTGGCGAAAATAAAAAAAAGATACGCGTGTAGCACCGTACACGTGTTAGAAGTAAAACTTCTGTAGCTAGATCATTAAGTGGTACCTATACTATACACCTATACCTACCTATACTAAAAGAGATTTAAATTTCCAATTTTGAGATCCAAACTCAGCTTCAAGTTACTTTTAAGTTTCAGACGTCCGATTATTTGAAATTATTTAAACTTGTACTTACTTTTAATACGTCATGTCATTTATTTCCCACCATTCCTTATCTACAATTTGTCGCGCTCGTGGTGATATACTTAACTCATTCAATAGTGTCACTACTATTGTTCTGAGGTCACTACTATTTGCATCTCGCTCAGATTATATACCATCTGACGTCACGTCTTTTAGCCGTCTCGCTCAAATGTATGCATTGCTTTGCTTGTTTTAGAAATCCATATCGACCCGTGTGACATTGATGAAACTCTTTTCTTACAAACTGTATGGACCGCATCGCACAGCTGTCAAACATAAGTTCCGGTTCCAACAAAGAGGTTGAACGAAGTAGTTTTTGGTCACGTCACTGGTTTTGCGGCGGCGGCGGCGCCATCTTGGCCATACCGGAAATCAAGAACTCGTGGAAGAATGCTTAAAATAATTTTTATTTGTTAACGTTTCATCAGGTTTTTCTCTCACTAATTAACATTCTTTATTGTACGAATGTATTATTATCTTATCTGATTAGTTAAAAACCGTATTGAAAATAGTTGCGGTTTTAAAAGTCTTCAGCCGACCCTGACGTCACCGATTCCAATTTCCGTTACATTTCTTAGCCACTCGTGATAGCACCCGGCTAGCAGCAATTGAAAAGCAAATATATGAATAACCCACAGTTGAGAGGTTAAATAAATTTTACCCCCGTGCCCCAAGAAGTTTTACTTCAAAAATGGTAAGAACTCTATATCTACTTTTAAGTGCAGCTTAGCAAGAAATGCTAGAAATTAAACAATGGCAACATTTGCAGACTACTGCGTGTTTTATTCAATGAAAATTTGTATTTTTTTCAAAACACGCAGTAGTGCACAAATACCTAATAATACCTATAATGTCAGATGTGTTGCCATTATTTTATTTCCAGGATTTCTTACCATGCTTCTATTACTTCTACTATCAGTAAATGTAGCCCCCATTATTGTCCCCACCGAGGGGCACAGGCCTTTACCCGGATCCGAGTAAGATTGAGCCATACTATTACTTACTACCATACTGTTATGTATTACTTCTACTATTATTTTGTTCTGGCAAAGAGTTGTGCGAATTTGACTCGATAGCTGCGGCAATGGGCTAGCCCCATGTCACGCAAATGGAGTCCTGATAAACTGGCCAAATGTGGGCACAATGTGGGCACAATGAGACACGCCGTATGCGAAGAGGCGTGACGCTGTTATGTATGACTAATTAATTAATATTGACTGCGGGACTAATAAAACCAGCCTATCATTCATACATTTGCGATATTTTGTCATAGCTCCGCCGGTCTCACCATTATACGTTACCTACTTAACTATGATTCATAAGGCGCATCATCTATTTCTATCTATATGTATACAGAGAGTGTCCCAGAAAGGGCTCCACGTCATATTGGTACAGGAGGTAGCCCCTTGTGTCAGATGTATCGAATCTTACATGACCCTAGTTAAAGTTGCATGTTTTAGCTATCCGATAGTCAGTTTAAATACTAAATTCAAACCAATTTACTCACTCAAATTATCCCAAACCACCAGCAACCACCCAACCTTATTGATTTAGTCCTACCGACCACAATATTTTTTAAACAAACAATGACACAGTGTCACAAACATTGCGCAACGCACCAACGGCATAACAAAATTACAAATTACATATTTCAAATTAAGCCTTATTGCATTCCACTACACGGTCTTGAATACACTGTCACTCTACAGGGAAACTCACGCGGGAAAATTCGAATTTGGAACGTTCGTCGCGCGCCATTATGATTTTCCATGTCATAAAACGCTAATTATGGTGTATTTAATTAATTATGTATTTTATTCATGTTTTTGAGTGTTTTTAGAGTAGGCAATTGGAAAATGCGCTAGATGAGCGCTCGCGTCTCGTTATCGTCTGCGCGAATTCTAAAATAACCTACCTAACTCGATTCACCGTCTACTAACGCCAGACTGTTAGGGTTGTAGCTAAAATTACTGATTTACCTCACGCCCCGTTAAAACACAACGTAAAGCGAGTGTGTACTAAAAATAATTAAGTTTGTGAACGGATAATGTAAAGATTCGAAATTCAATTTTATTAGTGGTTAAAACGCAAATGAAATGTGTTGCTCTTGCGCAAAGATTGGGAATCTTTGGGGAAAATTGCAATGACCAGAGTCAGTACTTACTTAAAAATAATAATAACCGGCCAAGTGCGAGTCGGACTGGCGCACGAAGGGTTCCGTACCATTATCTAAAAAAAAACCGCAAAAAAATAAACATGTTGTATGGGAGCCCCCCTAAATATTAATATTAATTAATTTAATTGAAATTTAATTACTTATTTTTTAAGTAAATAATCAACTCAATATACTGTGAACTTTTTAAGCGTCTACCTGCAACCATTATCAATATCGAGCAAAAATGAGCAAAAAAATCACGTTTGTTGTATGGGAGCCCACTTAATATTAAATTTCTTTTGTTTTTTAGTATTTGTTGTTATAGCGGCAACAGAAATACATCATCTGTGAAAATTTCAACTGTCTAGCTACCAAGGTTTATGAGATACAGCCTGGTGACGGACAGACGGACAGACAGCGAAGTCTCAGTAATAGGGTCCCGTTTGGCACCCTTCGGGTACGGAACCCTAAGAACGACATATCCTGAATTACTGACCAATATTTGACAATTGTACAAAATAAATTGACCGGACACTGTCCCCATGTCTAGATATAAAATATTTATTCCCATTTTTATCAGCCATCTTAAAATATGGGTCAAAACAATTACTAGGTACTTGGCCATCTAAGAAGACAGCACGTCATCAATGATGACGTCGGATGTAGTGCGGCTAAATTTACGATGTCACGACCGTGCCAATGCCGTGAGCAGTTGCAGATGTCTGGCTGGAGTGACATTTTACGTCATCGGGAGATTCGGGAGACCTAGTCTTCCGTTGGAATTTTTGTCTGGCATTTCTTGCCAAGGTGTAGTTTGGGATTGACTTTGTAATAGAAAGCCATTAAAATATTTATTAAGGCCTGCGGGTCGATTCTCGCGCCTTCGATATACGGATATCGAGACCAATATTGACAGATTTCCATACGAAATCACTCGATATAGGTGTAGATATCGTGTATCGAGACCTATATTGACAGATTCCCATACGAAATCACTCGATATAGGTGTAGATATCGTGTATCGAGACCTATATTGACAGATTCCCATACGAAATCACTCGATATAGGTGTAGATATCGTGTATCGAGACCTATATTGACAGATTCCCATACGAAATCACTCGATATAGGTGTAGATATCGTGTATCGAGACCTATATTGACAGATTCCCATACGAAATCACTCGATATAGGTGTAGATATCGTGTATCGAGACCTATATTGACAGATTCCCATACGAAATCACTCGATATAGGTGTAGATATCGTGTATCGAGACCTGACAGATTCCCATACGAAATCACTCGATATAGGTGTAGATATCGTGTATCGAGACCTATATTGACAGATTCCCATACGAAATCACTCGATATAGGTGTAGATATCGTGTATCGAGACCTATATTGACAGATTCCCATACGAAATCACTCGATATAGGTGTAGATATCGTGTATCGAGACCTATATTGACAGATTCCCATACGAAATCACTCGATATAGGTGTAGATATCGTGTATCGAGACCTATATTGACAGATTTCCATACGAAATCACTCGATATAGGTGTAGATATCGTGTATCGAGACCTATATTGACAGATTCCCATACGAAATCACTCGATATAGGTGTAGATATCGTGTATCGAGACCTATATTGACAGATTCCCATACGAAATCACTCGATATAGGTGTAGATATCGTGTATCGAGACCTATATTGACAGATTCCCATACGAAATCACTCGATATAGGTGTAGATATCGTGTATCGAGACCTATATTGACAGATTCCCATACGAAATCACTCGATATAGGTGTAGATATCGTGTATCGAGACCTATATTGACAGATTCCCATACGAAATCACTCGATATAGGTGTAGATATCGTGTATCGAGACCTATATTGACAGATTCCCATACGAAATCACTCGATATAGGTGTAGATATCGTGTATCGAGACCTATATTGACAGATTCCCATACGAAATCACTCGATATAGGTGTAGATATCGTGTATCGAGACCTATATTGACAGATTCCCATACGAAATCACTCGATATAGGTGTAGATATCGTGTATCGAGACCTATATTGACAGATTCCCATACGAAATCACTCGATATAGGTGTAGATATCGTGTATCGAGACCTATATTGACAGATTCCCATACGAAATCACTCGATATAGGTGTAGATATCGTGTATCGAGACCTATATTGACAGATTCCCATACGAAATCACTCGATATAGGTGTAGATATCGTGTATCGAGACCTATATTGACAGATTCCCATACGAAATCACTCGATATAGGTGTAGATATCGTGTATCGAGACCTATATTGACAGATTCCCATACGAAATCACTCGATATAGGTGTAGATATCGTGTATCGAGACCTATATTGACAGATTCCCATACGAAATCACTCGATATAGGTGTAGATATCGTGTATCGAGACCTATATTGACAGATTCCCATACGAAATCACTCGATATAGGTGTAGATATCGTGTATCGAGACCTATATTGACAGATTCCCATACGAAATCACTCGATATAGGTGTAGATATCGTGTATCGAGACCTATATTGACAGATTCCCATACGAAATCACTCGATATAGGTGTAGATATCGTGTATCGAGACCTATATTGACAGATTCCCATACGAAATCACTCGATATAGGTGTAGATATCGTGTATCGAGACCTATATTGACAGATTCCCATACGAAATCACTCGATATAGGTGTAGATATCGTGTATCGAGACCTATATTGACAGATTCCCATACGAAATCACTCGATATAGGTGTAGATATCGTGTATCGAGACCTATATTGACAGATTCCCATACGAAATCACTCGATATAGGTGTAGATATCGTGTATCGAGACCTATATTGACAGATTCCCATACGAAATCACTCGATATAGGTGTAGATATCGTGTATCGAGACCTATATTGACAGATTCCCATACGAAATCACTCGATATAGGTGTAGATATCGTGTATCGAGACCTATATTGACAGATTCCCATACGAAATCACTCGATATAGGGGTAGATATCGTGTATCGAGACCTATATTGACAGATTCCCATACGAAATCACTCGATATAGCTGTAGTGTAGATATCGTATATCGAATGCGCGAGAATCGTGCCACTGGTCGGAATCACAAAATGTCGGGTATAATGTAATTTACGAAAACTAGGTTAAAACTTAAAATTATTTTAAGTTTATAATTAACACAGTTTTAAATATGATGCCCGCCCGAGGAATCATAGTGAATCATCCAGTATGTCACAGTAAACATGAAATATCTGGTGTCATCTAGATGATCACCGGACGAAACCAGAAATCATTTTATGAAGAATTCCTACAGTTGGTGCCTCGCTGTTAAATTGAACAAAAAATTAACGGTTAAGTTCAAGTTGAGGGTTCCGCACTGTTAAATCTTTCTTCTTCTAAATAATCAAATATTTTCTCTTTAATTTACTTTCCTCATGATGTCAACGGCTGCAGTGAGTATTTATTTATTTATTTATTTATTCAGGAAGCCAACAGCATTTATCTTTACAAAAAATGTTAATATAGAGACTTACGAGATAAAGCCAATTATAGGGTTCCATCGATTACATTTATACATAGATTATAATTACCTATTTATTTATTTTTATAAATTAAGTACTTACTTTTATTTTTACTTAATTTAATTTTCATGGCTCTGGGTCCACCGGTTTAGGCTATGCGATGCCTGCCCGTCAGCCAAACGACCGTATTACTAAAGCTCCGCTGTCCGTACAGCCAGCACGAACCATAATAGCTAGAGAGTTGAAATGTTTTACAGAATGTTTCTATTGCCGCAACAACAAACAATACTGAGAAACACGAAAACAGGTTGTTTAGAATTAAATAGTAGGTATTAAGTAAATTTCAATACAATAGCGCCTGACATTTTTTAATAGCAAGAGACGACTGACGACGAGATTGTACGTATTGCCGTTTAGGCGCAGACGACGATGGTGCGGAATCTGTGCGGACTCCTTCGTGTACAAGTCCGACCTGCACTTGACCAATTTTCTATCTTCTTCGACCGTTTCTATATTTTACAAGGATCCCTAAAATCAAGTTAAGTACCTATGCGTTTGTGTGAGTGCTTGCTTCCATCCGTATAAAAGACACCGACGTGTCTGTAAATTAAGTAAATGCACTCTCATCAAGAAGTCCTATGACCGTACGCACACACACACAAATCTCAGGTTGTAATTCTCAGGTCCCGCCTTCATCCCTGTACCTCTAACTACCACTGAAGTGCGCCATATTTTTGATTGTCCTTAGTTACCTAGTTCCCACTATATCGCGCCATCATCACGACAAATTGTCACAATGGCCATAATTACTGTCTGTGACCCATTTGTTATGGCATCTTATTATTTTTAATGGTGTCAGGACTTCGGCATTTTCCGTAAGGAAATTTCGCGTATCACTTGTGTTATGGCAACACGGAAGAGGTTTTTTGTGTTCAAAATAAAAATATTGGTTCTTTAAAAAAATGCTTTTGCAGAAGACCAAATTACTCACAAAAAGATCTAACGATCAGACGATACTATTGATTTTATAGTACTAAATCATATACATGTTACGCCATCTATAGGGGCAGTCTGTTAAGTAGTTGTAAATTGTACGATGAAGGCATATGAAGGGACTTTGTTAAATTGTTTCACGGTTTCATTTACAGATCGCGCTAGTTTTCAAAACAATAGATAAAATACTAATGTTCTTGACTGGCTGTCTTGAATATACCTTTTGATAAGAGCTGGCTAACTAAAGTTAACGGTCAAGTCGAACCAAGGATTCCGATCACACTTGAAGATTGTTAGGGACCTCGTAAAGTCGTAACTTATAAATAGGTGTAACTAAATTAGGTTTCTACATGAAAATAAATAAAAGTATGATGTCATCCATCCATGGAAAACAAATTAAATATTTTTGCAGAAAGACAGTTTGTTGAAACTTGTACAAACTTACCTAAAGGACCTTGCTTTGTGCCAAATTAAATTTTTATTTTATTACTGACAGTTATTGAACATTAAAAAAACTGGCGTTTCGCAATATTATTGTATCGCTTAACTTTTGATTGTCAATACGTAGTATCACTGTAGAGTACACAGGGAGCACTTATTCCAGTGGAGAGCGCATAGCTACATTTCCCTTTGAAACACAACACAACTCACCAATTTACGGGCGGTGGGGGACGAGGTAAGAGAGCTGTGATTGGTCAGCCGCTGGCTGCGAAACTGTCTGACGGCCCGTCATCGTACTACATAGGTAGCTTAGGCGAACGTTTGTTGAATACAACAAACGTCTGGCGAGCCGCATTCCTCCGCAGGCGCAGTCAATTGGATTTAAGTATCAGTTATCAAACAGGTTAATGATTCTTAAGATATTTTCGTATATAATTAAGTTATTAAATTATTTCATTCTATTTATTTAGGTAAGTAATCCATTCCCTGTATAGCACCTTTGTTTATTCTCTAGCTAATAATACCATGTTGTGTGCACATTCTTTTGGCGCTGGAGACAGCCTCTTTCGTATGTTTTGTCGTTATTTTAATGTTTTATCTCCACTGCTGTTTTGAGTACCAAATATAATAAATAAATACAACAAACGTTTATATAATTGGATATAATTTAGTCTCTGAGAGTACGATCACATTGTCGGTGCATTTTCGGTGTGTCTTTGGCTACGCATGAAAGACTCTGATCGAATCTCTGAAAGCTTTTATAGAACGTTGAATGCAGAAATACCCATGGCTAGCTACATAACATAAATGTGTGACCTCGACGTGATTGACCGAGCGAGCGAAGCGAGCGAAGCGTCTCCGTTTCAGGTTTGGGCAAAAATGCTTTCGTATGTCTGTCCGGTTGTTCTCCTCTACAGGTCGCATTTATGAAACGATTCTCGTGAAATTTTGTGAGCAGGTTGGAAAAATAAATAGAATTTTTTACTCGAGCCAGTTTTTAGATTTTTTTCAAAATGGCGGAGATATGGGGTTTTAAAATGTAAAAAAAAAAACGCTACAACCCAAACGGCTCGATGGATATTAACGAATGAGGTGTCGTTGGATTCGTAAAGACCATGAGAGTGAAACAGACTATATAATTT
Organism: Argyresthia albistria; assembly: GCA_963457715.1. Lineage (NCBI taxonomy): Eukaryota > Metazoa > Arthropoda > Insecta > Lepidoptera > Argyresthiidae > Argyresthia > Argyresthia albistria. The sequence continues at coordinate 7,589,429 of OY735275.1, read as the reverse complement.
TAGTAAAAAGTCAATAGGTTGTATTATAGATAGCGAAATGTAGTTTACAAAGTTATTGGTGCGGCTACTTTCATACTGCATGTACGTAACCAGGTACATTCATAAGTTTGTATGTGTTATTGAAAGAAAATTATTTGGGTTATTTTTTTTATGTGTGTTAGCAGTTCAGCTTTCCCACCGACATACTCGCGAGGTCTACAGCTCACAGAGCCACTAGTAAATAATACAGCTTTAGGTACGAGTTGGATCCCGGCAGCAGGCAGCAGCAGCCGACAGCAGCAGCACCCGGCAGCATGACGCGGCGACATGCTGCCGAGGTTATGATTTGGAACCCGACTGCCGACAGCAACAGCCGACGCGGGAGCGGGAGAGAGAGAGAGCACTACTGTCGGGCACTACTGGTCTGCAGTCGGGCAGCATGAAGTCGGCTGCCCGGCAGCATGCTGCCGAGATGAATGCTGCCGGGTTTGTAGGGTATTTCATAGAAATGCATAGAAACCAGTATTGCTGTCGGCTGCTGCTGCCTGCTGCCGGGATCCAACTCGTACCTTTTTGGAGATTTGATCAGACTCTTACTCGCAACCATAGCTAGAGCGTAAGAAGTAAGAATTACACCAAAAAGTCAAAGACAATGAAATCGTCTAAAATCAAACAAAAGTAAGTTGTATGTAACACGTTTTTCTTGTACGATGAGTTAAGACTGTTCACTATTTGCCACTAAATTATTTGTATTTGTCTCTATACATTTCACCGTCGCAAAATACGGTAGGTACTTGATAGAGGCGTATTTTTGATGATGACAGATGACAATTTATATTTTACAAAGTTAATCATGAGTTCGCGTATTTTTATCTTTATCTTTATATCATCAATTATCGATCGACGACGTATCGATAAATACTTGTCGGAAATAATATTATACTTAATATATAATTTAATGACTGTCTATTATTATATTATCGAAGGACATTTTGATAACCTAAAAGTGCCGGTTTGTAGGTAGGTAGGTACATTGAAAGTTTATAAAAGTGTTAAGCCAATTAGAACTTAAAAAGCCGTCTTCACGACCTATTACTTAGTCCTCCCTGCTCTCGGTATACAAATGTCGTCTATGAATGAACCCGAAAGCAACCTACAAAATCTGTCTCCTAACGGTGAAGTCCAAACGTATTACATAATATAAGTAAACGAATTAGGTTTGCTGGAAGAAAACTCCTAATAGAGATAAACTCGCCTTTGTCATGTGTTGTCCACTTTCAATTGTAAAATGTGTTATTTTGTGCAATAAAATATAAATCCCAACAAAAACATGCATACGCATATACAAAAACGCCAGTCTCGCAGCCTGCGCAGTTTATTCTACCGTAAAAAGTTGTGAGATCTAATTTTAAACCAAGTCGGATAATTTAACCAGTATCTGTGTATGGTAGAATCTTTCCAACAACTTTATTATCGTATACTGTTAAGTAACTACCTAATTAGTTAACTAATAACATTTATAGTGATCGGATCAATATAAGACATCTTTATTTCTTCAATAATAATTAGAATGACTTGGCAATCGCACGTAGAAAAGTTGTCGACTATAGGACCGTGTGTGCAACGTAATGTACCTATTGCTCTCGCTCCGAAATAATTCGTTGTTTTCTTATTAGTTAAGTTTATCTTTATTTAGAGATGTGTTGTGTTGAGTAATAATATTCATTTGTGCTCTGGGTGCTATAGAGTGGTCAGTTGAGCGCGATTGCCAAGTTATTCTAATTATTATTGAAGAAATAAAGATGTCTTATATTGATCCGATCACTATAAATGTTATTAGTTAACTAATTAGGTAGTTACTTAACAGTATACGATAATAAAGTTGTTGGAAAGATTCTACCATACACAGATACTGGTTAAATTATCCGACTTGGTTTAAAATTAGATCTCACAACTTTTTACGGTAGAATAAACTGCGCAGGCTGCGAGACTGGCGTTTTTGTATATGCGTATGCATGTTTTTGTTGGGATCTCATTTCTTTTTGTAAGTAACTTTCCTTTTTTTCTTTTCGGGTACTATTTCTTGTGCGTTAGCTACCGACTTTCTCAAAGCCCACTCCCTATCTCTATGGGCTCTTCTCTGTGGCTTTGATGTTACGATTTGTGACAAGTCTGGGCGGTGAATTATATAAATATAAATCATACCTCAAACCAAACCATACCGCGATTCAGGAAATGCACACCTAGCGACATCTAATGGGGAATAGCGATATTAGACAATATTGTAACCGCTTTATTTAAATCATAGCTGGAACCAAACCATACCGCGATTCAAGATACACATAGCGATTAGCGACATCTAATGGGGAATAGCGATGAATCGAAGTAGTCGTGTACTGAGCTTATTGATAATTAATATATTATGAAATTGGGGCTAAAATTGCGCAATGTTTGAGTTTTCCTTGGCTTTGCAGGCTAAACTTTAACCATGCTCAAAATTTTAAGCTTGTGGGTTCGCTAGAAGTAACCTTTAGAGTTTTCATGATCGTGAATCAGTGAGTCAGTGAGTGTCAAAATTGAGGAACTTTGAATTGCTGTACCTTCAACTCTACTGGTTCAAATTTATTGAAATTTTGAGAATATGTCTTATGACATGGTGCCTTTTAGCCGCCGGGAATTCAGGTTTCTATCTTTATCCACAACGGAGTAACAGGTAGGTCATCAAATATGCTCTGAATGGCTTCCTGTAAAGGATGTTACTGCTGCGCCCGTATGTTTTGCTCTTTGCTCGACTTGGCTTGGGGCGCGCCCCCAGATAAATGAAAATAATAATGAATATACGATCCTAACAGCCAGTATCTCGTGACAATGACTATAAACACCGAATAGTCACAGAAAGGCTGGATGTATAATGTAATGTCATCCAGGTAAAACCAAATTGAACTTCACGGTTTTTTTTATGTAGGAACCTAACTACTGTGAACCGATTCCTGATTTTCAAAAAATGGGACCAAACCATTGGATTGACCATTCGAAAGTAGAAATAATTTTTGAAATCGGTTCATAAATAATACCAGTTTCGATGTAAAAAACATAAAAAAATACTTACAACCGAACTGATAACCTCCTTTTTTGAAGTCGGTTAAAAATATAGTTTATACTAACTATAATTCGTTCTGTGAGAACAGTAGATCTCGTGAGCCCTTACAACCGACACTTTTTCTTTTTTTCCAGCACCTTCCCCTTCCCCGGGGGAAACCACCTCTCCACCCGCCTTTTCAGTTTTTTTTTCGCAACGTCTTGTGTGTATAGAATGAAGTCCATAGAGTGCCTCTTGAAATCCGTCGATGAATAACGCTAGAGCAAACTCCCCCCCGTTAGGCTGTTTAAAAACAGAACAGACTATGGTTAGTACTCAGACTATTTACTCTATATAATCTAAGGGTGTTTGTATATAATCTAAGGGTTGGTAATGTAATATGCAGTGATTAAGATGTATAATATTTTATTGTGTTTGTATTGTTCCAACCAACTGCCGAGCGAAGCTCGGTCCACAAATAGTATGTTAAAAAAAATTAGAAAATATTATTTTTTCTATTTTTCGCTCTATCCATTTTGCGATACAGGAAGACTCGCCGCCGCATCTATGAGGGTTTCCTAACCATGTTACACTACCGAACTACTTACACCTGTTTGTTGCATAGTACACGAGTGCTTAGAGAATATTGGCAGTGACTCCACAGTTTATTATAACTCGCTATTTCGGTTCGCGTCTATTCAACTCCTGCGCACCAAGTTCAAGAGCATCATCGTGCGTGAGCCTGTCAGGGAACCCACTGTTGAGTATATTATGTACATTTTTAAAGTTTGACCATTGTAACTAATTTATTAATATGGGTATACCATATATGCTGTTGATGTCCCAAATAAAATAAAAATAAATAAATAAATTATTTAAGGGCAATTTAAGGGCCTTAGGCAATCAGAACTTAGAATTTCATCCTTAACTTATTTATAGAGGAAATTAAATAAAAAATAAAACTAGTGGCTCTGTGAGCTGTAGACCTCGCGAGTATGTCGGTGGGAAAGCTGAACTGCGAACACAAATAAAAAAAAAACCCAAATAATTTTCTTTCAATAACACATACAAACTTATGAATGTACCTGGTTACGTACATATGCAGTATGAAAGTAGCCGCACCAATAACTTTGTAAACTACATTTTGCGATCTAAAATACAACCTATTGACTTTTTACTAAAAAATATATAGTCTATTTCACTCTCATGGTCTTTACGAATCCAACGACACCTCATTTGTTAATATCCATCGAGCCGTTTAGGTTGTGGCGATTTTTTTACATTTTAAAACCCCATATCTACGCCATTTTGAAAAAAGTCCAAAAACTGGCTCGACAAAAAAATGCTATTTTTGTTCAACCTACTCACAAAATTTCACGCGAATCGGTTGAGAAATGCGCCCTGTAGGACAGGAAAACAAACAAACATACGAAAGCATTTTTTGCCAATCCTGAAACGGAGACGCTTCGCTCGCTCGGTCATAAAGGTAAAAGCCAAGCTATAGACTAGACAAGTCTAACTGAGGAACATACTGTGACATTTTTATAATGATTAGATAAATATAAATAACAAGAACACAAATTCAGATGCAGTGCGAAATTGTAAAATAACAGATAAGACAGATTTTCTGGCAACTTCAGGAGACTTTTCTATCGAGCAAAATTATAAAATAACGTTTATGGGAAAGCAGTCACGCTGACACTCGTAAAAACAAGCTAGTGAAAAAACATAATTGCAGCAATAATACTCGTCATTCCGAGCGATTTGTGTTTTGCTAAGGCTGTTTTTGCCTTAGGCGTCGTCTTAAGAAAATTGTGGGTGTTTCTTTCATCGCCTTTCCTCTTGGTTGAATGGGTGTTGTAGAGAACAGGCTAAAAACATGAAGTTCTGTGAGAACTGTAGACCTCGCGAGGCCTTATATTTCATATCCTTAAGATAAAATAACCGGCCAAGTGCGAGTCGGACTCGCGCACGAAGGGTTCCGTACCATTATCTGTAAAAAACCGCAAAAAAAAAACATTTTGTATCGGAGCCCCCCTAAATATTAATTTAATTTTAATTTAATTATTTATTTTTGAATTCAATAATATACTCAATATATTGTGAACATTTTAAGCGTCTACCTGCTTTCATTATCAATATCGAGCAAAAATGAGCAAATAAATCACGTTTGTTGTATGGGAGCCCCCCTTAATATTAAATTTCTTTTGATTTTTAGTATGTGTTGTTATAACGGCAACAGAAATACATCATCTGTGAAAATTTCACCACGGTTCATGAGATACAGCCTGGTGACATACGGACGGACGGACGGACGGACGGACGGACGGACGGACGGCGAAGTCTTAGTAATAGGGTCCCGTTTGGCACCCTTCGGGTACGGAACCCTAAAAAAAGCTTTCTATATATCCTTATTATTATTTTTTGTAGTAAGGCCGTAATAACAATGACAAACACAATTTTTATGTTAAATAGGTCCATAGAAAAAAAAGTTGTTTTTTTGCGTTTTTCTGGTACGGAACCCTTCGTGTGCGATTACGAGTAGCACTTGACCTGTTTATATTGAACATGTTTCATGTTATTGTGTTATGATGTTTCGCATAACTTGTGTCATTGGTATTGTACTAAACTCACTGTTTAAATGATTTCTATTGAATTTAATTGACCAATACTGGTGCTGCTATACAGGGTGTAACAGAAGGGTGTAGTCATATTTTAGGGGGTTGCTAGGTAGACCATTCTGAGCAACTTTTACTTTGAAACCGATTTGATCAGAGCAACTTTATTTTTCATTGCTCCATAAGTTTTGGTCCAGGCGGTCAGCTGATTTGTATAGAGATGTAAAAATTAAAGTTGCTCTGATCAAATCAGTTTCATAGTAAAAGTTGCTCAGAATGATGACCCCTAACAACCTTCTAAAATATGAGTACACCTTTCTGTTATAACCTGTAGAGAACACAATAAATGAATGGCAATGGTCAGTAGGTAGGTAGGTATAACGTTTAGCACTAGTAAAATTTTGATCCACAAAGTATCTATGACGAATTGGAAGCAGGGCTTGAAACCGGTTTAAAAAATACCGGTTAATAGAGGTTTATAGAGGTTTTTAGAAAAAAAATCGCTCGGAGCGTAATTGAGAAGAGAGCGGTTAAAAAACCCAAATAAACCGGTTTAAGCCAAAACTGCGAAAGGTACGGCACGCACACACGCAGAGCAGGCAGGGGATAGGGGAAGGGCAGGTTTCAACTTGTTTAAACGCGTGCAATTTGCACTTGAACTTTGAAGCGTTAGTAATTGAACCTAGTGTTTCGTCTCGAATTATGGAAAAAAAGAAAGTTAGTGACCCACAACTATATTTTCTTTCAAACATATTATCATTAGCCACTCCCCAACATAAGTCAGCGTCGAAAGACTATTTTCTTCATTTAAATTCGTGCTCAATAATTTAAGGTTAGGTATCGTTAAAAGACTCTATAGTAGAGGATATATTGTTGTTTAGAAATAATACACTATATAATAAATAAGTGAAAAATAAAACGATTTATTTAAATCATAACAATTTAATCAATGAAATCAATATTACTATAATTTGTTATATGTATATGATATCTAGTACTAAATACATATATATGTATAATGTCCACTTTTACGATTCGAAATTAAACTAATTTTGCTTAAAAATGACGTCAAAATTTGCTCAATCTCGAGATTTTCTCGAATTTTAAAAGTGGCAATTACCTTTCTTTTTTTATATAACTTAATCTGATAGTTACTTAATTGGTTTTTATTTTGTTTTTGGCATTGTTTATAATTATAATTGAAACAAAAAATGGTTGCCTGTAAAGTCGGTATACGGGCGAAAGTTTTACGTGACAACGACTTTGAGTGGTAAAATAATTTTAATGTGAATATTCATTCGTATAGTAGGAAGAAGGATGAAATAATAGTAACAATTTAAAACATTTATTTATACAAAGAATTATATTTAAAACTGCAACTGTGCTCGAGTGGAAGGGACGCGTGCCTTTCACTTTTTATGTCTGTCTCTCTCGCTCTTAGGCGGGCTAACCATGCCCGAGTGGAAGGGACGCGTGCCTCTCACTCGCTCTCATTGTGAGCCACAACTTCCGAACGGGCGGTAGTATACAAAAATATTAATATTATATTGACGTTGACTAAGTAATATGTATGATTTTATGGTCAATAAAAATTTTGAACTTGAACTTGAACTTAACGTGAGCGGAGCGTAACGCAGTTTCTTGAAGTGTCACCCGGCAAACCAATTTATAAGACGTTGTCACGTCAAAAAGTAAACTTTAGAAAAAAAATACTTCCATAAAACCTATTTGATTAGATTGAGTTTAATACAAACTGTAACCCCTTATCCCCCCCCCCTTGGGGAATTAATTTTGTCAAATCTCATATCAGTGCACCCCCTCACGCTACTAAGGAATCTCTGTACAAAGTTTCATGGCTCTAGGGCCACCGGTTCAGGCTATGCGTTGCCTGCCCGTCAGCCGCGCATTGTATTTGTAGCTAGTATTGAGCAGTTCTGGTGGCCATATGTGGCCATCAGCAGTTCCGCATCACAATATTATGCTTACCGTGAGTAAATGCACGAGTTATTATTAAAAAACACAAAAATCACTATAGGTCTGCCTATAATATTTGAAGAGTTCCCTCGATTTCTCCAGGATCCCATCATCAGATCCTGACCTGGTGTCAATGGGACCAATGGGAAGGTAAACCCTTTCAAACAAAAAAAAAAACCAAATCGGTCCATCCGTCTACCGGGGCACATCCATAAAAAAAAACATCCGGACGAATTGTAAACCTCCTCCTTTGGGAGGTCGGTTAAAAAAACAACAATTTTTTTCTTACGTGGACTCCGACCAAAATATTGTAAAACTGTTTAATTAGGTAAGCCGTAATATGACGATAATATGGTGTAACAAAAAAGGGGTTTAGAGTTTCTTGGCTACATTTTTCATGTAAAAAATGTAGCCAAGAAGAGGGAAATAAAAAGTTATCAGATTTCAAGTAGAGCCAAGCTTCTAACTCTACACGCCTTAACTGTGCAGCCCTAACTTCACAAACTATAACACCTTACTCAAAATATATGGCTTGGCCGTTTCACTACCGTCAGATGAGCTTAAATTAGAAAATGCAAGTAACGAAACGGCCAAGCCATAGGTGCTCTGCTGCTGATGAGGGAGGATGAATGAGAAGTTGGCTCCGAGGTGGTTGCAGGAATGCGTCTTCAGATGGCTGCGGAAGAAGTCTTCGGAAGGTAGAAAAAGGTTGCTGCGTGTTCAATGTCGAGGGTCACCAGTGAAGCGACGTAGGATCGATTGTCAGTTGTTTTTGCATTGTTGTGCGTTCTGTTTTACTGCTATGACATCTGTCGTGACTTCTGCCAGCTGCTGAGTTCCTTTTTGCTAGCGCCATTCATCTTGTATGTCAGTATGTGGATCGCCTGATAGGTGACGCCACAATACAATCAGTACATTTAATTTTACGAGTTCTCATTTCTCCATCCCTGTTACATGTGCTAGTATATTCTTTTTGTCGTTCTACGTCAGGTTCGGACTGATTATCTTCATCAGTAGGCTCAGCATCACCTTTCATAACTCGCGTGCTGCAATTTGGTAGAGCTGCATCTGAATCTACCGTTTTCAACATACGACGCTTTTTCTGTGCTGGCAGTAGGGATTGTGATATTTCACAATCGTCCTGAGTCGATATTCGGTATCATTTTCTACGTCTGGATCTGTAAATAAATATAAATAGGAATGTTAAAAAAAACCCAGGCCCGGTGCAAACGAAACTTAACTCAAATAATTGGTATAATTGAGTAATAAAATAACCCAAGGGAGACATGATCGAAATCGATGGCTAAGTGCGCGAAATTGCTATTCGAGTTTTTACAGGCGTCATACTAATATTTATTTAATTAATATAATATTGCAGTTTAAAAGCGTAAGGTAGCCCTTCTATGAAGTGATTATTACTATCGCATGCTGTAAGTTTCCATATATCTCGCTCATACATTTTCTGGAGCTCGTAAATGTCTCTCGCTCTGTTCTAAGTAGACTCGGTCTATTTGTCGTAAGGTTACTATTACTATTACGTCGGTCTAATAGTTACGGGAGCAAGGGGCAAGGTATGATTCGTACAATAATTGATGCCCACTCAACCGCCCAACGGACGAACATACCCATTTTCCATACTTATGTTTTTTCATACCTTCATCTTGATGTGGGTAGATTGAAAATCGCGGGCCGTGGACTTTAACTTAACGACATGGTTTTAGGTGAGTGTTTTTTTTTTTTATCAGAGCACGACATGTGACAATTGCACTGACCTAATCAGAGCTGATTTTTAATATAATTATGGTAAAAGTATTGTTAGTTCTATTAAAATATTAGTATGACTCCTGTGAAAATTCGAATAGCAATTTCGCGCACTTAGCCATCGATTTCGATCATGTCTCCCATGGATTATTTTATTACTCAATCATACCAATTATTTCAGTTAAGTTTCGTTTGCGCCGGGCCTGGGTTTTTTTTTCATACATTCGTAGCATTGTCCTTTATAAAAATATTAAATAATACCAACAGAGACTGACAACCTGTGTGTGTATGCAATTTGGTACAAAGAGGGCCCAGAAACGAAAGTACCTATACCTACCTTCTCTCTCTAGTTCTCGACATTTCTCCAGCTGAATTTTCCGGGAATTCTCGAGAACTAGGGATAGAATAAATTGAATAGAGCATGTTAAACACTATTTCTGTAAAGCATTTAACAAGGATTTCTGAGTTTATGAGATTGATCATCAAACTTATAGCTTAAAAAGATAAAAATAAGAAGGATCAGTATTCCGTCTACAGGGTCAATGTAACCAAAAAACTAAAAACTTACCCATTGTTGTTTGTTAGTTGCCAGTGGCAAAAGAAGACACGGCTGGCAGTGTCGGCACGGCAGCACGTATAGCACCAGTGTAGTGAACATAAATAAATTAAAAGTAAATAATTAAAAAAAAAAGTAAACTTTAGAAAAAACCGACTTCCACAAACCCTATTTGATTAGATTGAGTTCAATACAAACTGTAACCCCTTATCCCCCCCCCCCCTTGGGGAATTAATTTTGTCAAATCCCATATCAGTGCTACCCCACGCTACTAAGGAACCCCTGTACAAAGTTTCATGGCTCTAGGTCCACCGGTTTAGGCTATGCGTTGCCTGCCCGTCAGCCACGCATTGTATTTGTACCTAGTATTGAGCAGATCTGGTGGCCATATGTGGTCTTCATCAGCATTTCCGCATCACAATATTATGCTTACCATGTGCATTTGCACGGGTTATTATGAAAAACACAAAAATCACTATAGGTCTGCCTATAATATTTGAAGAGTTCCCTCGATTTCTCCAGGATCCCATCATCAGATCCTGACCTGGTGTCAATGGGACCAATGGGAAGGTAAACCCTTTCAAACAAAAAAATAATTTTCCAAATCGGTCCATCCGTTTAGGCGCTATCGGGGTGTAGACATAAAAAAAAAAAAAATATCCGGACGAATTGTAAACCTCCTCCTTTGGGAAGTCGGTTAAAAAACATTTTTAAACAAAGCTTTTATTTAATGCCCTAAAAAGAAGAAAATAAAATTTCAATTCAATCAAATGCGTCATTTTATTACATTACACAATTTATACGATATAAAAGCTTGTTGCGGGATTTATCTCCAAGTCTGTGCAAATAGGTGCCTACCCACCTAATTAAGTCTACAAAAGTAAATCTCGCAACAAGCTTTTATATCGTATAAATTGTGTAATGTAATAAAATGACGCATTTGATTGAATTGAAATTTTATTTTCTTCTTTTTAGGACATTAAATAAAAGCTTTGTTTAAAAATGTTTTTTTACTTTTAATTTATTTTTAACTTTTTAGTCTCAGCATCAGCTCAGCTCCATGTCATAAAAAATATTCTAGGACTAAAGTATTCGTCAAGACGAATCGAACGAGCCCAAATTCGACGGGCTTGCGATGTTTTATGACAGAGTTCCCATGACCGTCTTCCGTCTCCAGCATCAGATCAGCTCCATGTCATAAAAAAATATTCTAGGACCAAAGTATTCGTCAAGACGAATCGAACGAGCCCAAATTCGACGGGCTTGCGATGTTTTATGACAGAGTTCCCATGACCGTCTTCCGTCTCCAGCATCAGATCAGCTCCATGTCATAAAAAAATATTCTAGGACCAAAGTATTCGTCAAGACGAATCGAACGAGCCCAAATTCGACGGGCTTGCGATGTTTTATGACAGAGTTCCCATGACCGTCTTCCGTCTCCAGCATCAGATCAGCTCCATGTCATAAAAAAATATTCTAGGACCAAAGTATTCGTCAAGACGAATCGAACGAGCCCAAATTCGACGGGCTTGCGATGTTTTATGACAGAGTTCCCATGACCGTCTTCCGTCTCCATCATCAGATCAGCTTTAAGTCAGAAATATATTGCATTGTCATCCGACTTATACACGTATGCGAAATTTCAGCTCAATCGGATAACGGGAAGTGGGTCAAATTCAAGCCGACATTTTTGACGCGAACCGTGATACCCACAAACATACATACAGTGCAAGTTTAATAAAAGCTTTTAAAATTGTGTAATTTCCAATCGCAACATTGGTGGTGGGCGGCCACTGGCGGCAAACATCAAAAAGAGTTCGAAAAAACCCGTTTTACAGGTTAAAAACCGATTTATTGAACAAAACCTTTATAATTTTGCTCTTTGAGTAAAACCTTTATTTTTGGGGTTAAGGTAGAGCCAAACCTTTATGAAACGCTCCTCATGTAGGTACCTGAGCTGATTACGCTCTTTAAATAAACCGGTAAACAAGCCCTGATTGGAAGCATTTATGTTATGTATGTTGTACATTTTAATTTGACAATAAATAAATAAATCTACCTACCTACCTGCAACAATGCCGCGTAAAAAAATTAAAAATATACAAATATACGTCCAAGTGCAAGTCAAAGTCATGCACCGAGGGTCCGCCCCGCGAACAAACTTCGCGCGGTAATAATAATAAATAATAGGTAGGTAGGTAATTATGCAGAAAACTGCGGAAAAAAACCGCAAGTGCGGCTACTCCGGACTCCCAAACTCCCAATAGTGCTAGTGTTATAGAATTGCGGGAAAATAAATAACGCGGAAAAAAATCGCTGAGAAAAAATCGCTGAAAAAAACCGACGACGGGTGCCAAACGGGCGTCCTTCAGCAGGCTCTGTAATGCGGTGCCTGTATCATACCTACATATCTTACGAAACCTTAGCTAGAATTCAGTTTATTTATACCTACCTATAGATTTTAGGTAGGTAGGTACGAGGAGATAGGCTAGGCTAGGTGTCATTAATCTATTGCTCGTCAGAAACAGGTAGGGCAGTGGACTGACTGACATTAATTATTAATGTCAGTCAGTCCACTGCCCTACCTGTTTACCTTACCTATTATACCTTACCTATTATAGGTTGCCTAGCTAGCTACATACCTGTAGCTACCACACGGAAAATGGCGGGAAACATTAATATGCAAAAAAGGAAGATTACAAGCAGGTAAGTAGGTAATTAATTAGGTACCTAGGTATTGCCCCAGTAAGAACCAGTGTTAGAATGGATATGGATAGAGTCGATCAAAAGAAATGTTATGAAAAGGGGTAGGTACCTAGATAGGGTTTTAATCAATACCTGGGTAGTCTAGGTAGATACCTACCTACCTACCTACCTACGTAAGTACACCACAAACCGTTGGTTACATCACAGATATTATAATACTAGGTAGGTATACTGTTACATCTAAAATACACAAGGGACTAACTCGAGCCTACCTAATTTAATTATTAACCGACTTCCCAAAGGAGGAGGTTTACAATTCGTCCGGATGTTTGTTTTTTTTTTTTATTTTTTTTTTTTATGTATGTGCCCCGATTGCTCCTAAACGGGTGGACCGATTTGGAAAATTGTTTTTTTGTTTGAAAGGGTTTACCTTCCCATTGGTCCCATTGACACCAGGTCAGGATCTGATGATGGGATCCTGGAGAAATCGAGGGAACTCTTCAAATATTATAGGCAGACCTATAGTGATTTTTGTGTTTTTCATAATTACTCGTGCAAATGCACATGGTAAGCATAATATTGTGATGCGGAACTACTGATGAAGACCACATATGGCCACCAGATCTGCTCAATACTAGGTACAAATACAATGCGTGGCTGACACGGGCAGGCAACGCATAGCCTAAACCGGTGGACCTAGAGCCATGAAACTTTGTACAGGGGTTCCTTAGTAGCGTGGGGTAGCACTGATATGGGATTTGACAAAATTAATTCCCCAAGGGGGGGGGGGATAGGGGGTTACAGTTTTTATTAAACTCAATCTAGTCAAATAGGGTTTGTGGAAGTCGGTTTTTTCTAAAGTTTACTTTTTGTTTCAATTATTCTGATGTCCAAATAACTAGGTATACCTAGGCATTAAGACTCCCACTAGTCCCACTCCTTAGGTACTCTCCTCTACGACATGGAAAACTGCAGACGGCAGTATAGCATCACACATCACATCTAATAGCCATAATACCTACCCTACCTATACCTACCTATAGATAGGATTTTTCGTACATAAAATAAACAAAATGGGCACGTTTGGACGGTGTGCCAAGTCAAATCTCAAGGTCGCAAGCGCATAGACTTGGGAGAAATTGTTCCTTGTGTTCTTGCCAAAAACATAAATTCGCAATCTTCAGGACTCAGGACAATCAAATTTTCTAATAAGAATCCACTTACCTCTCTGTTGTCGGCACAGTTTTGGACTTTAGCTCATAGAACATGAAGTCCTGACTCTGTTGGGCGGCCGTCATCTCATCCAGAATCTTTTGGTCCATATCGTTGACCAAAAGAGTGGCGAGATCGAATCCCATATCAATTCCTGATTCGTCCATATTGTATCTAGTAAACAGTATCACACCACACACAACGTTCACCAAACATTTAGTTATTTAGAAGGAAGGAAGTCAAGATTAGAAAGTTGAAACTTTCTGTTTATTTCGAGACATCATCTCTATCAGTTTACTCTACACTTGTGTAAACAGAAAAATTATATTTATCTATGGTTATATCTATTTACCACATGCTTTGTGATAAGTAATATGTGGCAAGTTTAAAATGATATGAAAAAATATAGAGAATGCACGAACCATTGCGCTTCTTTGATCTGTTTGGATTATACGGAAATAATATTTACGTATGGTAACATTATAGTGTAGACTTTGGCAGTTTTATCAATTTGTAGGTTGGCAACATCTTTTCTCCCGCTGATGTTGTCCATTTCGCGACTTTATCGCTAGAAATAGCGAGCATTGTAGGTATAAATAAAAGCGAGTCAAGCCCGTAGTGAAGCGAGCAACAAACAGATATGTACGAACGAGACGCCAAAACAATTTTATCTACTTTCATGTCATAAAGTTAGAATTACAAACTAGTAATCGAATTCATATTATCCCAAATGAAATGACTAATGGACTTGAATAATCGAATGTATGTAATTGACCTGACTAATAATTTCATGTGGTGTTCTATTTTATTGTTTGGATACTTTGTACGACGATTTGGTTTTTTTCTGTCATGTTGTACGAATTTACTTTAAATAAATAAATAATTATGAACGCAATACCAAAGAATCTAAATTATAAAAGAATTCGAAGAAAAATTATAAAACTGCCTCTCGAACAAAAACAATGTTGTAACTCTACGACTCGCAGAAGCGTTTGACTTTGACAGTGACTACCAAGACGTCAATTAATGTCTATTGCAAGGGGATGAGAACTTAATTTCCTCTAATTTTAATGTCATTTTTGTTTCCTTTTCGGCCAGGAGATTGACAATCTCTCGACTGAAAGGGGAAAACTTTTTTTCCCCGAAACATTTGTGTAGTCTTCTAACGATATTTGGGCTGATTATCGGGGCGGGGTGCCAGCTCCACGCAACTTAATGCAACGGATCTGTCATCAACACAAACTTTTCACTAATGTCATTATCATTAGTTCCACCTGTAATCGCGCGCCAAAAGATCGTTGGAAAGTTTATCTTTTTTTTAGCTACAGTTGACAACCAAACAGCCACCCAGTGATACTGGGAGGATGGAGGCAGGAGGAAGATTTAAACAAAGAAGTTCATTGATCTGAGGTTTGAAACTGTGGCCCATGCTCCGCGCATGCGCATTATCGTGCAACATGGATGTTTTGGCACTTCAATGACACTAACAGGGGGGCGCCACTGCAACATTGATCGATTGAATCATTGGATTGATTGCGTTATTTCCGACCCTTGGCCACAAAAGATCCATGTATGCTGGGTTTTGGCGGCAACAAAACGTCAAAGTGACAACGTTTTGTTGTGCTTGTGTTTAAGCACTGATTTGAAATGTGTAAATATTGTTGTGTTTGATTAGATTTTTGTATGAGAGAGAGACACTTAAAGCGCGCAACACACGGTGAAGATACTATAATATTTTATCTGAAGATATAATATCGCTCGCCATACAATTCAATGGACCATCACACACGACGAAGATAATATATATTTTTATATTTTTGTATCATAAGATAGGGAGCGATATGAGAATTTATCGTAACATAACATCTTAAGATACAAAATATATCTTACGTTAATATCTTAAGATACAAAATATATCTTACGTTAATATCTTAAGATACCTTAAGATACAAAATGCGAATACAGGATGTTCTCGCGGAAAAGTCTATCTCTTTCACACATATAGCGAAGGATTGGCTCACGCGCACATCCTGGAATCTTCTTTCTTAGTCAGTTCAGTGGAGCGAGCAGTGAGGAGAAGTTGTGTTGCACGTGTTTCCCGTACCTTCTTATTTTGGATAAAGATCTATTCGTTCTTCTTCTAGAGCGTGCAAGAATCATATGCACATCATATCCAGAATCGGAATCGTCATCAGATGAGCTATCTAATAAATCTAGCAGGCAAGCACGAGCCATAGTTATCAACCCTGTATATTGATTCAACAAAGTACACGTGCGGTCGCGATGAAAGCTTACGATATATTATAGTATCTTAGTCGTCTGTGATGGCCTAAGATATATTAACATAACATCTTAAGATAAAATATTATAGTATCTTCACCGTGTGTTGCGCGCTTAAGTATCAGAGTAGATAAAGTAGTGCACGAAACTGCACATAACTAGGTATTAAAACTCTCGTGGGGATACTATTAACACCCACTCGCGTTTTAATACCCCTCATTATGCAACAGTTTCATAAAGTACTATTAGCGACAAATAAATCTTTAGAGACGATGGATTACTGCATGTGTTTATATTTATATTAAGTATTTTGTTTTGTAAAAACATGTAACAACATATAATTTTCGGAGTTGGCAACACTCCGCTTGCCTTGCTTTTGCTTCTTTGATCTTTCTTCTTGTTGTTGTCTGTCTGTCTCACTCATTGTCTGTCTTGTCTGTGGTCTTGTCTGTCAGTCAGTTACGGCTTGTGAGGATAGAAAATAAAATAACTTCAAAAGTACCATTCTAAACAGTTTCGAAACCGTTAAAACATCGCAAAATGTCGAAGGCCCACCCACCAGAACTGAAAAAGTGAGTAAAACATCTATATTTCTGTGTAAAAAAAATGCTTCCCGGATACGCCATTTTATAACCTCAATTTTGTTGCAACACTCGATTTGTTTCGGTTTTCTGCAGCTCTGTGTGTCAGAGTGTCGATATGGGGGCGCCAAGGAAACAAAAACTTAGAAAAAAGTGGGGGCTTCCGCCCCCTCGACACTGACCAACTGATGAAACCCAATTCAACAATAAGAAGTTGAATTGAGCAAATTCCTCTGCCACTGTGTAATGTGTTAATTTTGTATGGTCATAGGTAAGCCTGAAATAAACAATATCATTTCATTTATGTTTCCAGGTTCATGGACAAGAAGCTGTCCCTTAAGTTGAATGCCGGCCGGGCGGTCACTGGAGTCCTCCGAGGGTTCGACCCATTCATGAATCTGGTACTCGATGAGTCCGTTGAGGAGTGCAAAGACGGCCAGAGGGTCAATATTGGCATGGTGGTATGTATCTACTTTTCTGATGAACCAGCAGCACAGAAGAGATAATAGTACTCCATACAGAAAGTCCACTCCCTTCCCCGCACTGATTCAGATACCGCACACCACCCCTGGTGTCAAAGGATTGGTTTAAAGAATCAATAGACAGGGCTGAACGCCAGACGAGTGACAACGCATATACTTTAATATTGCTGCTTTTGCCGCGCCACCAGCCCTAGCAAAGTTTACGCACACATTTGCACGTATACAAAACATATTTGGTTATGTAGTAGTAATAGGTGATTATTTTAAGAGCGTTCTATGGAGTGTCCGAGGTGTGCCAGCAGTCAAATATCAGTAAATATTGTAAAATTATAATGAGGCATACCTTATCCCATATTTGAGTTTGATGTTACCTCCCCTTCATGCATAGAAGAGTGATGTGTTATCAGCACTTGTAGCATAATGAGAGGCGCAGATTTTGTCCTGGGAGTGTGAGGGGCAGAGACATAATACAGCACATAGCTCTCTGTCCCTCACTTGAAACCAGTGCCGCACTCTTCATGCTATGAGTGCAGGGTATGAGTGAGAGCAGCGGGATGTTATTATTATTATTATTTATTATGCACAAGCAGCTTGAAGCTGATGCGTGCATATCAGTTCTCATTTCACTGCACTTGTTTTATAAAATTGTCAAGTCTATTTTTAAAACTGTTCACTGATTAATGGTGCACTAATAACAGTTTCTGGAAGTCTGTTCCACTCGTGGACCACTCTGTTTGACAGAAGGTGCTTGCATGGGTTACTTGTAAACGAGAGCCCTTGGAGTTTCAGTGCATGTCCTCTGAGGAGGTTCTGGTTCATTATAAACATGTCTTGTTGTGACAATCTTGAAGCTAGTGGGCTAACAGAAAGGTGTAAGTCGTATTTTAGAGGTTTGCTAGTGACATCATTCTGAACAACTTGATATCACAACTGTGTCCTACTCCTAACTTGATCAACCCATGTAATGATGTGTTTTTTTTGTTACCAGGTAATACGTGGAAATAGTATTATTATGCTGGAATCACTTGACAGACTATAGTTTAGCGTCATTCCTTTATTGTAAGTCTTAATTTCTAAGTTAAAATAAACATTTCCTTGTGAGCAGTACATACTTGATATTTTATTTTAAAATGTGGTCGAGGATATTTTTGCAGTTGACTGAAATAAACGGAATAACAGCGTCGCATTTTCGCATACGCGGTGGCAGAGGCAAAATGCCCACTTTTAGCAAGTTATACAATATTCCATTTTGCGTGACAGAGGGCTAGCCCGTTGCCGCAGTAATCTGTAATTTCTTTATTGCAGAAATTACGAAATTACAGATCCACAAAACAGACAGAACAGAAAACACATTTAAGAAAAACAATGTACAACAAAGGCAAGCTTTTCCGTATTCATATTATTGTGAGGAAAATGGGGAACTATTTATTTTTACACCACTAAACAAGGTGACCACCAGTGCCTGTAGACAATTGGCCTCTAAGTGTAAACAGCCTTTATGCCTGTAGCACACACACCTCCGCTGCGAAACAACAACAGCGAAACCGCTGCGCGAGTTTCGCTGTGCAACAGTACTTCACTTACGGCGGACAACGGGCGGAGATGTAGACGGCGACGGCACCTGAGCAAATGAGCGAAATCATGTTAGAAAGAGACAACATCATAGTTTTGTAGGTACGTTAGAGCAGGGAATTTCGCTACTGTTTCGCCGCCAAAGAACTCACAGCGAAGCGGTTTCGACCTTTCAGTTTCGCAGCGGAGGCGGAGGTGTGCTACAGGCATTAGGGTATTCCTTATTTATTCTTTTATAAGTATTTGTAAAGTTTGTAACCTCTCATAAAATGTCACAGGTTAGCTAAAGAGTTGTTTTATCGGACCAAACCTTTAAATCTACAATGACTACCCACTATCTTCTAAAAAAAAAACAGAAAAAGACTGAAAACGCAAAAACCGCACTAACTGTATTCCTTTTTTAGGGTACCGTACCTGAAGGGTGCCAAACGGGACCCTATTACTAAGACTTCGCTGTCCGTCTGTCCGTCCGTCCGTCCGTCCTGTCTGTCACCGGGTCCGTGATCCGTCTGCACGAACCGTAATAGCTAGAAAGCTGAAATTTTCACAGAATGTGTATATCTGTTGCCGCACCAACCACAAATACTGAAATACGAGAGATATTGCAAATTAAAGGGGGCCCCGATACAAGAGACGTGTTTAGATACACTTACGCATTTCAAAATGGAGATCTTGACTGAAACTGTTTATTTATTGTCATAGCAACCATGTCATAGACACATATACTACATTACTACACATTTAAATATGATAGCATATTTCGCGTCAACCCACATGGTTGTGGTTAGCCGGTGCGGTATGATGTAGACTCTCAATCCGGAGGTCGTCGGTTCAAATCTCGTGAAGGCATAAACTTTTAAAATTTTCTTTTTGTTTATTTTTTTATTGTTTTGAGTGCTTTTGATTTGTTGTACGACGATGGTACGGTACCCTTCGTGTGCGATACCGACCCGCACTTAACCGATTTTGTTTAAATCATAGGCAACTCTACATCAAATTTCCAATGTCTTAATAAAGATATACCTACCTATGATTCATCTTTGATAAATCGCTCCAGCATTCCAGCGAAAAAGTGAAAATATCCCGCCGTTCTAATCGAAAGTGCAGTGCAGCAAGCAAGCAAAACTAACAACGGCGCATCGAGTTCCGCACGCGAACAGCCTAGACCTAGAAAACAATAGGAAGTGCGAATTTGCGACGAAATAATACATCGCGAAATTCGCGAACATTGAGGTTACCTACCTGTCAAAAAACATCGGTAGGTAGTCTTCTTTTTTTTTTTTATTAATGGCGTCCTAACCTCTTTTGAGGTTAATTTTGCCAGTGTCAAGTGGTCAGGTTCTCATTTGAGAACCTGGAAATTATAATGTCTTGAGATGATTAGATGACTATGATGATGATGATTTGTCGCTCGTTAGCACTACCCGGGAAGGACGTGAAGGGCTGTGGGTTCCAAGTAATTCCTTCGCGGTAGGTAGTCGTTCGGCAGTATTCGTCATTGTCACAGGCAGGGGCAGGTGCTCAGAACCTCAGAACAATAACTAAAGTAGTGTTGCCGGATAATCGATCGTATATCGATTATTAATCGATTATCCTAAGTACATATAAATAATTTAACAAATCGATCTAGTATCGATTCTATCGATATAATCGATTGGATCGATACTATCGATTCTCATAATTGTACCAATACAATCGATTATAATTTCTGTTTCTGAAAATTAAATCGATTATATCGATAGTATCGATGGTGAGAAGCAATACGATAGAATCGATTAAATCGATACTATCGACAAAATCGATTTAATCGAGGTATCGTTTAGATTATAATGTTGTGTAATCTGTAACGTAACAATCGATACTAGATCGATTTGTTAGATTATTTAGGTACCTACTAATCGATTAATTGATAATCGATTATCCGGCAACACTAAACTAAAGCCAGGGTTGCCAGATGCCGGATATTTTTTCTCGTACCAGGGATGCCAAATATCTCGTACTTTTAGTACCTACCTAATCTCGTACAGGTATAAAGAAAAAGAAAACACATGAAATCCATAATTTACGGAAGTATTACGCCTTGCGCATTGGAATGTAAAATGAAACAATTTATTCATATTATCAATATAATTATATTCTACATCTTAATAAAACAAGCTAATTACACGTACACACTGTCACTCACTACTACTCATTATGTTCAGTTACTCTTCAAAATTAGATAGAAAAGACAAAACGCACTTAAAATTTAAAAACTTCAAACACTTATGCTTAAAAATACATTTCCCGCGCCCTACGCGTATTATTTTGTGAGATGGAAGAGATTTGTCGATGTAAACAGTGCAATAAGGACAACAACAAGTAAATACACAATGCGGTGATTCCCCGCTCAAAGACAAGGGCCAGACTTAGTTTCATTTAGTGATGTGGTAGTGAATCTAGTGATGTACCGAGTCGATCGTTTGTGGCACAAATAGGTTTACATGATTGATATATTTTTGGTTGGGATACATGGCGCAGCCAGTGAACATTGATAAAATCTCGTACAAAAGTGTACGAGATTTTTATCATTCTCGTATCTCGTACAGAGACTGTAAATCTCGTAACGGTACGAGATTTCTCGTACATCTGGCAACGCTGACTAAGGCCGATATTAGATTATCATAGAAGTATGATCATAGATGTAGGACTCATATAAGTATGATAAACCTATGAGAGTGTAATAACAACCTATGATTCACATAGACTATGATCATAGAAGTTTGATCCTATTTCAGAGCAAGCATACAATTAGGATCATATGTGACTTTTCGGTGTTTATAGTAAGTGTCACGAAATAAATTCTGGCTGTTAGGATCGTATACTTATTCGTTTTCATTTAGTAATACGTATGGACGTCACTGTCAGGAGACAGATTTTGTAGGCTCATTATCGGGCATACAAACAACAATTGTATACCAAGCGAGGAGCACTAAAAATGTGGTCGGGTTTTTGAAGTTTTACTTTAGTGAATTATTTCTCACCCTTTGGGCAATTAAAAATTGCACTCATAGTAACGGAAAACGCGCTCGCTATCCATCTTGATTACCTATGACGTTTATATGACCTTAGGTGTAATATGCAAACATAGACAGCATCATATAAAAATGTGACCCTAGAATTTGACAGATATGAAATCATATTTCTATGATAAATATATGATAGTCTAATAATTGGCCTAAAGCATAGAAGGCATTAGAAGGAGCCCTAGAATATAAAGTAATATTGAATAGACGTGCTCGTCACTCTTACGAAACTTATGTGTGGTAGAAAGAGACATCTATAGTGTATTTCTACAATCTAAATTGTCTATCGTATTATACCTCTATTGTTCTGTTCTGAGCACGGAATAGAAAGAGGGTATAGTACTTGGAGGAACGCGGCCTTTCCTACGGAAAGGGAGTAGCCATTCGCACTATTTCCCCTCTGCCAAGGTACAAGCCCAGCTGGGCATATGCGTTTAATAAATTTAGTTGGCGCTCGGATTTCCAACTAGACCGAGTCAAGTCGCGCGAGTGAACGGTGCCTCCACATAAAATGCCGAATTTCTCTGTTTTTTGCTGCAAAAACAAGTTTGGGACATCAAACTTACATAATTGAAACAAAAAGTAAACTTTAGAAAAAACCGACCTCCACAAACCCTATTTGATTAGATTGAGTTTAATACTAACGGTAACCCCTTATCCCCCCCCCCCCTTGGGGAATTAATTTTGTCAAATCCTATATCAGTGCTACCCCACGCGACTAAGGAACCCCTGTACAAAGTTTCATGGCTCTAGGTCCACCGGTTTAGGCTATGCGTTGCCTGCCCGTCAGCCACGCATTGTATTTGTACCTAGTATTGAGCAGATCTGGTGGCCATATGTGGTCTTCATCAGCAGTTCCGCATCACAATATTATGCTATGTGCATTTGCACGAGTTATTATGAAAAACACAAAAATCACTATAGGTCTGCCTATAATATTTGAAGAGTTCTCTCGATTTCTCCAGGATCCCATCATCAGATCCTGACCTGGTGTCAATGGGACCACCCTTGAGGTATTACCTATACGCCGAAAAAAGATTTGTTCAAATCGGTTCATAATTGGCGGAGTTATCGCGTAACAAATATAGAAAAAAAAAAGATACGCGTGTAGCACCGTACACGTGTTAGAAGTAAAACTTCTGCAGCTAGATCATTAAGTGGTACCTATACTATACACCTATACCTACCTATACTAAAAGAGATTTAAATTTCCAATTTTGAGATCCAAACTCTGCTTCAAGTTACTTTTAAGTTTCAGACGTCCGATTATTTGAAATTATTTAAACTTGTACTTACTTTTAATACGTCATGTCATTTATTTCCCACCATTCCTTATCTACAATTTGTCGCGCTCGTGGTGATATACTTAACTCATTCAATAGTGTCACTACTATTGTTCTGAGGTCACTACTATTTGCATCTCGCTCAGATTATATACCATCTGACGTCACGTCTTTTAGCCGTCTCGCTCAAATGTATGCATTGCTTTGCTTGTTTTAGAAATCCATATCGACCCGTGTGACATTGATGAAACTCTTTTCTTACAAACTGTATGGATCGCATCGCACAGCTGTCAAACATAAGTTCCGGTTCCAACAAAGAGGTTGAACGAAGTAGTTTTTGGTCACGTCACTGGTTTTGTTTATCCCAGCCAGCGGCGGCGGCGGCGGCGGCGGCGCCATCTTGGCCATACCGGAAATCAAGAACTCGTGGAAGAATGCTTAAAATAATTTTTATTTCTTAACGTTTCATCAGGTTTTTCTCTCACTAATTAACATTCTTTATTGTACGAATGTATTATTATCTTATCTGATTAGTTAAAAACCGTATTGAAAATAGTTGCGGTTTTAAAAGTCTTCAGCCGACCCTGACGTCACCGATTCCAATTTCCGTTACATTTCTTAGCCACTCGTGATAGCACCCGGCTAGCAGCAATTGAAAAGCAAATATATGAATAACCCACAGTTGAGAGGTTAAATAAATTTTACCCCCGTGCCCCAAGAAGTTTTACTTCAAAAAAAAACATACGGGTCGAATTGAGAACCTCCTCCTTTTTTTGAAGTCGGTTGAAAAGGATGGTGTTACATTTCACATGTAAGTAAATTTATATCGTTTTATTGCTATTTAATTAGATTAAGACACCAAAATCGTATATATTTCATCGTAATATTATTGTCGGATTTCTATAACAACGTCGAGTCCGCGGTCCGTGGCTCGCCCGTACAAAACTCGGATCCAGTTGAGCAACAAATCCAACTACTCGCCGACGAACATATTAGAGATGCTACCTTTGCGATAATAGTATAGATACATTTGGGCGGTGGGTGGGTGGCGTAATAAAATCACAAGTGACAAATTATTATCATGATATTATTTAAACTAACAACAGTCTATTCGTGATAAGAATGCAGTGAAATTTAAATTTATATCTGTTAAAGACTCACAGGACACTCAGGACACAACCTTCGCGTTCAAAAGTTTGCCTTCAACTGGTCACTGTAAACTTGGCTTGATAATTGGAAACGATTTGATTGGTTACGGGGCGTGGCTAGGCCGCCGGACAGTGATGACTTTACTGCATTCTTATCACGAATAGACAATAGGTATTATGATATTATAGGTTGTGCATTGCAAGTTTTTATTACTGGGAACCTATTATGACTGTTACAAGTTCAACAATACTATATCTCCCGCCCGCCTGAATACAACCACAGTGGACAATTTTATAGCCCAGTAGCTTGCGTTTGTACGGGTAGTTAGTAATAATACTAATAATTTTGTTCGTCTGCGTATTTTCACTATATACAATTAGCCTGAATTGTAAATTATTGTTTTGGAAACCCGTAAAGTTACTTGGCTATCATTGATAAGGATGAAATATTTTCATTTTTATTAATTTTTAACCCACTTTTTGTGTTCACAGCTTCCCTAAAGATCCCGAATTACGAAATGCATGGAGAAATTTTGCAACAATTGGGAACAACAACATTTTGCGAACCTGGGATCCCAAGAGGACGACTGTGATCTGTTCAACACATTGCCAGACATCCGATTTTGAAGTCCTTGCGAATAACAGGAGAAGATTATTAAAGAACATAATACCTACCAAGATGAATACCGGGTTGCATTTGTGCTGTAAGTCTGTTGAATAATTGCGATATAATAATGAACTGATCGAAATTTAAGTTACATTTTTACTAATTAAACTGTATTTAAAAGTTATGTTTCAATTCTTTTCATTTCATACTCCTTCCTTCTTAGTACAATAAATTCCGAAATCTATCGATATTACCGTATCGCCAGTTGCGTCAAGCCCTATTGACGTCGAAAACTTGTCAATGTGTGAGTTCTGACTCGTCCGTACACAAAAATAGATCGATGAGTGCAAGTTTTGTGGATGTATTGTTTCTTTTTCTAAGTGTTGGTGTAGTCATTACAGTTTTATTTTTGTATGTAGGTGTGCGGAGCTGCATTTGTGTGCAAATTTCCCCCCGCAAAAAATGCCAGAACTTTTTGACCGGCGGCGGTGGGTGATACATTAACAAGGCGCCTCCCTACCGTGTTGCTCGAAGGTATAATATATAGGTATAGTATAAAGTATAACCAAACCACAAACAACACTGGCTGGTCCAGACCAGACTCATAGAGTAATATCATAGAGCAATTTTTCTCCATGGTAATATCATGTAATGAGTCATGTAATCTGGGTGCACGGCAGTGCACCACCAAGTCGAGCAAGCACAGCCGTACCATCCTTTTCTCGAAGCAATTCAGGCCATATTCGACCCCCCTAAAACTTCGTTGTGGATAAAACAAGAAGCCTGATTTTTCTGTTACTAATTAGGCCTTATATCAACACGATATATTAAATTTTTTATTCAATTTGAACCAGTAGTTTAAGAATTGTAACATGTCAAAGTTTCCTCATTTTGTCACTGACTGACCGATCATCAAAACTCCCAGGCACTTCTAGCAGACATAGAACCTTCAAATTTGGGATATAAATAGTAATTAGTATTCTTATCAAGGGAAAACTTAAACATTTCAAGCTTATGTTATAGTTTTCCAGAAAACCCATCTGTATCAATAACTTTGTAATCTTATATAAAATGTATAGGATTACAAAGTTACATTTGCAGTTTATGAATCATTGAATGCCCCTAGGAAAATATGCCTTTACAAACAAGATTCTATAAACATAGTATGTAATACATACATAATATCACGCCTGTTTCCTAGAAGAGGGATACGTACATCCACCAGGGACCACCACTTACCACGGTCCAGGCATACATCCCTCGTTTCCTTTGGTTACCATTATGGCTTAAATTATATATTACTAGCTGACCCGGCAAACGCTGTTTTGCCATATAAATAATTACAACACTTAGGGGTATGAAAAATAGATGTTAGCCGATTCTCAGACTACGAAGACAAACACTGTGACACGAGAATTTTATATACAGGGTGTAACAAAAAGGGTTTAACTCCCGAATGTATGTGGTTACTATGGGACCAACTTGATCAGAGCAACTTGATTTTTCACTTCTCCATATAAATCAGCCGAGCGCCCAGACCGAAATGTATGGGGAAGTGAAAAATCAAGTTGCTCTAATCAAGTTGGTTCCATAGTAAAAGTTGCTCAGAATGATGTCCCAAACCACATACATCCGGGAGTTAAACCCTTTTTGTTACACCCTGTATATATGTATGATGTACATTCCCGACAAAATGCTTCAAATATAATAAAACTATTCAATCAATAGAACAAATTGCGTTCTAATGCGACGGGAGTGGTAGCAGATTAATCCAATTGCTCGATAGATGGCGCTGCCTGTATTTTAACTCACGCTATGGTTTGAAACCGTCGCTAGCTTAAGTAGCGGAGTTGCTCGCCAGCGATTTCAACTAGTTGTTGATAATTTTTGTATCTGCATTAATTATTATATTTACTAACTATTTGGATTTGTTCATCTAGCACATTTGCCAGAACTAGTAGTCGCAATGGATTCGGAAATAGTGTATGTGAATGACCAACCATGCCCACACCGGATTGTACGGATACCTGGCGATGGGTCGTGTTTGTTTCATTCTTTGTCATTCTCTATGTATGAGAATATTGAGTCGTCGTATGAGATTAGACTTGCTATAGTCGAGTATGTGGTAGCACATTGGGAAGAGTTCCAAGTTTATACTTGTGACGAGCACGGAGACCCCTACATTAACGCTATGTTTTTTATTGTTATTGTAAAAGTACCAAAGGTACCAAATTTTAAAAAGTAGAACTTTACAAAAAGAAGTGAGATCCCATCAAAAACATCCTGTAAAAAATACCAAGTCTCGCAGCTCTGTGATTCTACCGTAAAAAGTTGTGAGATCCATGTTATACCAAGTCGGTTAACTGATTTAGTCCCTACTTAAGGGGCCTTCTGTCTTAAGTTAATACGTAAGATATTTTCATATCTATATTCAAATCTTTTACTTTTTAAATAAAAATATCGACTTGGCCATCGCATGCTTAGTTTGTTTAGTCCTTTACAACCAGGGTCTGCTGGAAGAAATCTCTATTTAGAGATAAGCTGACCTTGGTACATGTTATTTCTGTTTTTATGTCCTGTCATGTATCGTGTAATAAATATATACAAATACGTTTTCTATCACACAGAACTAAGAGCCAGAAACCTGGTTTTTCATCAAATTCCTTCCGAATGCATAAAGAAGTGAAAGGTACTGGAATTTAATGGACTGAAAATAACTAGAGCATTAGTAATTTTGTTGCACTAGTCTTCCATTTTCTATTGTTGCCGCTTGTTAAAGGTATACATATATTAGTTTTGGAACCAAGTTTTAATCGTGTAGAACGCAATTATACTCTAAACAACCTAATATAATGTAGATATGATTTCGAAGATACATTGTGCCTTCATGCGATGGCCAAGTCGATATTTTTATTTAAAAAGTAAAAGATTTGAATATAGATATGAAAATATCTTACGTATTAACTTAAGACAGAAGGCCCCTTAAGTAGGGACTAAATCAGTTAACCGACTTGGTATAACATGGATCTCACAACTTTTTACGGTAGAATCACAGAGCTGCGAGACTTGGTATTTTTTACAGGATGTTTTTGATGGGATATAATAGTCTTGTGCCTGCTCGGTCATCAGAGAGAGCGCTCCGTACTAGTACATTTCAGTCAGTGTACTAGTACACTCTACTATGCGAGCCAACTAACAATAGGACTGTCAAGACGCCATCTTGTCCCGCAATATTCACAAACTTCATTAAAATTTGTATGGTGTGCAAAAAAATGCTAGCAAAAAATTTAATCATCTTTCATGAGGTATGTGGTCATTCTAATGTGTTTCTAATAAGATTCCTGTTATGACATGATGTATATTAACATAACAAAAACAATAACGATAAAAGTCAACAACAAAGGTAACAAAACAACAAATTTAACAAAAATATCCAATGTGTAACAAACGAGCGCATGTACACGGAAGGGAGGGTAGGTAGCTAACGGCAATTTTATTGCTGGCCCTACCCTACAAATTTGGCATTTATCACGTGAAGTTGGCTACAAACGCGATCCTATTGTTAGTTGGCTCGCATAGTAACAGTTATATTAGTACTATTAGGACATTGGATCTTATGAATAAAACAATATGCCTGTCGGTGTACCAGTAAGCTCTAACAGCTTTTTATTAGTACTATTAGGACGTTGGATTGAATGAATAAAAAATGGAGCTATTAGATTAACCTTTCTTTTCGTGCAGAGCAGAAACTTCAGGAATATTATACTCTGTATTTTATTTATTCGTATGACATCTCCGAGTAGGTAGGAACGTATTAACATATTTATACAATTGTACGTGTCAGTTTGCATGGCAGAAATAAAAAGTTAAATAATATTAGATTTTCCTTCATACCTAAATAGGCTTAGGATTGTCATTCTAGTCAAGATTTCTATTAAATTTAAGTATGTAATGTAATGAATGGCTCCCGCCCGCCCCGCCATTCTCCTTCTCGCTCGGTTCGGTCGGTCGGTCATGTCCTAATAGGCCGAATGTCCGATTAGCGACTAGCGTAGGGAAACGTTTCTTTTCGTTCATTGCACGGTAACGTTTCCTAATCGTTCTTCGTACATGAGTTACATGACCGACACAAGACTATAATACTAGTGGCTCTGTGAGCTGTAGACCTCGCGAGTATGTCGGTGGGAAAGCTGAACTGCTAACACACATAAAAAAAATACGCGTGTAGCACCGTACACGTGTTAGAAGTAAAACTTCTGTAGCTAGATCATTAAGTGGTACCTATACTATACACCTAAGTGGAAGAGGGGGAGAGAGGCCTTTGCCCAGCAGTGGGATATTACAGGCTCATAAAAAAAAAAAAAATATACTATACACCTATACCTACCTATACTAAAAGAGATTTAAATTTCCAATTTTGAGATCCAATCTCTGCTTCAAGTTACTTTTAAGTTTCAGACGTCCGATTATTTGAAATTATTTTATACTTGTACTTACTTTTAATACGTCATGTCATTTATTTCCCACCATTCCTTATCTACAATTTGTCGCGCTCGTGGTGATATACTTAACTCATTCAATAGTGTCACGTCACTACTATTTGCATCTCGCTCAGATTATATACCATCTGACGTCACGTCTTTAAGCCGTCTCGCTCAAATGTATGCATTGCTTTGCTTGTTTTAGAAATCCATATCGACCCGTGTGACATTGATGAAACTCTTTTCTTACAAACTGTATGGATCGCATCGCACAGCTGTCAAACATAAGTTCCGGTTCCAACAAAGAGGTTGAACGAAGTAGTTTGAGTCATGCTAGTTGGTTTTGGCGGCGGCGGCGCCATCTTGGCCATACCGGAAATCAAGAACTCGTGGAAGAATGCTTAAAATAATTTTTATTTGTTAACGTTTCATCAGGTTTTTCTCTCACTAATTAACATTCTTTATTGTATGAATGTATTATTATCTTATCTGATTAGTTAAAAACCGTATTGAAAATAGTTGCGGTTTTAAAAGTCTTCAGCCGACCCTGACGTCACCGATTCCAATTTCCGTTACATTTCTTAGCCACTCGTGATAGCACCCGGCTAGTAGCAATTGAAAAGCAAATATATGAATAACCCACAGTTGAGAGGTTAAATAAATTTTACCCCCGTGCCCTAAGAAGTTTTACTTCAAAAAATAACCCAAATAATTTTCTTTCAATAACACATACAAACTTATGAATGTACCTGGTTACGTAAATGCAGTATGAAAGTAGCCGCACCAATAACTTTGTAAACTACATTTCGCGATCTTTAATACAACCTATTGACTTTTTACTAAAATTATATAGTCTGTTTCACTCTCATGGTCTTTACGAATCCAACGACACCTCACTTGTTAATATCCATCGAGCCGTTTGGGTTTTAGCGATTTTTTTACATTTTAAAACCCCATATCTCCGCCATTTTGAAAAAAATCTAAAAACTGGCTCGAGTAAAAAATTCTATTTATTTTTCCAACCTGCTCACAAAATTTCACGAGAATCGGTTCATAAATGCGACCTGTAGAGGAGAACAACCGGACATACGAAAGCATTTTTGCCCAAACCTGAAACGGAGACGCTTCGCTCGCTTCGCTCGCTCGGTCAATAATACTAGTGGCTCTGTGAGCTGTAGACCTCGCGAGTATGTCGGTGGGAAAGCTGAACTGCTAACACACATAAAAAAATAACCCAAATAATTTTCTTTCAATAACACATACAAACTTATGAATGTACCTGGTTACGTACATGCAGTATGAAAGTAGCCGCACCAATAACTTTGTAAACTACATTTCGCGATCTTTAATACAACCTATTGACTTTTTACTAAAATTATATAGTCTCATGGTCTTTAAGAATCCAACGACACCTCATTTGTTAATATCCATCGAGCCGTTTGGGTTGTAGCGATTTTTTTACATTTTAAAACCCCATATCTCCGCCATTTTGAAAAAAATCTAAAAACTGGCTCGAGTCAAAAAATCTATTTATTTTTCCAACCTGCTCGCAAAATTTCACGAGAATCGGTTCATAAATGCGACCTGTAGAGGAGAACAACCGGACATACGAAAGCATTTTTGCCCAAACCTGAAACGGAGACGCTTCGCTCGCTTCGCTCGCTCGGTCAATTAATAGTCTGTTTCACTCTCATGGTCTTTACGAATCCAACGACACCTCATTTGTTAATATCCATCGAGCCGTTTGGGTTGTAGCGATTTTTTTACATTTTAAAACCCCATATCTCCGCCATTTTGAAAAAAATCTAAAAACTGGCTCGAGTAAAAAATTATATTTATTTTTCCAACCTGCTCACAAAATTTCACGAGAATCGGTTCATAAATGCGACCTGTAGAGGAGAACAACCGGACATACGAAAGCATTTTTGCCCAAACCTGAAACAGAGACGCTTCGCTCGCTCGGTCAATAAATGTAGCAATAAATAATTTGGAATTGGAATATAATATAGACTTGCGCGTTTTGTGTCCGGAGAGGGAAAAGAATGATATGTAGATATACTTTCCACTCCTGGAACTATATCACTCCTTTAGTTCACTAGTTCCTTTAGTACCGGGGCTTATTAGTCCCCTATATGCATCCAATCCTATTTCGTACCTACGACGCGAACGTTCCAACGAGCTAAAAGGGTATGGTTCGTTTTATAGTTCTGTCGTTCGTCATTTCCGTGATTGTAAGGAAACTTTTAGGTCCATGGGAGCTCGCTCTGTATATTCGGCCATGCATTATACATGCATACCTACCTATATCTGCATTGTACACACTCGTTTGGAAAATAAATACAATATTTTTATCTAGTGATGAATCTAATACATGTCATTATTAATTCAATCGTACTTACTTTGTTTGACATAAAGCCCATTTTACTGCGTCGAGTCCAGTTATTACTGCACTTGTTTTCAATTTTGATTGCAAGGACGAAAGAAACAGGAAGGAAAATCGTTACCATGAATACAAACAAAATTATCCCTTAGACGCACGACTTATAGTCTACTTTCACTTACTTACCTGACATTGAGACTAGACCGGTACTATGAACTATGATGATGCCAAATTGCAAATAAATTTAGATCCTTACCGTAAGACGTAAGCTCCATTTTTGCATTTTGGGTTCTGGATGGAACGACTTGAACTACGGAACGATTTGAACGAGCATGGAATGAGTGAGAAGCGTAGTACCAAGGGTTGGAAAAAAAACTGTTTTTTTTATTTATAACAAAACATCCTGTTTAAAACAAAAAAAAATAAAAAACATGTTTTAAACAAATGTTTAACTATGTTTTTTACAAAGCTGTTTTAAACATGTTTAAAACATTGTTTAAAACATTTGGTTAGGTACCGGATTGGTATGCGTTATAATAAGTAGGTATAATATAA
Source organism: Argyresthia albistria (assembly GCA_963457715.1). NCBI lineage: Eukaryota > Metazoa > Arthropoda > Insecta > Lepidoptera > Argyresthiidae > Argyresthia > Argyresthia albistria. The sequence continues at coordinate 7,557,110 of OY735275.1, read as the reverse complement.
GTATAATAATTAAAAGAGCTATATTCAAATCTTATCATAATCATTTTAATTAGAGTAAATAGTCATAAAAACAACTAGCGATTCAATTATCGTCCACATCTCCATCTTCAGGCAATGAACTGCCTGGATTTAGTGACCTCATCATGGTTACTAATTTGGCGGCTTTTTCAGTCCCTAAACGGTTTCGCACTTTACTGTGCACTAGCCCAAATGAAGAGAGTAATCTTTCTATTCCGGCCGATGAAGCAGTAGCTGAGAATAGTTGAGTTGTGAGTACTGTGGTACTATTATCTATTTTAGACCCAAATGATTTCCACCACAGATAGGTATATATATTATACACGTGAGTTATTTTTAACAGATCATCTTTAAATAGATATTCCGTTAAAAGGAAATGTTTTTGCCCGATATGCAAGTACATCTCTCATAGCCTGAGGACTGTGTGAATCTATGAATTCCATAGCTGTTGTGTCCTCTTCTTCCGTTAAACCAGCACCACTATATTTGGGGTCTAGTAAATAAGCTGCAAAATGTGCTGGTGTCATTGCAACGTTATACCTTGCTTCAAGCTTCCTTTGTTCTTCTTGTGACCATTCCAATGACAAAAGTGTTTTCCATATGTCGGTACCAATTTTTTTTCAGCTTTGGAATCTCAGATTGAGTGAGTTTGCTTTACTCATTCCATTCACCCAAACACAAAAACGCACCCACACATATACACTTTTCTCATTGCTTTCACTCAAGTATCGTCTGTCCGTACACACACACACCGCCTCACTCAACCGCTTGCCCAGATATTTATTTTTGGGGAAATCCCCGCCATCGCCAGTGAAAATTCAATGCCACTTGGATGCGTTCAATAATTACAAAATTGAAAATTACGATAAGTTCCGTAGAATAAAAGAAAATAAACAGTGTTTTTTATGTGCGTGTTTAAAACACGTTTAAAACAAATTGTTTTAAAACAAGTTTTGAACACATGTGTTTTTTTCTCCGTGTTTTAAACACTGTCTAAAACTCTTGTTTAAAACAATGCCAACCCTAGGAGTGGAAGCGTATAATTTGAACGACTCGCTCCGGAACTACCCAAGTCTAAATAATATAAATGTCCAGCTCTCAGAGGTCAGAGTAATTGTGTTCTGTGATGTCCAGCTGTGATGTCCAATCCACAGTAGAAGCCATTAATCCAAAAATTGAATTGAATTGACTCCAGCCAGACAAGACAGATTGTGCGTTATTTTATTGCAGTTATTGTTCTGAGGATATTGCGATCTAACGATAATTTTCTGAGTTTTCTCGCGTTTGCTAAGTTAGCTTTAACTTGTGTACCTATCTACGTACAACTGTAACGAAACTAATATCTATAAGTAGTTTCCAGTTGAACTGGGCGATCGGAGAGACCATAGCAAAGGTGAGAATTTCTATTTTAGGTGCTTGTCTACCTAAGTAGTTGATAGATGTCCCACCGTCGCCGAGGGGCGCAGGCGCAGGCGGTTGGAGTGTAGATAAGGGGGCGCCAAGGAAAAAGAAACTTAGAAAACTTTTCCGCCCCCTTAACGACACTGACCCACATGTGAATAAAATAATCATGAATGTTACTTTCACCACCATTCTAAGTTATCATGGCTGAATAAATAAATCACATTACCATTTCAGATGACTGAGCACTGCGCGAACAATGGAACAAGCATATGTCAAACAGTGGATGCTACTCATATCATCCTTAGATACGATGACTTTAAAGCAAATTCTACTCTCGGCTTCACATACACTGGAAAGCAAGCTGACCTGATGTTCCACACAACTTCAGATCCTGATGCTATAGTGTATACAGTGAGGTTGTGTGTCACTAATTTATCCAACCGTAAGTGGTACGTTCTCACTTATGAGAATCCTTACGATTCCACAACAACATCTGTGGTAAAGGCTGTGGAACCTTATGCCAAAGTTGTAGAGTTGTATGCTGTGAAAGAGCCTGATTTCCTAAAGAGAGACGAACGAATTATTTTCATACATATTGATTATGATGATGTGATGTTGGGGATACAAGAGATAGATCATGAGCAACTTGTTCGGCTATGGCGGTGTCTGGAGTTGCTGCAACGGGAACCTGAGTTTGCTGACATGACTGTGAACGGGATACCAGCCCACCGCGCTGTGGTAGCCATGGTTAGCGACTCGCTTGACCACTCCATAGCTGCTCTTCCATACATTGGACTTGCACACAATGACAAGTTAGACAGCAAGATTCAAGCCCATGCTACAGAAAACCAGTTAATGCATGGAATTGATGGATCCGTTTTGGAAGATCAATCTGTTGCGGTTGGTAATGATGCTACTAATGATTGCAAGGAACTTTTGCCTAAAAACGCACATGTTTGTGCAAGCGGGCTAAATCAAGAATTTGAGACAAAAAAAATAGATGATTTAGGTGCTGCTTCGACTTCGACTAGTGGTGCGACTGAGAGTAAGACCAATATCTTAAAAAATAAGTATGATGAAAAGTTTGCCCTATTTACCGAACGCGCAAATGCGCATGCGCGCGCTTGTAGTCCCAAGGCTGATGTCATAGCAAAATTAATAGAAGACTTGAAAGATGTCATGCAAGATGTGAAAGTAATCAATCACTCTGAAGAGCTTGAACTTCTAGACTTGAAGAAGCCTTATCCTGAAAACTACAGTTTCGCGATGGATTTACTGACGAATGAAGAACACTCGACGGCATTTTTAAGATATGTTTATAATGGGACCATTGATATTACAATCCCATGTCCCATCCATGATAATACTGGAATTAATACAGTAATGACCATGATTGATGAATTGTTGCAGGCAGCACTTTGCTATGAATTACCCAGCCTGGTACATACCTTGCAGAAACTAATCATAAAGTCATTAATACATGATAATACTGTCCAGGATGTGTTGCAGCTTGCGAAAAAGTTTGATCTTGATGATGTCAAACTCGAAGCAATTAATTTCTTACGCAGGGAAGATGTTACACTGTGTGATGATGATGATCCAAGCTTGTATGAGTTTCTGATTTCTAAACCTGATTTTCTGAGGAATAACAAACAACAAACAAATATTAAACAGAATCAGGATACGATATTCACTAACACAATGTTGCTGAATGCTGGTTTCACAGCACATTCACTTTTGAATGGACAGGAACAGGAGTCACGTACATTCGAGTTTGCTGGCATACCTGTTTTTATGAAGACATTTTACAGTAATTGTCTGCTATCAGTATCGCTGCATCACTGCAGGCGGAGGATGAGGAATATGAGAATAAGAGATCCCGATACGGGAAGGTATTATGAAGTGATGTTTTAGAGTCTTAGATCAACGAACCTTGTGCACGAGGTCGATGGTGATTTGCCGTATATTGGAATCGAAGATTTCATCACGAAGGAAGAATTATGTTTTTTCACACCGCAACTTTCGACGTCGTCGTGTTGAATTGAAACAATAAGTAGGTAGGTACTGATTTTCTGTTATTGATTTTAGATTAGAAAAAGTAAAATAAAAGTATCAGCTAATAACTGTTATTTACCTATGTAAAATTTCCGGGTCACACAAACACCAACAGCGCATTACAGTCTATTTGTGATAAGAATGCAGTGAAATTTAAATCTGCTAACACACACTCACAGGACAGAACCTTCGCGTTCGAAAGTTTGCCTTCAACTGGTCACTGTGAACTTGGCTTGATAATTGGAAACGATTTGATTGGTTACGGGGCGTGGCTAGGCGCCGCCGGACATTGATGACTTTACTGCATTCTTATCACGAACAGACTATAATGCTTGTTAAGTGCTTCTATGGTCCCCCTAAATAATTTCTTTATAGAATTATAGGTAGTATTTATAGAATATTCTTTATAGAAGTATAAGTATGCCCTAGTTTATGTAGTCTATTGATTTGTTAGTAGGTAATAATTATATGTATTGTACACATGGGTCTACTCCTACTCAGAAATCCACCTGTCTCATCCCTATTTGGTTTGCTGGAAGAGATATCTTATTAATTTGAGATAAGCTCGCCTTTGTACACGTTTTCTATGTTTTTTACTGTCCTATGTAACTTTGTGTGCAATAAAGAGATTATGAATTATGAAATAAAGCTGAACCCTCCTCTAACATATTTTACGTTTACTTTACGAGGACTAGGTATGTGTTAAATGTTCTCTATTTCTCAATCGCTCTTTTGCAAGCGAGTGCTCTTTTCTACCGATTTTCGTAATTTCGTATTTTCTTTATTGGACATGGACACATGAATGACATACAGAAAACTTATAATAGATAGACAATGTACACGGGCGAGTTTTCTAACATGAGATTTCTTCCAGAAAACCATTATTTTCGTCCGTTATATTTCATTCTCCCTGCAACGATTGGTCAGAAGTTCAGAACCACTCATCTACAGAATGTCCCAAAAATTCAACGTCAAGCGGGCACCAGGAGAAAGCCCAGGCCCAGCCCGAACAGCCTCTGGTAAAAATAAAATAAAAATTCTGTCACTTGGTTCAAAAAATTCAGGCATTTTTCAAAATTTCTACTCTATATCACGTTTATGTGACCAGTGACGACAAACTTAGGATTTTTTCTACAAATTCTTTACTAACATGATCAATTGATCATAAATAACCGTACTATTGATTACAATTACAAACAACAGAAAATTGCGTCAGACAGACCTAAACAATGACGTAGTTTGGTAGAGTCGCGTGCTTTAGTTATTGTTCTGAGGAGTCGCGGCATAAGAAAATTTTGTAAGTACTATGCGTGCCAACTAATGATGGGTCGCGGAATAATTCCGTCGGAAACATTCCGCGGAATCTTTCCAAAATGGGTTAATTCCCGGGAAAAAACCCAAAATGGGAATTTATGCGGGTAAAAACGATTGGCTTCGTTAGAATTTCAAAAAAAATACCGTTATAACGTTATGTCTACTTCTAATCAATATTCGATCAATGTCACACTTGGAAATTTCAGCTGGAAGTAGACAAACTCGCGTTCTTGAGAGTTTTTCGTTTTTGGGGCTTGAAATTATTGAGATTTCGAAGCTTTTGGTAAAAGTAAATCATTTTTTTCTCACCATTATTGGTAGACCAACTGTCTATCCTCCTCTCAGACTCAGATGCAAAATCACCGAGCTACCTGTGTTTACCTGTGTTTAAGTATTGCTGTATATTTTTTTTTATAGCAATAATATTAATTCACCTGCGCCAATCTTCCTAGTTCAGAACCCTTTTATGAGTAAATTACCACATTTGACGGTTCTTACTTATTTTTATCGATGATAATGTCGTTAGGATGGCAACACTGAAGAATACGGTACTCGCACTATCATTTCATTCGTCGCTTGTCTCTTGTGTCGTGCGCTCGGGTGTTCTATTGTGTTGACTATTTAACGACTTTATTTTTGACTCGGACTTCGATATTGGCTGTGTGATTTGGCTGCTGTGTTTTCCTGGAACGACGACTTTGCTAACATGCACGGACTTCGATCATTATTATTCCTGTATTTGGCCTTAGATCTCTAAGGTAAGTTCATTTTATTTTATTTATTGTATTATGGGAGAGGATTTTATTTAAATTTGATTTACTTTTCTATGGGGTATTTCCACAGTTTAAAGCGAAACCGATTGACCACTGAGAGAGCCGCAAAAATAGCATACATATCGTATAATTGGAATTTGCTAAACAAAAAACAAATACCTGAAGAAGAAGAGGAACCAATGTCCAGTCCCCTCCCAAGAAGTGAAATGACAAGTCCTACTATAGATTATGATCTGCAGCCGTCAACATCGCAAGGGCAAAGCCACGATGTGGAATTTTTCGATATAGGTGCAGGAAGTTTTGACACAGATAGTGATAGTGACTAAAACATTCATTAAGTTGTTTTTATTATGTATAATAAATGTATGGTGATTGAATTGTTGTAGTATTTTTTGTCTAGACGTGATTCCTTCATAAAGTTTAACCTGCGTAGTTTAAACGTTTTTACCCTCGAAAACCAATCAATACAGCATTCCCTTGGCCGCCTTCCGGCTCCAGCATCAGATCAGCTCTATGTTACAAAAAATACTCTTGGACCATAGTATTTCTTAAGACGAGTCAAACGAGCTCAATCTCGGTGAAGTTGCGTCGTTTTATGACAGAGTTCCTATGACCACCTTCCATCTCCATCACCAGATCAGCCTTTGCACTTGCGTATGCAAAATTTTAGCTCAATCAGTCAACGAGAAATGGGTCAAATGCAAGACCTGCCTAGCTAAACGTTTCTACCTACGAAAAATCCCATTTTGGAATTATTCCCGGCTAGAATCCCATCACAACTAATGACATCATCATCGATAAAAATAAGTAGGAACCGTCAAACGGGGTATCTTACTTGTAAAAGGTAAACCTATCTTGGGAGATTGGCGCAGGTAAATTATCTTTTTTTCTATAGCAATACTTAAACACAGGTAGCCCGGTGATCTTGCATTTGAGTGGAGGCTAGACAATTGGTCTACCAATAACGGTGAGAAAAAATTGATTATCTTTTACCAAATCTCAAAAATTTCAAGCCCTAAAACGAAAAACTCTCAAGAACGCGAATTTGTCTGCTTCCATCTGAAATTTTCAAATGTGACATTGACTGCATATTGATTGGAAGTTGACATAACGTTATAACGGTACTTTTTTGCAATTATAACGAAGAAAATCGTTTTTACCCGCATAAATTCCCATTTCGTATTGTTTCCCGGAATAATTCCGCGTTTTTTCCCAAAATTGAATTATTCCCGGGTAGAATCCCATCACAAGTGCCAACTAAGAATAGGATCGCGCTCGTAGCCAACTTCACGTGATAAATGTCGAATTTGTAGGGCCAGCAAAAAAATTGACATACAAAAAATATATAAATTGTTACTTGTTTCCAAAAAGAAGAAACTTTCTTTCTAAAAATACCAAAAATATTTCCTTATTTTTTCTAAGGTTTCGTACTAGTCGTAAAGACGTAATTTTTAGGTTATTTGTGAAAATTATAAATAACGAAGAGCAAAATATTAACCTTCATGCAATATTAGTACTGGGTGATATAGTTTTAAGTGGCGTGGAAGAATTAGAATAATTTATATTTTTGTAAAAAATATAAAAATAAACTAATAATAATTCCTGCTTTGTTTTTTTTTGCACACCTTACAATATACATCATGTAATAACAGGAATCTTATTAGAAAAACATTAGAATGACCAAATACCTCATAAAAGATGGTTTTTTTTGCTAGCATTTTTTTGCACACCATACAAATCATTAATGAAGTTTGTGAATATTGCGGAACAAGATGGCGTCTTGACAGTCCTTGTAGTTGGCTTTCATAGTAAGTCAACTTTGACCCATCACAAAAAAATACATTTGGTACCTACTACCCTCGGCATGTACGTTTAAAAGTTGGCGCATTTAATAAAGATTTCAAAAAGGTATTATAAATAACACTTCCTACTATTTTCCCCAGAAATGTTAAATAATTGTTATCAAAGTAAGATGGACACCATAAAACCTTAGGTGAATTCAAAATAGAAATAATAAATAACCGGCCAAGTGCGAGTCGGGCTCGCGCACGAAGGGTTCCGTACTATTATCTATAAAAAATCCCAAAAAAAAACACGTTAGTTGTATGGGAGCCCCCCTTAATATTAAATTTCTTTTGTTTTTTAGTATTTGTTGTTATAGCGGCAACAGAAATACATCATCTGTGAAAATTTCAACTGTCTAGCTACCACGGTTCATGAGATACAGCCTGGTGACAGACAGACGGACGAATGGACGGACGGACAGACGGACAGCGAAGTCTCAGTAATAGGGTGCCCTGTAGGTATCCTTCTTTGCTCCATCCCTAAGCCCACAACTTCCGAACGGGCGGTAGTATACAAAAATATTAATATCACGCTGGGTAGCGTAAGGACAATCCAGTCCTTGGAACAATATTGACATTAAAATTATAAAAAAAAAAAATTACATTAAAATTATTTTGACAGTGGGTACCAAGACGTCAATGAATGTCTAATTTTTGACGTTGGTACCCACTGTCAAACTAATTTTAATGTATTTTTTTTTTTTTTACAAAAAAAATAAAAAAAATGGCTGCAGCCAGGCGGATATTATATTGACGTTGACTAAGTAATATGTATGATTTTATGGTCAATAAAAATTTTGAATTGAATTGAATTGGTATTATCAGTAATATTACGAAGAGCACCTACATTACTACATCTACTACTAAACAAAACATATACGTAGCCCAAAAATCACGACATTAAACCATGGAGGAAATTGCTTCCTCCATGATTAAACTCATCTCAATCTAACAGGCCCGTGCGTTTTCAACCGACTTCAAAAAAAGGAGGAGGTTCTCAATTCGACTCGTATGTTTTTTTTTTGTTTTTTTTTTTCTATGTTTGTTATGCGATAACTCCGCCAATTATGAACCGATTTGAACAAATATTTTTTCGGCGTATGGTAATACCTCAAGGGTGGTCCCATTGACACCAGGTCAGGATCTGATGATGGGATCCTGGAGAAATCGAGAGAACTCTTCAAATATTATAGGCAGACCTATAGTGATTTTTGTGTTTTTCATAATAACTCGTGCAAATGCACATAGCATAATATTGTGATGCGGAACTGCTGGTGAAGACCACATATGGCCACCAGATCTGCTCAATACTAGGTACAAATACAATGCGTGGCTGACGGGCAGGCAACGCATAGCCTAAACCGGTGGACCTAGAGCCATGAAACTTTGTACAGGGGCTCCTTAGTCGCGTGGGGTAGCACTGATATAGGATTTGACAAAATTAATTCCCCAAGGGGGGGGGGGGGGGGGGTTAAGGGGTTACAGTTAGTATTAAACTCAATCTAATCAAATAGGGTTTGTGGAAGTCGGTTTTTTCTAAAGTTTACTTTTTGTATTAATTTAGCTCGATTGAAAAGTCTCGTGAAGTTGCCAGTAAATCTGTCTGTCACAATGTTTTATGAGATTTTTGTCTTCGCAACGTAAATATTTACGTTAACTTTTCCCGTTTTGACACAGTGTTAGCTTTTCCGTCCTTTTGACACAGAAACAGGCAAAATAAAATTTACATACATACATACATATGCTCACGCCTTTTTCCCGGGAAAGGGGTAGGCAGAGACTAAAGACCTCCACTTGCTACGATCCTGACATACATCTCTCGCTTCCTCCACATTTAAAATTTAAAACTGTCAAAACCAAACCTAGTTTATTAGTGCGTGCGTTTATCGTAAGCGCGGCGGCAGCCAGCATGGTATTTGTTTGTACGATCGGGCAGCGTCACCTATCGGGGGGAGAAGACTCGAGAAATCTGTAGAAGGTTCCGTAATCTAGTGCCGAGTAGCAGAACTCAAATAAATCTGTGGTATGCAGGGCTTGTCAACAATATGGTTGGGATGGGTTATCAACCCAACCATATTGTTAAATCGCAATGCCTTATCAAGGCATTGCGATTTGCGTCTCATGATGATAACTTATGAATATAGGTGCCGTTATCGGCAATATTGCCCCCATACATTTTATGGCAATATTGCCGGTCAAATGGCAATATTGCCGGGAACGGCACATCAGTATATATGAATGACACATACAATGCTACATGGATGTTTTGGCACGTGGCCAAGGGTCGAAAATAACGCAATCAATCCAATCACTCAATCTATCAATGTTGCAGTGGCTTAAATTAGCTAATTACAATATTAAATTAAATTCACATTAGATACATTAATTACAATATAGATAAGAAAAAAAAATACAAAATATAATTAAATTTAAATTTAGAGTGAAACGAACACAGAACTGGTACATTGAAAGATATGCCTATTAATTATATGGACAGGCACATGAAATGGTCTAAAGGTACAAGTTCTTGTGAAATAGCAAAATTTTAATAATTTAAGTAGAGTTGGGCAATCTATTCTATTATGAATCAAATTATGTAAGTACTTCAAGTCCAATACCCTACGTCGCAGTTTGAGAGACGTTATATTAAATTTGTTCATATTATTTCTGAAGAAAATCAAGACATTGTTGGGAACCCCTGCCTTATTACAACTTTGCGGGAGTTTTGCTACTCGGTACTAGATAGAGCGCTTATTACATTCATTACGCTGTCGATTCTCTGGGCACGATTTTATAGACGTCTCACTCTGATGGAACGACTAGAAAGAGACAGTGTGTCAGACAGGGCCCTGCCGACAGCGTAGTCATACTATTATCTCTACTATGGCGTAGTCTAATAGGCCCATAAGTTCGGTACTAGAATATTCTCGAATTTTTTCTACGGCCATAGTGGTAAATTTTTACACTTGCCACTTGTAGCAAACATCATGCAATTACAAAAGTTTGACTTATTGAGATGAGACATAACAAAACTCGCTATTGTTGAACTATACCCTAACCAACATAGGATGATCTCTGACAGCTTGTCACTGTGACTTTACTAGGCATGGAGAATATGTCGATACAAATTATCGATATTCTAACTAAAGTTTCTGAATGTTTCAAGCAAATCAAACAAAAGGTTGTAACATGTTTTTATTCTCGTTAAATCGATTCACAACCCAAATCACCATCATAAAAGCCTGATTCGGACTCGCTGGAGCAGTCTTGTAGATTTATAATCAGTTCGTGGGTAGATTGGTCGAATCGTAGGTACGTCACGCTCCCAATCTTCATCCATAATTTTTCTTGTTCTCTCGATGTCTTCAAAATTCTATTATATGTTTCGAGTCAATATCGATAACTTGTCTTACGTAGCACGTCAATATTTGCCAATAAAGTATGTTAATTGTCTCTATACATTTACGATACTTCATAGGCGTGTTTTGACACTGACTGACAGCTGTCAGAGATTATCCTATGTTGGATAGGGTATAGTGACTGATGTGGCAAACGACATTGTGTAACTCGGGGTAAAATACAGGAACATACTTAGGAATGCTTCACAAACTTCCTATAAATTTTCTTACGCGTCGCTTTTTTTCCGCGATATGTAATGTAACTCCTGCAAGATACTTGCGGGAGTTTCGCGAGCATCAAAATGCGCCATCGCGTCACAGCGCCCCGTCCAAAATAGTTCCGCTATTCTATACTAGATGGCAGTAGGAAAGCTAATATCGTGGTTTCTTTCTAACTAATAAGTTTGTCTCTGTTGCTTCAACCGACATCTAGAAAATTCTCGTAATATCCCCGATTGTTCTGGCATAGATAGAACGTTCTGATTGGTCGTCGTGAAAGTTCACGATTCTGATTGGCTATCTCAGGGAACTATATAAGCCGCGGAGCCGGCCGGTAAATTGAGAATAATTTCGAAGCTCATACAAACAAAGTAAAGAGTGAAGTGAAGAAGTTAGTTATAAATTATAGTCGATTGCAACCTTGCAATTTGCAATAATATTTAACAATTTATAAGTGAAGTGTATTATTAATCAAGATGCCTGCTATTGGGATTGATCTTGGCACCACGTATTCCTGTGTTGGTGTTTACCAGCATGGCAACGTGGAAATAATTGCTAACGAACAAGGCAACCGGACCACACCATCGCACACACGGCAAAGTCACTACTTTAGGAGGCCAAAAATAATTGATATGAAAAAAGTTTTCGTTTGTACTTTGTAGGGTTCCTGACCAATACGTTATCAATAATAATCATAAATAAGAATGAATGGGCACTCGGTTAGCCTGTGCCTATTACCCACAGCACTTTTATTATGTTGTTTGTGCCCGTTGTTCGGTGTGTCGTATTATTTATTTATATGAACTACTACGCTTTTTTTTAATTGTGTTTCAACTAATGAAAACATGTGAGTACCTGTACCTAGTTACCTACACAAACCTACCTACCTAAAAAGGGAAAGTGATAGGAGTAAAAAACTAAATAGAAATAAAAAATATGAATTTAAGAAAGGAATAAAAGTAAGTATATTTCACTAGGTATACATAAACCAATAATAATTATATGAAATTAAGAATCAGGATGCTTCATCATCATCTTCATGTTCATGGTCATCATCTTCGTCTTCGTCATCATCATTTCTATTAATGACGTTTTCTATTGAAGGATTTTCCAGCATTTTATAAAACCTTCTTACCAAATGGTTTCCTGCTTTTATTATGACTCCTCCTCTTCGACGCAATTATAGGATCGGAATTCATAAGCATCCAGTGCGCTATGTCGGTATTGGTGTGGATCCTGGAGGTCAATGCCAGGTTGACCATTTGTGCAGCTGTCCTTTTCCCACTCTTTGTTAGGCTAGCTAGCTTGAGCAGCAGCACACAATACCTCTGGACTTGTTTTGGCAACAATTGGTTGAACTCGTCTTCTTTTTGTTCGTTCAGAGCCCTCTTCGAAAGATTTTGATGGTCTACCTTTAACACTTTGTAATTTTGACAAGTTGCTCACAGGTTTCACTGTTGGCAACACCAAGTCGTTTTTTAACCATGCTGAATTGTACTTGGTGAATCTCTCCATCTTCCAGTTCGAGTTCTTCCACTTTTTCAACAGTTTCGAAACAAACACTTTGAGAACACATTTTATTTGTAAAGCACTGTCTTTCGATTGTTTATAAACACTATGATTGTCCAATAGATCTAGTTAATCGTTCCACACACTTGGACGATGATAATTTATAAAAGTTTTCTTTTTGTAGCACTAAGATCAGATCCATTTTCCTAACATGTAATTTCGAGTGACTTGGATCACTCCGACTACCTGTAAATAAAAGAGGATAGTGTCACAATGAGTTGGTTTGAGTTCTCAAAATTTACAATAATAACGGCCAACTAACGACACAATGCAAATATAAAAGACAGAAAGCGGTACCTAGCGGAACTTTTTTTGTAAGTCTAAGTAAACATCAATTTTAAAGATAAATTTATCTAGAACCGCAATACAATATTTTAATACATACGATTACATTATTTTTAATTTTACTGTATTAATCAAATGTACATACCTGTAGATTCCATATTCTTGACCACTGTTTATAGTTAGACACGAGACGAACGAAAAAATGCGTGATGTTACTTGACGGTTTAGAATGCAACTAGCCGTACAATCACTTCGCTTACCTGCCGGTCCCTCGCACTCCTTTGCTGTGAACATAACAAAGGTGACTTATGCGGTTTGTGATGGAACGACTATCTGACTCAAAAAATACAACCAAATTTAGACCCTATCTTTATGTTGATAAATAGCTTTTTGGCCTCCTAAAGTAGTGATTTTGCCGTGTGTGCATCGTACGTCGCCTTCACCGACACCGAGCGGCTCATCGGGGACGCGGCGAAGAACCAAGTCGCGCTGAACCCCAACAACACCGTGTTCGACGCCAAACGACTCATCGGCCGCAAGTTCGATGACCCGAAGATCCAAGAAGACATGAAACACTGGCCTTTCAAAGTAGTCAATGACTGCGGGAAACCAAAGCTGCAGGTCGAATTCAAAGGGGAAAGGAAGCGATTTGCGCCAGAGGAGATAAGCAGCATGGTGCTGGCGAAGATGAAGGAAACTGCTGAGGCGTACCTCGGGACTTCAGTCCGCGACGCGGTAGTTACCGTGCCCGCGTACTTCAACGACGCTCAGCGCCAGGCCACCAAGGACGCCGGAGCCATCGCCGGCCTGAACATCTTGAGGATCATCAACGAGCCCACCGCCGCAGCGCTCGCCTACGGACTCGACAAGAATCTGAAAGGAGAGAGGAACGTCCTCATCTTCGACCTCGGCGGCGGAACCTTCGACGTCTCCATACTGACCATCGACGAGGGATCGCTGTTCGAGGTGAAGTCGACTGCGGGAGACACGCATCTCGGCGGCGAAGACTTCGACAACAGACTCGTCAACCATTTCGCGGAGGAGTTCAAGAGGAAGTACAAGAAGGATATCAAGGGAAACTCGCGCGCGCTGCGAAGACTGCGCACGGCAGCCGAGCGCGCGAAGCGAACGCTCTCGTCCAGCACAGAAGCCTCCATCGAGATCGACGCGCTCCACGAAGGTGTCGACTTCTACACAAAGGTCTCCAGAGCAAGGTTCGAGGAGCTGAACTCCGACCTCTTCCGCGGAACCCTAGAGCCGGTCGAAAAGGCTTTAAAAGACGCGAAAATGGACAAGAACCAGATCCACGACGTCGTCGTGTTGGTTGGAGGGTCCACCCGCATCCCGAAGATTCAGTCTATGCTGCAGAACTTCTTCTGCGGGAAGAAGTTGAACCTCTCCATCAACCCCGACGAGGCTGTGGCGTACGGCGCCGCAGTCCAGGCGGCTATCCTGAGCGGGTCCACCGACACAAGGATCCAGGATGTCCTGCTGGTCGACGTGGCTCCCCTCTCTCTCGGCATCGAGACAGCCGGCGGAGTCATGTCGAAGATCATCGAGCGCAACTGCAAGATCCCGTGCAAGCAGTCGCAGACCTTCACCACGTACTCGGACAACCAGCCGGCCGTCACGATCCAGGTGTACGAGGGCGAGCGCGCCATGACCAAGGACAACAACCTGCTCGGCACCTTCGATCTGACCGGCATCCCGCCGGCGCCGCGCGGCGTACCGAAGATCGACGTGACGTTCGACCTCGACGCCAACGGCATCCTCAACGTGTCCGCCAAGGAGAACAGCACCGGCCGCAGCAAGAACATCGTGATCAAGAACGACAGGGGAAGACTGTCTCAGGCCGAAATCGACAGGATGCTTTCGGAAGCTGAGCGGTACAAGGAAGAAGATGAGAAACAGAAGAAGCGAGTTGAATCTCGCTACCAGTTGGAATCTTACATCTTTGGTGTAAAGCAAGCCCTGGAGGATGCTGGGGACAAGCTCAACGACCAAGACAAGAGTGGCACACGTCAGCATTGTGACGAGGCTTTGCGTTGGCTGGACAGCAACGCGTTGGCTGAGCAAGAGGAGTTCGAGCACAAACTGAAGGAGTTGCAGAAAGTTGTAGCGCCTGTGATGACGAAGCTGCATGGCGGAGGAAGAGGGGACAGCCAAGGTATGTCAGGCGGTATGGGTGGTATGCCAGGCGGTATGGGTGGTATGCCAGGCGGTATGGGTGGTGGCATGCCAGGCGGTATGGGCGGTATGCCAAATATGGGCGGCTACGCGAATGGAAATGGGCAAGGCCCGACAATTGAAGAAGTAGACTAAATATTCATTGTTAGTTGTATTTGATTTTAATTGATAATACTTACCCAAATATTACGTCTGCTATAAAAGACTGATTTTTGTTCTGTTTGTAACCATCTTTTATAAGTTACCATCTTAGAATAAGTAATCATCTTGTTTAGCTTAGTTGCTTTTGTAAAGACTGAATTGTTATCTATTTATTTCTAACTTTCATTTTATGTAAAAATACTAGGTTCCTGTGATGTAACATAAACATGGAAAGTTGAAAGATGGCTTTTTACTTCTTCAAATTTATGCCCGCCTTCCACTGCGAGCGAAACGGCCTCTGGAGCTCTATTTCTCAATTGCTCTTTTGCAAACAAGCGCTCTTTTCTAGGTACCGATTTTCGTTCGATAAATTGAATTCACACTGCAACGATTGGTCAGAAGTTCACACTGCAACGATTGATCAGAAGTTCACACTGCAACGATTGGTCAGAAGTGCACACTGCAACGATTGATCAGTAGTTCACACTGCAACGATTGGTCAGAAGTTCACACTGCAACGATTGGTCAGAAGTTCACACTGCAACGATTGGTCAGAAGTTCACTCGGAAAATCGGTAGAAAAGAGCGCTCGTTTGCAAAAGAGCGATTGAGAAATAGAGCTCCTGTACGGAGTCCGATATTTGTATATTGTATAAACAGGTTGACAAATTAGCTGAACATATTTTGGGTAGGTAATAAAATGATAGTACCCATCATTATGAACTACTTTCCCCAAGAAACAGTCGCAAATGAAAAAAAAATTTCGTCCCTCAGTACATTGCCCCGATCAGCTGATTTCAAGTTACTATGGCAGCCCCATTTATTTTTTAATTTGCGATTTTAAGTTAGTTGTTCATAATGATGGGTACTATCATTCCCCAAAATAATGGTTAATTAATGTCAACCCTATATCTATAAATGTGCTACCAGTGCTGCATATATGCAACCGTTCCGCTCGCAGTGGTAGGTGGGCATTGCTCTGCAAGATTGTACCACACTTGTCTCACTGTCGAGGCTTGACCCGTGGACCCACTGGCACGGGTAACACCCCCTATTTTATGGCCTACGCAGACTGGGACGGCATGGGAAGGGATTTTAAATGTTTACCAATGGACACTCAAAACGCATCTATATAGAAATAATTGTTATGGTTCCCTCGGCATTATTCCAAAGCATATCAATTTATGTCTTATTTCTACACCGATACGTTTGAACGTCCAATGGTAAAAACATGCCATCCGTCCCGTTCGTTCGCGTAATGCCAGACTGTAACTACCAGGCAGGCGTTGCTCTGTGCTCGCATGTAGTAGTAGTACATGCCAGCACAGACAATGTCTGTGGTCGAATACACTTTGCTTTAGAATATTGGAGCAAAATACATCCGAATACAGACAGCCAGCCCAAACACTTTTTAGTCTGCTGTTGGTAAAATTTATGGTTTTGTGGAACTACATGGGTCGCCTCGCTCCGCTCCGCTTCGCTCGGCTCCGGGTGGCGGTACATGAAATTGTGACCTAACGCAACCTATCTATAGTATAAGCACAGAAAGTGACCTAAAGCAACCAATTCGGTTTTGTGGAACTACAAGAGTTCCACAAAAAATTTCATAAAAAATCGAATCAAAATAAAAAAAAACATAAGACCTGAAATAGAATATCAGTAAACAATAATGATTATTACAGCAGCTTACAAAACGGTGCTTAAAGTGAACTTTTTAGTAGTCCGATATATATGTGAAACCTAAATTGGAAAATGTCTCTATCTTAATATTGAAGTTGCCCTAGCTGTTTCACTTCCTATCCTGCCAAATCCTTTGCTCTGCACACGGTACGTAGTTTGCTTTGGAAATGACGAGCATAATGTATACTAACACAGAGAATGTCTGTGGTCAATACCGTCTTCGCCATAAGGGCACACGGGGCCCATGCCCAGGGCCCCCATTCTCAGGGGGCCCCGAAGTACCGACAATTTCTCTCTAACATTTATTCTCAAAACATTTTTGTCGGGCACATTACACTTTTTTCACAAATCAGTAATCTTAAAAAGAAATAACAGAAAAACTTTCAAAGCTCACTTCGTTTTTTACGGGTGAAGAAACAAATAAGCCGATTGATTATTCATTCTCATCACCGCAACACAAAAGCACCTCTGAATGTCATCGAAAAAGAGGTTACGTGTGACGAAAATGACACACACACATTATATGCTGAACCACCGACTTCAAGCTACTGTGAATTAATAACTGAAGCTTAGATAATGTACGTGTCTCCTGTCCTGACCCTCTGTGTTGACATTTTACCGGAAGAAGACCGTGATATTTGGATTCTAATATCATTAATGAATTACATATTATATCATGCTGTATTTGATTACCTATAATAAATGGTATAATACTTAGTATTTTTTTTAAATTATAATTGGTTTTTTAGGTACTTTCCAAAAGGGCCCCAAATTCTTGTGTGCCCAAGGGCCCCAGCCTAGTTTAAGTCGGCCCTGTCTGTGGTAGTTAGTATACAGTCTGGCATTACGCGTCCCGGTCTGCGTAGGCCTTACTCCATGCCAGCCGATCGGCCTATAGCTATGTACATACATGTGTAGGTACATCTCTAGTAGGAAATTGAGACAAAGAAACGAAAAACCAGTATAGCTGTAATATAATTATTTAATTTATTTACAAAATAGGTAAAGTACATAAATAACACTAGCATATTACTTAATGCTCTAATTACTTGACCTAGTTTCTGCTCCTCTTCATGTTGAGACAAAAAACTGCAAATCACGATTTTATGGAAGCTTCTGAAACATCGAGAGGAAACCTTCATTATTCTATAGGTGCAGCGGGGAGCTAACCCCCAGTCACGAAAAATGAAGTTGGCAGGTATGGTTGGTATGGTGGTAAAAAAATCTTAATATCAATTTGTAGTTGGCGAATATCCTTTAAACATCCATATTATGCTTATAAGTTTCCACCACCCAATTTAGCTTTGTGCTTTGCTTTGTAGCTCAAGACATTGTTGTAAAATAATTGCGTTCAAATTGAACTCTTTGAGGACGTCTTGACAATAGGCCAAGCCAAAGAGCTGCCAAGAAAAACGAATAAACAAGTTTGGGTGAAATAGTCAGAAATTCACAATGGAAGACCGATCACCCAACGAGTTTCATCGGGCGCCACCTAATCATCAAGCATCAAGCATTGCAATGTAAATGTAGCCCATAAATGTCCCCCACTGAGGAGCACAGGGCTTTAGCCGGATACGAGTGAGATTGAGCCATACTCCACCGCGCTGGCTCAGTGCGGGTTGGTGGAGGGGTTTTACAACTACTTACTAACAAGAGTAAGTAGCCGCGACATACAGTTTAACGTGCCATCCGAAACACGGACATTGGTACATGGTCAGCACCGGGATCGAACCTGCGTCTCCTGCGTGAGAAGCAAACGTAAAACCCACTAGACCACAGAGCTCTTAGCATTACGGGTGTAAAACATAAATTGTAAAGACATATCGGGATAGAAGGCCCAACATGAAGAGAAGCTTAGGTACTACGGCCCAAGCATCACGCTAAAACTCATACTCCGACACGAGTACTGTTAGCTTCGCCACCGCCCTCCCAGCAAAGAATTCGTCGGAATATAACTCCATGGATAACTCCAACTCGATGCTCTGAGGACCCTCAAGAGACTCCACGATGGAGATCACAGCATTCTGGTTCTCGGAGCTCAGCCTGAAACAGAAGGAATAAATTGGTCACCCATCCAAGTGTAGTCGTAGTCAAGTGTTGCTTAACCGGGATTTTTGGTATTATTTTGAGAGAGAGAGAGAGAGAGAGAGAGAGAGAGAGAGAGAGAGAGAGAGAGAGAGAGAGAGAGAGTATAAGCACGCGCTTCCACCATAACGACAATAGACTCTAATTGTTCCGTTTATTTCATCTGGTAGCTTTTATATTTAAATAGAGAGGTTTTCCCATTCTTTTTCTTATCGTGTGGAAGAGTTAAATAGAAGAATAGCGTTAATTTTTTTATTTTTTTTCCAGTATTTCTGACATATTTTTCTACAACATATATTTTTTTCATCAAAAAAGGATAATAATATCATGCATCTAAGGGTTAAAATACTAGTTAAGTAATAGCAGTATAATTTATTTTACTGTCTCCCATGATACAACTTTTTCCTACTTTGGGAGGCAGGGACCTTAAATCTGTATAATGTTATTATTTTGGACAATAAATTATTCTTATTCTCTTATTCTTAGTTTAGTTATAGTTATCTTACTGGAAAGTGTTCTTGTCGGCTTTCCGTTTGACAGTGGGCGGCGCGTCCACCTTCACCACTTGGAGTAGGAACTTTGACGTCGCCTTCGGCCACGCGGGCACTGCCATCGTGTAGAGGTCCAACTGAAATCGAGTACTTTATAATTGAAACAAAAAGTAAACTTTAGAAAAAACCGACTTCCACAAACCCTATTTGATTAGATTGAGTTTAATACAAATTGTAACCCCTTATCCCCCCCCCCCCTTGGGGACTTAATTTTGTCAAATCCCATATCAGTGCTACCCCACGCGACTAAGGAACCCCTGTACAAAGTTTCATAGCTCTAGGTCCACCGGTTTAGGCTATGCGTTGCCTGCCCGTCAGCCACGCGTGTGTTTGTACCTAGTATTGAGCAGTTCTGGTGGCCATATGTGGTCTTCATCAGCAGTCGTGTGCATTTGCACGAGTTATTATGAAAAACACAAAATTCACTATAGGTCTGCCTATAATATTTGAAGAGTTCCCTCGATTTCTCCAAGATCCCATCATCAGATCCTGACCTGGTGTCAATGGGACAAATGGGAAGGTAAACCCTTTCAAACAAAAAAATAATTTTCCAAATCGGTCCATCCGTCTAGGCGCTATCGGGGCACATACATAAAAAAAAACATCCGGACGAATTGTAAACCTCCTCCTTTGGGAAGTCGGTTAAAAATTAAATAAAAGCCCAATGTGTGCCCGTTAAATAAATGTAGCCCAATACCGAAGAGACCGGATTCGAGTAAGAGCCACACTTCACCATGCTGTAAGTAGCCCAAGAAACGCTGGGCTCCTCAGCTTGATTAATCACTGCTAATCGAGGTCACTGCGAACATCGTCACTGACTGGATGCCACAAGACGGACACCGGCGCAGGGGCAGGCCGAGGAGATGGCGGGATGACCTAGATAAGTTTCTGCCAGGGTGGACGGACGTGGCCCAGGATAGGGAATTGTGGGTGCAGCATGGGGAGGCCTTTGCCCAGCAGTGGACACTTAACGGCTACATTAAAAAATATAAAAAAATCGAGGTCGAAAACGAAAATAAAATTCAACCCTCCTCAGTAATTGACCTCATCAGCTGTAGTTAGCTATTATTGGACCCAAAAAATATTTTGGTTTGCGATCATTTGGGGAAAGTTTTTCATATTGATGGGTACCTAAGTAAATAAGTATTTCCCCGAAGAGAGCAAAATTAGTAAAGAACTTCGAACATTTTTGTATGGTGCCTGGGATACTGAAGCAGTAGGTACTTTACTTGCATACTCCAAAATTTCGTGTACACAAAACATTATGTCCATCGATAGAAAATTCAATTATAAACAACATAATATGTCCTTTGATAAATTGTCGTAAATTGTAGCGTCTGTAAGATAATTCAGTTTTAATATGTAATGACTAAATTACATGTTCAAACTGAATTATCTCAGAAACGCTACTATTTACGACATTTTGTCAAAGAACATTTGTTATTTGTAATTAAATTTTCTATTGACGGACATAAGTTTTATAGGTTTACACAGAAAAAGCATAATTTTAGGGAATTTCTACTGTAGGTATCCCAGAAAGGTTTGATGTTCTTTCACAGTGTATCCGAACCGTTTACCTTTCCATCAGCGATGTGCAGGTTGGAGATGAAGGTGATGTAGTGGTACGAGTATGTGCTGGGCTGATGCATGCACGCGTGGTCTCCCACGTCGCAGTCGCGCCCCAGCTTCGTGCAGCGGCTGGAAGGTCATCATCATCATCATAGCTATAGCATTCATTATCAGTAGTACTAACATCACCAGTAAGTCCTTCAATGTATCGACACTGCCGAAATTACGCAACCGAAGTTCTGACGTAGATACAGCTTTCCAAAGATCGATGGGCGGTGATAGGTGGAAGCAGGGAGCACTTATCCAGTGGAGAGCGCATAGATACATTTTCCTTTGAAACACAACTCACCTATTTACGGGCGGCGGGGGACGAGGTAAGAGAGCTGTGATTGGTCAACCGCTGCGAACCGTCATCGTGCACAGGTTGCGTATGCGAACGTTTGTTATATTCAATTGGCGAGCCGCATTCCCCCGCAGGCTCAGTCAATTGGATATATAGTCTCTGGTGTAACTAAACCGGACATAACTAAACTAACGATATCGTAATCTGCGCAGCCATACTCACTGTTTACCCTCCAACTTATACCCCGGCTTACAGATGATCTGTTCACATCTGTAGCCTCCACGCATGTTGATGCACAGGTCAGCCCGACTCCTCGTCACACCGAGGGGACAGGTCGCCAGCCCTGTCTCACACTCGTCGATGTCTGTGGGTGGGAGGGAGATTCATCTGTCATATCTTCTGCTGGCCCCCAATTCTCGCGAAATCGAGATTGTCTCCCCAGTCGAGATATCGGTTTTGATACGGCCTAAATACGTCAAAAACGATCTCGACTTTATATTCATTTCGATCGAAAACGGGTCGAGATATCTCGGTTGGTCGAAAGGCTAGTCGTAAGAATAGCTTTTTGATAGAGATTTCGGTATCTCAAAATCGATATTTCGACCATGGACATGATCCAGAAATGTCGCGCTGACGAGAATGTCCGGAGTGTAGTTTATTTAGCGTTTGATCGATTTTCAGATGACTGTTGTAGTGTATGCTGTTCAGTTGACGTAGATGGTGGGACTGTAGCAACTATAGAATTGTTATGAGCGTTTCTACGGAGAATAGGTCACGTGCGACAAGTGTTCCGATCACACATGGAGAGAGGGTGTGATGTCATCCATGTAAACCAAATTGAATATTTTTGTAGAAAGACAGATTTTGCAGTTTTCAGATATTTCCCTATACTTGTGCTACTACAAGACCTTGCTTTGTGCCAAATTTCATGATTCTATGCCTACGGGAAGTACCCTATAGGTTTTGGGTCCATTGCGATTACTATGGAAATCCGACAATTTTACAACGGTCGTAGCGTTCGATTGCGTTGACCTAGAACAGCGGTTCCCGAATTCTTTTGGCTACGGAACCCTTTTTGGTTCACCTTTTTTGTGCGGAAGCCTAGCTCAAGTAAGAAGTAAACTAACTTGGAACAAAATAGTACATTACTTCAGAGGGAAGAAAGTGACAGTTCCATACCGAGATTATGGCATTTGCGCCACGAGCTTGCGAGGGGCGCAAACCATTTGAGGTATGGAACTGTACTATATCCTGAGGTATGTATAGTGCTTTTTATTACACCTACGAGGAAAATTATAGACATAATTTTTTTATCACACCTGCTCTGAAAATACATACTAATTATTAGTGTCCGACCGAACGTTCGGGTTCGGGTTCGGGTTCGGCAAGGTTCGGCAGAAAAATGCAGGTTCGGCGCAAGGTTCGGGTTCGGCCATTTAGCGGCAGAACCGTTCGGCACCGCCGAACCTTTGTATTTGCTTGAGTTTTCGTGCGGAATTCGTATGATTTTCTCACTAGATGGCGCTGTATGTATCCTGCCTCGCGGTATCGTTGTGTATTTCCGATTTGATGACCTTTGAAAAGAAAGTGTAGTATGCATCATTCACTGAAGCTGTTCCGCTAGTCATGGTAAGTGTTTTACTCTTCTGTTCTTGTTCTATTACTGTATTTTTATGTTGTGTGTGTGTGTGCGCCACCGCTCCCCGAGTGGTGGATGCTAGGAGTGGGTCGTCTTCCATTTTTTCAAAGACGAAACGAAACTAGTTTTCCCGATTCGAAAACGGGTATTCAAAACGGTTTCGTTGGCGACTGGTTTTGATTTGAAGAACGAACTCGAAGCGGTCGGCCTAAACCGGTCGGAGCGAAAACAGTCGGTGCGCGGACGAAACGAAAGCGGTCGGTGCTAAACCGGTCCATGCCAAACAGGTCGGCGCGAAAATAGTCGGACGCGGACGAGACAAATGAGCTCAAAGCGGTCGGCGCTTAACCGGTTGGTGCCGTCCGACTGGTTTAGAAGAACTGCTTTTCCTGAGAACGAAGAACTAGTTTGTCGTTCCTGGAACGTAAACGGTATTTTTAAACGGTGCGTCTTCGAAACGCTCACTCCTAGTGGATGCCACCGCTCCCCGGGTGGCATAATACTTCTAATCCAACGGAGAGAGCTGGAACTGAAGATCACAGATTGGTTTTGAAAAAACGGATTCAAGCATATCTCTCTGAGCCACTGCTGCAACGAAATGCTGACATATATAGTTACTGGAATTGCTCTCCTTATCCCATGCTGAGAAAAGCTGTGTTAAAGTACTTTCTGCGCCGCCTACCAGTGTCCCGAGCGAGCAGCTGTTTAGTGCCGCTGGACAAATTTATGCAGATCGTCGGAGTAACTTGCTTGGTGAAAATGCTGAAAAACTGCTTTTCTTAGCGTATAATATAAGACTCTTTAACTACGAATACTGAAAATAAAGTCATTCATTTTAGTGTAAGATTAACGACTGACTGAAGACTGCTTAATCGAAATGATGATTTACTACTTGAGACTGATTAAATAGTACGTATAATGATAAATACATACAAATGACAAATCTAAGTAATGTGAACAAAATAAAGCTACTTACTTTAATTGTTGATTTTTAAAAGTTTACTTATAGAAGTAACGTGTTGTTATTGTTTTTAGGATATTGATTATAAATAAAGGTAATTTTTTCTAAGCTTTAATGACTGTTTATTTAATTTAATTGAAGACATGTTCTCACCTAATTTTATATCACAACTAAAAAAAGATTCTGACTCATTATAAAAATGTTTTATATGGTTGAAAAAGGTTCGGGTTCGGGTTCGGGTTCGGCCGAACCTTACACCAGTGCCGAACGTTCGGGTTCGGGTTCGGGTTCGGTTGAAAACACAGGTTCGGTCGGACACTACTAATTATACCAATTAGAGGGAAGAAACGCCTTTATCCCGCCCTTCAAATCCTTTCATCCCAAGGTATGGAAGTTTGTATGAAAATCCTTCCGACCCAAGGGTGGGAAGTATGTATGAAATTCCATTACATACCCGGTTTTTTTTATTTTATTTGTCAGCAGTCATACTGCAAAGAGACTTTAACTGTCTACTAATTAAATTTCAAGTAAATTGTTACTGGCCACATACAGTTTTTTTTTTACCAGTTACCAACCTCCTTGGTGCATACAGAAAATTAAAAACGAAATTATTTTTGTATATAAAACGCGCGGAATCACGGAAGAAGTGGCTGCATGACCTTATGATCTTAGCCTACTCCAGAAACGGGCGAATAAAATAATTGAAACAAAAAGTAAACTTTAGAAAAAACCGACTTCCACAAACCCTATTTGATTAGATTGAGTTTAATACAAACTGCAACCCCTTATCCCCCCCCCCCCCTTGGGGAATTAATTTAGTCAAATCCCATATCAGTGCTACCCCACGCTACTAAGGAACCCCTGTACAAAGTTTCATGGCTCTAGGTCCACCGGTTTAGGCTATGCGTTGCCTGCCCGTCAGCCACGCATTGTATTTGTACCTAGTATTGAGCAGATCTGGTGGCCATATGTGGTCTTCATCAGCAGTTCCGCATCACAGTATTATGCTTACCATGTGCATTTGCACGAGTTATTATGAAAAACACAAAAATCACTATAGGTCTGCCTATAATATTTGAAGAGTTCCCTCGATTTCTCCAGGATCCCATCATCAGATCCTGACCTGGTGTCAATGGGACCAATGGGAAGGTAAACCCTTTCAAACAAAAAAATAATTTTCCAAATTGGTCCACCCGTTTAGGCGCTGTCGGGGAACATACATAAAAAAAAAAAATAAAAAAAAAAAAAAAAAAAAAACAAATATCCGGACGAATTGTAAACCTCCTCCTTTGGGAAGTCGGTTAAAAAGGAAAAGCCCGCGCATTTTCGCAAAAACTTCGATTGATTTAGCATTTATCTTTGTGTTTTGACGTGACAACGTCTTATAAATTGGTTTGCCGGGTGACACTTCAAGAAACTGCGTTACGCTCCGCTCACGTTATGCGCTCACAATGAGAGCGAGTGAGAGGCACGCGTCCCTTCCACTCGGGCATGGTTAGCCCGCCTAAGAGCGAGAGAGACAGACATAAAAAGTGAAAGGCACGCGTCCCTTCCACTCGAGCACAGTTAGCCGCTCAGTTATTGTATGTATATTTGTATATAAATACGTATGTATGTGTAAAGGTAAAAATAAAATTTTGTTAATATGAAATTCAGTGCGAGATTCTTTGTATAAATTAATGTTTTAAATATAATTCTTTGTATAAATAAATGTTTTAAATTGTTACTATTATTTCATCCTTCTTCCTACTATACGAATGAATATTCACATTAAAATTATTTTACCACTCAAAGTCGTTGTCACGTAAAACTTTCGCCCGTATACCGACTTTACAGGCAACCATTTTTTTTGTAAAATATGGATACTTCGAGCGACAGTGATAATGTTATCCCTAACACACCGCCAGAACTATTATCCTCGTAGGTGTAATAAAAAGCACTACATACCTCAGGATAATACCTCAAATGGTTTGCGCCCCTCGCAAGCTCGTGGCGCAAATGCCATAATCTCGGTATGGAACTGTCACTTTCTTCCCTCTGAAGTAATGTACTATTACTGGATCAGGGTTTCTTAAACTTTTTGCAATCACATACCACTTTCACACTCTAAACCATTCCACGTACCACTGTCAAAAAATTTTTAGGACATGTGAAAAAAATCCTTATTTACATCAGCAAAATATACTTTTACTTGTACTCGAACAACGAGGCTGTCCGAAGACGGGCGGCGCGAGCCGCCCCAAAAAATTCACATAGCTAGCAAGTCGAGTAAAGCGAGCTTTTCGGAAGAAGGCTAGCAAGTTTAGTAACCAGTGTCTGACAAGAACTCATGTGCGGCAAAAGCCGCCGTGGAAATTACACACAGCTAGCAATTCGAGTAACGAGCTCTGCTTCAGAAGAACTCGTGGGCGGCGCCAGCCGCCCCGGAAATTTTAGATGGCTAGCAAGTCGAGTAAAGAGTATCTCAGATGAACTCATGGACGGCGTCGATGGCTAGAAAGTCGAGTAACGGGTTTCTCAGAAGATTTACATGGCTAGCAAGTCGAGTAACGTGCCTGTCACAAGAACTCATTGGGCGCTAATTTTCATAAACCGTCAAGATTTAGGCAATCTATCAATCTCGGACCGCCACTGTTACATACTGGCCTATACTGCGGACCCATTTTAAAGTGGGACTGAACCGGCCACGTTGCTCGAATGCTGCCGGATCGCTGGGCTAGGAGAGCCACAGACTGGCTCCCAGAAAATGCAAAGAGAAAGCGTGGCCGACCCAAGAAAAGATGGAGTCATGAGTTAGGTCTATGGGATAAAGACTGGAGGAAGACCGCTCAGGATCGGATGGAGTGGAAGAGGGGGAGTGAGGCCTTTGCCCAGCAGTCGGACATACTAGCTCATAATAATAATAATAATAATAGTAGGAAGTATCCGTTTAAAAAAAGGCTTACCTGTACAACTCCTGTTGTCCTGAGCCAGCCGGTACCCACTGGGACACGTGCACTTGTATCCGCCGTGCTCGTTGAGACACGGCCCCTGGCACGGCTGCTTCGACTTGTACTCAATGCACTCATTCACGTCCGAGCACGTCCTGAGGAAGACGTAAATGTAGCACATTTATGTCCGCACGGAGAGCCAGCTGCCTTGATACGAGCAAGATTGAGTCGTACTTACGAGAGCACTTATCCAGTGGAGAGCGCATAGATACATTTTCCTTTGAAACACAACTCACCAATTGACGGGCGGCGGGGGACGAGGTTAGAGAGCTGTGATTGGTCAGCCGCTGCGAAACTGTCTGGCGGCCCGTCATCGTACATAGGTTGCGTACGTTTGGCGAGCCGCATTCCCCCGCAGGCGCAGTCAATTGGATATATACTCTCTGTCCACGAGGAAGACATGACTAGAGGTAAAACAGGTGCACGGATTGCGGCAAATTGTAAATGGTGCAAGACTTTCCTGCGATGGTTCTGATCTGACTCCGAAAATATCAGTCAAAGGGGTGGATGGATTTTGATGTGTTTATAGAAATAATGGTGACGTCTCTGCGATGCTACACACACGTACACATAAACATACCTCAATAATTAATATTTTACAATAATTAGTATTATACCTCTCTACTGTTGCAGTGCCCTATGGACAGGGTCCATAAATTGTAGGTATCTTGATTTAAGAGCAAATGTGAATTTATGGAAGCAATAAACGTAATTCTAATTCTTAGTATATCGGTTCAGTGTACGTACAGATCAATGGGTAAAAAAAATTATAAGCATCCAAAGATGCAGGCTACGTTTTAGTAACTACTGCTGTGGTTTTAACTTTATCATCTTGACTTTAACTACCACTTACCTGTTATCAGCATTCAGTCGGTATCCCCTGTGGCAGGAGCACTTGTACCCGCCACGAGCGTTGTTGCAGCTGTGCTGGCACAGCACACCGGGCCTGGAACATATTGCACACATGTAAACATCCAAGACCTGGGGTGTTTTTGGTACAGAAGTAATAGAATAAGATAAAGCATTGATGATTGTGACTGTTTATTGCTTAATTTATCTTTAATTAATACAGCGCACACGCACTACATTTAGTTAGATGAGAATTTTTTTTGACAAGTGAGAGGGAGCCACAGGCGTATCCGCAAAAGTTACATTGCAAATGTTGCTAGCGTTAGCTTTTTGCATCCTCAAATTCCAACACCCTCCTCTGGATGCAAACCCATTGCCTTTGTAAAGGTTTGGTGCTTCGGTCGGTGCAGTCCCTTGGTCAGAGCATCAGCTATCATGTCTTGAGTATTCTTGTAGCGGACGGAGATTTGATTGTTTGAGATCCTTTCCCTCACAAAGTGGTAACGGACATCAATATGTTTGCTTCTTGCATGGTATATGTCGTTACCTGAAATACTAATAGCACTCTGATTATCACAATAAATTAACATGGGGGTACTTGACAGAGTGGGCCAAAAATCCTCTTCCAGTTGCTTCAGCCAAATAGATTCTTGTATGGCTGTGGCCAGAGACATGTACTCGGCCTCTGTACTTGACAAGGCTATTGTAGGCTGCCTCTTAGAACACCAACTAATAGCAGCACCCTGAAATACAAACAAGTATCCTGAACATGATCGCCTGTCTTCAGTATCAGTAGCCCAGTCGGCATCACAATATCCCACTATATTGAGATTGTTTTTCTTGAAATTTAGTTTTGTATTTATCGTTCCTTTTAGATATCTCAGCACTCGTTTTGCAGCGGTCCAATGTTGTGCTGTAGGCATGTTATTAAATCGGCTAAGCTGATTTACTACGTATGCTATATCAGGCCTGGTACCTTGTGAAAGGTATAATAAACATCCAATTAATTCGTGGTATGGAATGTTTTTTTCAATTTCTTCTTCACATTTAGCCCTCGTTAGTTGTAAATTAGGCTCGCAGGGTGTATATGCAGCTTTACAGTCGGTCATATTGAACCGAGCTAGTATCTTCTCTATGTATAGCGACTGATCTATCGAGATTTCATTTTTGCTGACATTTTGGTTAATTTTAAAACCAAGACAAAATTTTGCTTCTCCTAAATCTTTCATGTGAAATTTTTCACTCAGTTTCTTCTTTATCAATGTCGCTGTTTCTTCATTGTTGTAGAAAAATAATATGTCGTCAACATACACAGTTAAAAACAATATGTCTTGTTCATTTTGTATGCGATAGTATATGCACGGATCTACTTTTGATCTTGACATTCCAATTTCCAACAGCGTTGAGTTTAGTTTCTTGTTCCATTGTCTACTTGCCTGTTTAAGGCCATAAATTGATTTGTTAAGTTTGCATACCTTATTTCCATCTTCAAAATTTGGTGGTTGTGACATGTAAATATCTTCATCAATGTCACCCTGTAAAAATGCAGATACTGCGTCCATTTGATGTATTTTCAGGTTATATTTTGTTGCTAATCCAAATATATATCTCATGGAGGAGTAACGGACCACCGGAGCATAAATTTCATTATAATCTATGCCTTTCTTTTGTTGATAACCTTTTATCACAAGTCTTGCTTTATATCTTGTTATATTACCACTCTCGTCCGTTTTGGTTTTATAAACCCATTTGCATGGAATAATTTTCTTATTAACTGGTACATCCACCAGTGTCCATGTCGTATTGAGAAGTAAGGAATCGTATTCCGCTTTCATTGCTTTGATCCATTCATTTGCCTTATTGCTTTTCAGAGCTTCGGAAAGGCTTTGCGGGTCTTTATCCAAAATACACATGGTAGATTCACCATTCATGCAAGCCAAAGATGCATCGGTGATGTCATCACACTCATTGTCATGAGAGATTTCGTAAAGCTCTTCTCGTCGTTTATTTCGGAGATTTTTATCTTGAGTGCTGTCATCAGTTAAGTATGAATTTGAATTATCTTCCTCAGGTACATACGTCTCATCATTTGGATCTGAATAATGCGATGTTGATGACATTCTCGAAGAACTTTCATTGCATTGTGTTGTGTTTTCAATTTCTTCCTCAGTTGGAACATCTTCATCGGCATGTGGTTCACTGAATGGTAAGCAAATTGTGTTATCTGAAGGTAAGTTTACTTCTTTTTGTTTATGTGTTATTCTTTCTTCTTCTTTTTCATTCTTTTGTATACTAATTGTATCTTTTTCTTTTTCAGGAGCTGACTTATTTATTACTATTTTTCTCGACACGGTGGCTTCAAGGAATACTGCGTCTCTACTCATCGTGATTTGCTTGCTCTTTGGGTCTATGAAGCGGTAGCCCTTCGTAGAAGCACTATATCCAACAAATATTAACTCACGTGATTTTGCATCTAACTTTTGACGTCTTTCTTTAGGTATATGTACCATGGCTCTGCATCCGAATATCTTAATGTGACTTAAATCTGGCTGTTTTCCAGTCCATACTTCCTCAGGTGTAGTGTAAGTCAGAGCTTTTGTAGGCGAGCGATTGATGACATGCGCTGCCGTTACCACTGCTTCGGCCCAGTAACAGTTCTGTAATTGAGCATTAAACAACATACATTTTGATCTCTCTACAAGTGTCCTATTCATACGCTCACTCAGTCCGTTCTGTTCTGGAGTATAAGGGTTTGTGGTTTGGTGCAATATTCCATGTTTCTTTAAATAACTGTCAAAGTTTTTATTTATGTACTCTGTGCCATTGTCTGTTCTTAATTTCTTTATCTTCTTTCCTAAGTCATTCTCTACTCCATTTTTAAATTCTATGAATTTTTCTAGTACATCTGCTTTACTTTTGATAGGATATACAAACACTTTACGTGAGAAATCGTCTATAAAAGTGACAAAGTACCTGGCATGTCCAAGTGATGCAGTTTGCATCGGTCCACATACATCGGAGTGGATGACTTCTAGCAATTCATTTGCCCGGGAGCCTTCACCTGGAAATGGCTGTCTTGTCTGTTTAGCTTCTATGCAATTAATGCAAGTTATATTTTCATTCATCGGAGACAATTTCACACCGGTAGTGCATTGTGGCATTTTCTGTAAATCCTTATAGTTAAGATGACCCATCCTTTGATGCCACAAGAAGGCGTCATTATCGGTAACTGCTGACATGGCATTGGCTTCTCCACTGACAACTTTCAGTCTATACATGTCATTTATCTGGTTGGCTTTTGCTACTTTTTGACCATACTTGTTTATTATTTCACAAGCCGTTTCATTAAATTCTACTTTGCAGCCATTTTTTATCATTTGACTCACTGATATTAGATTTGTTGATAATTCTGGTACATAAATGACGTTTCTCACCTGTATTTTGTTTTCATTTCCTTGTGCATCGGGTACTCTGATAGTGACATTACCACAACTCTCGACGTGGAGTACTTTGTTATCAGCAATACGGATGTTTTTTACAGGTGGTGTACGTACGTCTTCAAGCCATTCTTTGTGCATCGTCATATGCATTGTAGCACCGGAGTCGATGAACCAGTTCATTGAGTCGTTGTGTGAAGTGGCTGAAAAAGCAGCAATAAAACCATTATTTTTATTATCATTTTTGTTTTTCTTGAACCAACAATCTTTACTATAATGTCCGAATTTGTTGCAGTTATAGCATCTTGGCCCTTTGGATTGCCCTTGCTCATGTTTCTTTTGTCCTTGTCCTTGCTGCGGGTTATATTTCTGATGCTTTTTTGAGTTTGAGAAAAAAGCGCTGGATTCACTCGACTTCACTTCCTGTAATAACTTTGTTTTTATTGAATCAGCACATATTTTAACTCCGGAACTCTCTAAGGCCATTATCATAGGCTTGTAAATATCCGGCAAGCCAGCCAGCATCAACGTCCCGAGCCACTCATCATCAACCTTGAATCCAATGTTCCTCAATCGGTGTGCAGCAGTCATGATTTTATTGACATAATCTTCTACACATGAACATGATTCTAATGTAGTGTTTATTAATTCCTTTAGCAAACCAACTTTCCTGGTAAGCCCGGAGTCATCAAATGCTTTAGATAAATTATCCCAAACCTCTTTTGCAGTAGTAGCTTCTCGTATATGCACGTAGATAACCGGGTCGATTAGCAAAATTAGCTTCGATTTTGCCTTTGTATCCTTGCTCAACTCGGCTGCCAAAGATGAATTCGGTGCTGACTGTACGCATTGCCAAAGATCTTCTAGCAGCAAATATGCTTGAACTGCGAAGCTCCATGTAGCGTAATTTTCTCGTCCGGTCAACTTTTCTATGCTCATGAATCCATTTTGAGTGTTTGAGGCCATTTCAATAGCTGAAAAAGCTGAAACAAATGTTTGATGCGCGCGCGACCGCGTGGTTTGAGGTTACTTTCTTTGTCGATTTCGACTATTTTACTTTATTTTTGCAAAATTTTTACGTGCAGGTATGGGACGGCCCATAACCTAATAGAATAAGATAAAGCATTGATGATTGTGACTGTTTATTGCTTAATTTATCTTTAATTAATACAGCGCACACGCACTACATTTAGTTAGATGAGAATTTTTTTTGACAAGTGAGAGGGAGCCACAGGCGTATCCGCAAAAGTTACATTGCAAATGTTGCTAGCGTTAGCTTTTTGCATCCTCAAATTCCAACAAGAAGGAAGAGATTGGGAGTCATACTGACCTACTTTTGACTGAGTCTTTCATTTTTGACGAACGTTACATCGGTTAATAATACTTTGTAGAAATAAGCTATCGTCCAACTGAGCAATCGACCCAACGGTGTTCAGTATTTAAATCGATTAAACATTCAAATCTATTACTTTCCTCTTGGCGTCCCAGAGGGAAATATACAGACCAACTAAAGACTTGGAGCAATAGTGGATCGTACCAGGAGATGAAGACCAAGGCCCAAGACAGAGAGAGGTGGAGGTTGCTGCAACGACAGGGGACGACAAGAACCCTTAATACATGATGATGATGATGAAACACTCAAGGCCACTGTTGTGGCGTAAGGCCGGCAGCCTCCTTGGCTCGCTGGCCGGCGAGGCTAGGACGGGAGGGAAAAGGAAGAAAGGCTTTCGACACAATGTCAGACGATGAGAGAAAATAAAATGAAATAAAAAGGGAGACGAAATCATCTTTTATTGCTTGACCGAACAGCC
The DNA here is from genome assembly GCA_963457715.1 of Argyresthia albistria. NCBI lineage: Eukaryota > Metazoa > Arthropoda > Insecta > Lepidoptera > Argyresthiidae > Argyresthia > Argyresthia albistria. Next base: position 7,523,989 of record OY735275.1, on the reverse strand, counting down.
ACCATAGTGGGGAGTTGGGAAAGTAACATAGGGAACGCTGTTAGGTTTAGGTCAAGTTATAGATTACATTACTTGAGTTTCTTTGTTTCATTAACCCTCTCGCTCGCGCATCTATAGTTAGTTTGGCCCACGTGGGTACCGAACCGTTTCTTTGTTAGGTTTCGTAGCTAATCTTACCGGGTCTCCTGGCACTCGTCAATGTCGACGCACACCTGGTCGTTGAGTGGGGCTGAACGGAACCCGGCGTTACATTTGCAGTGGTAGGAGCCCACCGTGTTTACGCACTTGGAGTTCTCAGAGCATATCGGCTGTAACGGTAGACCATCAATTAGGGAATAGGCCGTCAAGGTAGTTAGTAGACCATCAACTACGTAGAAGACCATCAGTTAGCTAACAGACCATCAGTGAAGTAGACCATGACCATAATTATATAAGGAGTTGTTCTAGTCAGCAAATTCCATCACAATACCAGAAGACCATAAATAATTGCTAATGCTCTTATTTACGGTTAGGAGCACAGACGGCTTGACATGGACGAGGGAGGCCGCAGAACACATGAAATGGCGGTCAATTGGGGAGGCATATGTCTAGACAGCAGTGGATGCAAACATGCTGAAAAAGAAGAAGATGAAGAAGAATGCTCTTGAGTGGTACTTACCAAGTCCCCAGCCAAAGGCGTTAAGGTGCACTCGTCAATGTCCACGCACTGTCTGTCTGCAACGGGACTGTGACCCATTGGGCACGAGCAGACGTACCCGCCCGGCAGATTCGTGCAGATCTGCTCGGGCCCACAGCTGGCCGTGCCGAGGAGGCATTCGTCCAGGTCTGGAAGGTACACCAATTACAGGTGATACATTACATTATTTAGCGTCACGCCTTTTGCCCATACGGGGTGGCAGAGGTACACGGTGCCCACTGTTAGCCAGTTTCTATACTCCATTATTGCTTGACAGGGGGCTAGCCCATCTATGGAGTAATGAAGTATTCCTCACGAATAACGTACGATAAATGATTTATCTCATTGGTCAGCACCGGGATTGGTCAAACCTGCATCTCCTGAATGAGAAGCAAGCGTGAAACCCACTAGACCACGGAGCTGATTTCAGATCTGGAAGGTCCACTCCACAAATTACAGGTGAATGCTTCTTATTTTAGTTGCTGCTCTTGACTGAAGAACAGATGAGAGGAGTTTAGGTAGTTTGATAAACGAATGAAATGCTCAAAAAGTGAATATTGAATCACTGCCTAAAAGTGGCCACCGTTGTGGCTCTACGCGTCCGTATGTGAAGGCCATGATAATGTAATGTCATACCCAAAAAGTGATTGGACAAAACTGGACGAAAGTGGTGTTACATATCACATGTGGAAAAGCTGATCAAAATCGTTCTAAGTAGTTGAAGAAGTCTTCTAGGCTTTTGTGAAGCTGAAGAGTGTCTGAATATATCGAACTTAGGCGGTTGTGAAGCAGTAGACCACATGAGCAGGCTTCTTCACCTTGATTTAGGAGAGGTGCCCAGCAAGTTAAGTGGCTTGATATGATGATGATCACTTTTAACTAAGACTCAATTTTACCTTGACATAAGTTGTCAGGCCCGAGCGTGTACCCCCACTTGCACTTCAGGATTCCCTCCAGGCCCTCAATCTTCGTGAGGATCGGCTGAATCACCTTATCCTCATTCTTATTGGTGGACACTCTGGAGACTACAGGGCGACGCGCTGAAAAAAAAAGGATGGGTAGAGGTATAGGTTTGAGGGGGTTTCTTTTCCTTTTTTCTCCCACAGTGGTTGAACGTAGAGGAGTCCAAAAATTTAAGTGGTCGTGTAAGACATTTTGATTATGGTCTTACCTCCTTCATTCCCATAGCCACTTGGAATCTGTCCCTTAACCCTGACAGGTACACATATGTGTCGCGTGTCGTCATACCGCCAGTGGGGTAAGCAGTCGCAGCGGTAACCCCCGTCGGTGTTGACACAGATCTCCACTGCAGCACAACGGGCCGCCTCGTTCGTACACTCGTTTATGTCTGGAAGAAGGCCGTTTGTTGTAAAGTAAGTTTAAGCCCATTAATGTCCCCACCGAGGGGCAAAAGCCATTATCCGGATACGAGTAAGACTGAGATTTACTGCACCACACAACAGGCTTAGTGCCATTTGAATACCAATTCACGGAAGGTGGAAACAATTATTTTTTTCGCCTCCAGCCGGGATGTTGTTGAATACGTCTTAAGAATACGTTGCTGCCGTCACTAATACTCATATGTACACATAATTAATCAAGTGCAGAAGCCATGGGTACGCTACCTAACCAAGGTTATCCACATTACCACCAACCTCTCCACAAAAACTCAAGGCCAGCAAAGTTTGAGGCGAAAATTCTTTCATTGAAGAATAATCCTCCAGTGCGGGGAAAAATCCTGGCTGCAGATTGATGACGATCGTTTACAGACAGTACCAACCTTCACAGTTGCCAGTTTCCTTGTTGAGCTGGTATCCGTAGTCGCAGGGGGAACGGGGCCTGAACGGTCGGGAGGTGGGCCGGTAGCCCGGGTACACTGGGTAGTCCCAGGGTCCTGGCGACAGTTGTGGGGTTAAGAGGTATTTATTCTATTGGCTCACAGTGGGACTTAGGCAGTGAAAGCAGTCGGGAAATATGTGAATTTGAAAGCAGATATGAACAGAAACTTATTCATTCGGTCGGTCCATTGTATTGTCTTTATCAATGACAATATGAGTATTTTAAGTAGAACTTGATAATGGGACAAAAAAATTAAACGGTTGGTCCAAATTAGGCTGGATAAAAAAAACCTGGAACTATGAGTGAAAAAAGAGTACACAAAAATAATGGACAAAGTCGAGTTTATATCTACCCAGAAATCTCTACCAGACATTGTTCCGTTGATTGCTGAAGTTTACTTACTTTTAGTGCTAGACGTCGGCGGCGCACTAGTAGTCGTAGTACTAGTTGTAGTAGTAGTGAACACCACCCGAGGAACATCAGTACTCAAGACGGCGACCACCGGGTCACAAGCACCCGTCACCAGGTCTCTTCGGAAGCCAATGGCACATTCGCAGATGTAGCCGCCAATGCTGTTTTTGCAGACTTCGGTCAGTCCAGAACAAACATGGCGGTGTGTGGCGCATTCGTCGATGTCTGAAAGTTTATAAGTTTTATAGTTGAGTATATCAATATCCTTTTCATCACATCTATTCAAAAAGATCTACTTTAGTCCCGGCAAACAGGGACTAAAGTAGGTCATTTAGTCCCTAGGGACTAAAAGTAGCTTTTTAATTTTGTTGCCAGTACAAAGGAGAAAAAATGCTGTCACTAATCAGTTTCACTACCACTCAGGCTGACAGACCCAATTAAAAGAGAGATCGATTCAAAACGCAGCCAATAAAAAAAAAGTTCGTACTAAAATGCGTACTCGACACAGATTAGATAATCCGATCGACCGAATCGATTGACACCGATTGGTGACAACAGAGAAACAACCTTACAGAATTGATATCGAAACACGGAACAAATAATTAAAAAGTTGTGGAAAATTTGTAAACAAAGCGCGCCAAATCTGAATGCTGTAATTATTTCAATTTCGTTTGCGGATATGAGTAAAGAATATGAGTGAAAGTGAGTGTCTCCAGATGATAACAACAAACGCGAATGACAAATACAAGATCTGTTACCAATAAAATCACGAGAAATATAGGTATGTAAAAACTGTAATCCTGTAGAAAAATTCAAGAGGAACAAAGTGTTTATATCTGAAAATGCTTTTGGAACCAATTTTCAAGATTTAGCCAATACTAAACAAGCTTTAACTATGAGTACTATTATCTCTTCTGTGACTATGTGGAGGACATATTCGTAATTCGTAATTTCTTTATTTTACTAACACAAGAATGACATACAGAAAACTTATAATAGATAACAAGAGATTTCTTCCAACAAACCATTACACACAACATATCACGACAATTGTGTAAATAAATATAGGGTGTAACAGAAAGGGGTGTACAAGCCGAAAGAAGGTTGTTACGGACAACATTTTGAAGTACTTTCACTATGGGACCGACTTGATCAGAGCAACATTATTTTTCACTCCACCATACTGATCAGCGCTAGGCCCGAAATGTACTGAGTTAATAAAAATAAAGTTGCTCTGATCAAGTCGGTCCCATAGTGAAAGTTGTTCAGAATGATGTCCCTCTTTCCGCTTGTACACCCCTTTCTGTTACACCCTGTATAGGTACATGTACATGTATGTTATTTTATTGACTTTTCTCATAGAGGGTGATGAAAAGTAGAGTGTCCACCTCAGGAGTAAAAACTATTTTTGGCTCGAGTGATGTACTTTGAATCCCTCGCTCCCTCAGGATTCAAAAAACACTCTCGCCCTAAAAATAGTTCTTTACTCCCTTGGTAAACAATCTACTATTTTAACATACTTCAAAAAAGGAGGTATTTATCAATTCGGTTGTATGAAAGGAAGCCCGATAGTTAGGTCCCATTTTTCGAAAATCAGGAACCGGTGCATTAGTTAGGTTTCTACATGAAAAAAAACTGTTAAGTTTAATTTATTTTTACCTATATGACATTATACATCCAGCCTTTTCGTTGTTTATAGTCATTGTCATGAGATAAACTCTCCAGTTTGGATCGTTTATTGATTTTATTGATATGTCGGATTTTTTGAAGTAAAACTTCTTGGGGCACGGGGGTAAAATTTATTTTTATCACACCTGCTCTGAAAATACATACTAATTATACCAATTAGAGGGAAGAAACGCCTTTATCCCGCCCTTCAAATCCTTTCATCCCAAGGTATGGAAGTTTGTATGAAAATCCTTCCGACCCAAGGGTGGGAAGTATGTATGAAATTCCATTACATACCCGGTTTTTTTATTTTTATTTGTCAGCAGTCATACTGCAAAGAGACTGTCTACTAAATAAATTTCAAGTAAATTGTTACTGGCCACATACAGTTTTTTTTTTACCAGTTACCAACCTCCTTGGTGCATACAGAAAATTAAAAACGAAATTATTTTTGTATATAAAACGCGCGGAATCACGGAAGAAGTGGCTGCATGACCTTATGATCTTAGCCTACTCCAGAAACGGGCGAATAAAAAAAGGAAAAGCCCGCGCATTTTCGCAAAAACTTCGATTGATTTAGCATTTATCTTTGTGTTTTTTGTAAAATATGGATACTTCGAGAGACAGTGATGATGTTATCCCTAACACACCGCCAGAACTATTAGAGACGGCCCAAGAAGTTGTTGATAATCTGTTGCCGGAAAAATCTAAATGCAGATACAACAGTACTTGTACTTTTAACTAAATATAAACATTTCTATGCATTTATGTCTATAATTTTCCTCGTAGGTGTAATAAAAAGCACTATACATACCTCAGGATAAAGTACAGTTCCATACCTCAAATGGTTTGCGCCCCTCGCAAGCTCGTGGCGCAAATGCCATAATCTCGGTATGGAACTGTCACTTTCTTCCCTCTGAAGTAATGTACTATTAACCTCTCAACTGTGGGTTATTCATATATTTGCTTTTCAATTGCTGCTAGCCGGGTGCTATCACGAGTGGCTAAGAAATGTAACGGAAATTGGAATCGGTGACGTCAGGGTCGGCTGAAGACTTTTAAAACCGCAACTATTTTCAATACGGTTTTTAACTAATCAGATAAGATAATAATACATTCGTACAATAAAGAATGTTAATTAGTGAGAGAAAAACCTGATGAAACGTTAAGAAATAAAAATTATTTTAAGCATTCTTCCACGAGTTCTTGATTTCCGGTATGGCCAAGATGGCGCCGCCGCCGCCGCCGCCGCTGGCTGGGATAAACAAAACCAGTGACGTGACCAAAAACTACTTCGTTCAACCTCTTTGTTGGAACCGGAACTTATGTTTGACAGCTGTGCGATGCGATCCATACAGTTTGTAAGAAAAGAGTTTCATCAATGTCACACGGGTCGATATGGATTTCTAAAACAAGCAAAGCAATGCATACATTTGAGCGAGACGGCTAAAAGACGTGACGTCAGATGGTATATAATCTGAGCGAGATGCAAATAGTAGTGACCTCAGAACAATAGTAGTGACACTATTGAATGAGTTAAGTATATCACCACGAGCGCGACAAATTGTAGATAAGGAATGGTGGGAAATAAATGACATGACGTATTAAAAGTAAGTACAAGTTTAAATAATTTCAAATAATCGGACGTCTGAAACTTAAAAGTAACTTGAAGCAGAGTTTGGATCTCAAAATTGGAAATTTAAATCTCTTTTAGTATAGGTAGGTATAGGTGTATAGTATAGGTACCACTTAATGATCTAGCTACAGAAGTTTTACTTCTAACACGTGTACGGTGCTACACGCGTATCTTTTTTTTTTAAGTTTTTAACCGATACGTTCCCCTCGCTTGCTTGCCGGGCGTTAACACTCACATTTTGTTAGTTATTAGAGCTTCAATGTAACACTTTATTGTACTGAAATACTATAAAGTGTGATATCTCAGCCCCGAAATGATGTAGCTACATGTACTCCATAGTAAGATTAGCTTATTTTTAATTGCTCTTTCAAACAACTTTCATGAGTGCCCGCCAAAACTCAAAATCGACCAAACTCTAACAAAGGAAACGTCAAAACGATGCGACGCCAACTTTACCTAAAGCCATTTATGTTGGTGGCGCACTGTTGACTTGTGTTTGGATGGATCAGAATCCTCTATCTAGTGAATTAGCAGCTAGAGATAAAAATGATACGTTACCTTTGTGATAAATGTTGAGTCACCCACCACTGAGGAACACCACAACAACTTATAATGCCAAGAAAAGAAAGATGAAAAGCCTGGCATTTCTCCAGTCCTACCCAGGATCATGATGGATTTTAAAATAAATTAATAATAAAAAAGGCTGGCTATTTAAAAGGCTGTGCATATATGTATACTTACCAACGCAGATACCCTTCTTATTGACCTCATGCCCAGGCCTACAGTATTTTGTCTCCGGCGCTCCAGATATCTTCGTCCATTCGTTCTTCGCTAAATCCGCAGTATTGACCACCACTGACCCATCTTCAGTTTTCTCACCCTTTACTGTAGCAGTTTCTTTTGGTACTTCCAGTAGTACAATATGTGGGGTAGTTTTGTCTTGACCCTTTGGTTCGTTATACGTCTGCAGATCTGGCTCTTCTGGTTGTTTGGGTTCCTCTGGTAGTATATTGTATTTTGGTTCCGGCGGCTTAGTTTCTTGTTGGGTTTTTGTATCAGGAGGGATTTCATTGATTTTTGGTTCATCAACTTCTGCGAATCTAGATTCTATAGATGGTTGGGGTTTATCTTCGATAGGCATGATGGGTTCCGTGGGTACATCAGGTTGGGCGATAGTGGGCTCTACGGGTTTGACTGCCTGAGTATTTGTCGTTACTTTTGGTGTAGATATGTTGCCGTTTGGCTGCGAATCTGTTTCATTGACGTCGTAGCTGGAATATCAAAGGATTATCAAATGGATGTCCTAACGGTTATGGAAAACATGCGGAAAATTTAGTAAGGTTTAAGGTTTAAGATATTTATTACTCAATTTATTACTCAAAAAGAATACAATATTCACTTACTTGAGAAACAACACAAATAAATAATTACATAAATGGATTTCTTCCATCGCGCGAGACATTAAAGTGGGGTAGTCTTTAAAAAATGTAGGTAAACATTTATGTTAAGAATGTGGTGACTTTGAAATGTATATTTTTAAAAGTTTTTTATAAATTGGTAGTGATCTCGCCACTTTTATAGCTTTCGTTCGGTAGTTTGTTATACAGTAGTATTGAGTAGCTATAGCTAAAAGTTGGCAAAATTGTGCTTCTGCAACCCCGAATGGAAAAAAGCGCCGTGATGCTACAGTATTTGTATATTTGTAAATATTTATTGCACACAACAGAACAAAACAGAAAAAATACAGAGAAGATATGTACAAAGGCAAGCAGTATGTATTATGTTATGTCGGATTATCAAAGCCTGAAATAACGCCGCTTTCAAAGCAGAGTGAGTGTGAAACTTTACTGAACCCTCACTTTGACCTCTGGTTAACCTTACTTCTACTAAATGTTTAATGGCTGATGATGATTCATCATCTAGAGGCTGTTCTTCAACATTATTATTTTCTGAAGAAGAGGAATTCCTGTATAGGTATTAAATGTCATCTCATCACTCACTAATCATACACGTAGTCGTACTCTGGCGCAGGTGTGGTGGTGCTGGTGGTGCCAGTCTTACGCACACATCTGAACGAACCGGGTTTGTTAACACACGTATACGCTGGGCCGGCCTCGGCGCAGTTGTCAGTGCCAAGAACGCATTCATCCACGTCTGAAAAACAAACACTTCTTGATGAACGCATCAACATAGTCTCTTAATGATTTGGTATGTCTTGTGAGAGAGGCAACGCTCTACAACAAATGCATGCAAACGAACAAACAATACTAAAGGCATTGCATTCATGGTCTATGAATGGAATCACCGAACAACTAATTCTAGGTCTTTAATATGAGTCTTTGCCTTACTTTACAGGCTAATCATTATCATCATAATGCTGTTTTGATTTCTGAAATCCATTATTATTCCCTTAATTTGTAATGTTTGATACTTGCCATAATATTCGCAAGCATATTGAATGTAGTGTGGGTAATTTATAATATTTACTTTTCAATTGTTATCTGCCCGATTCGGCCATTTACACTGACGACTTGACGAAGGGATATGATTCTATTTCTCACCTTCGCAGACTCCAGTGGAATGATGTAGGATGTACCCAGTCCCGCAGGAGATGAACCTGATGCACATGAAGGAGCCAGCTGTGTTGTCACAGCGCTGTGACTCCTGGTGGCAGGTGTGTAGGCCGGTGGCGCACTCGTTTATATCTGGAATGAATAAGTTACCGAATTGAGAACCCAATTTTTAAGTCAGTTAATCTTCGATCATATAAATATAGGTGAAGTAGTAAAGATGAAGACAGTAGCGAATTCAAAAATTCATATTCAAAAATTCAAAAATGTTTATTGTTTAACAAAGATAAATATTAACATAATATAGGCCGAAGCCTTCTTCTTAATAAAGGGAACGAGGAAAAGGAGAGCATGAAATATAAGAAAGAGTAAGATGGAGCTCAGAAAGAAAAAGTTCAAATGGGACTGGAAAAACAAAAAAAAAAATGGGACGTTAAGTTAATCTTTCGATACACTGAACCAATTTATCTACTACCCCATTTACCCAAAGTGACAAGAACAGAGGTACACAGACACACACATACAGAGACAGACAGACATAAAGGGAAAATAATTTATTTTCAGTTCTTGTGGTTCTTTACTGAAACTTGAAGGTCCAACTGTATTAATTTAACAATGACTTACCAATGCAAGCTCCAGTCAAGGCATCCAGATCAAAGCCAACTTTGCAGTGACAGTCATGGCTTCCGTTTGTATTGACACAGTTTTGGTATCGGTCACATAAGTGAGTCCCCTCCAGGCATTCGTCGATATCTGCAAATGATACACTTAAGGGAGCGATTTTTTAATCCCCAGATAACGGTTTTTTAAATTAAATTACTCAGATAAACAATACATGACGATTGAAAATCGATCGTAAAAATATCACATCGTCAATCTTAGAAGAAGCATTATTTTCAAAACACTTAATGAAGTTTTTTTTTGACGTTGAAAAACATACGGAAAATGATAAATTTCATATTGGTTCAACTTAACAGATTCAAGGGGACAAAGATATAAAACAAACTTTTTTGTTATCGGTTAAATATATTTTACATATGGCACATTATGATCATCATACCCTCGCAGTAGACTCCACCAGGCTTTATCCTCATTCCATCAGGACATGATGATGATTGCCTGCAAGCAATACGAGATTTTATCATCACAGACAGTCTGAATTTCCAAGAAGTAGCCAAAGTGGTTTCATCACAGAAATAAGTACAAATTGTACGTAAATATCTAAAAACATCGTTTTGGACTCGATAGGTCTTGTAATGGCGAATCAAATGAGCCAAGCTTCCAAGGGTTTACAAGTAAGAAAACCAGAATTCCGCCTACCACCTTCCAGTTCCATCATCAGATGATGTCTCGTAAATATCTCGTAAACCCGATTGGTTCAAATATCCCCGGGTTTTCTGTCCTAGCTTCAAGCTCCACCATCAGACCAGCTCGATGGTACCATATCATTGTATGTTGTTCATCTAAACTACATACCTAGTTGAAGTTGCATTACCTGTTGTTAGCACCAGCACGTTTAGGCTTGCAGTCGTATGCCCCGCGCGTATTCACACACTCCTGGTTGGGAGGACAAACGTCCTGGCTTTCTTGGCACTCGTCGATATCTAGTGGGAAATATGAGAATAAAGTGAGTTATATGCTAAATGTGGGCGGAACTGTGCCTTTGCCTCCACGTATGGGACAGAATTAATGGCGAAGAAAGGCGTTCAGAATTTCTAACTCGACAGGTAGCTTGTTGGTGGACGCGACTACTTCTAGAAAATATTCAATCAAGAAACAGAATTACACCATTCCCTGTCATTGCAGCAACTTCCAGTACTCTCTCTCTTGGGCTTTTGTCATCATCATCATCATCATGTGGCATCATCAACATCATATGGCTTTTAAACTAATGATTTATTAAACCAGGGTGTCAAGTCTGGTAAAAACCGTACAACATACACACTTTCACACCATATCACGTTATTACATAACAACAGACAGTAGACTACCAATTATGTCAAAAACAGGTCTTTGAATGATCAATGATTCTTTGATATATAATCTAAGTGATTCATAATGTGTAGGTCTATCTTTTGTTAATTAATCCTGTCCATCCTAGGTTTGCTGGAAGAGATCTCTTATTAGAGATAAGCTCGCCTTTGTACATGTTTTTTTTCATTATTAAGTGTCTGTATTCTGTTTTTAGTGCAATAAAGTATAAAGTAAAGTAAAGTGTTTAGCAGACTTTACGCCCAGATGTAAAGCTTTTGACCTCCGACCAACAGAGTCTCACACAAGCATGCTGAGTCGTTTCCTCCACCCGATTTACTCTCGACTCATCCTAACTCAAGAGACTGTTGTCAAAAATTGCTTAAAAATTTAAATGTTTGAAGATGCTTTGAGAGAAGACCAAGCCAAGCAATGGGAAGTTTTCATCATTGATCCTGTTATTATGTCAGAATAATACACTAGACCTAAGTAGGTATCTTAAACACAATTGGGACACTTTAGTACCAATGATGGTAAAAATGACGAACTTACCTTCACACTGATCAGTAGATGAGTCCATCTTGAACCCTGGATAGCAGTTTTTGGAGCCTCTATCTTGGCAGTGGAATGATCCTCTCGTGTTGATGCAGATTTGTGATTGCAGATTGCAGTCATGCTTGTCGGTCTCACATTCGTCTACATCTGGAAATTCAGTTATGTATTATAATTTATGTTTTTTATTGTGTGTGTGTGCGCTGATGCAAATAAATAGATAAATACAAAAATACAAATAATTAGGCCATCAATGACCTCACCAATGGGCAAGTACCTTTACGAGTAAGATTGAGGCATAATCCACCACGCTGTGTGATGATGTGGCTAATGGCCAACCGGGCTGTTGGATGTTATCATGCTGTCCTTTTAGGTCCTATGACACAGCTTTACGGTAGTAGGCATAACGAGTCATCCAAAATGCGAAAGCACCCGAAAATACATCAGGACCGTATCAGGATATTTCCAAGTTATTAGTCGTTTTCTATTTACGTCCTCAAACCTAAATCTTCATACCTTCACACTCCTCTGTGCCCCCAGTAGCCTTGAACCCCGAAGGGCACCGGTCCACCTGGCCGGCCAGTCCCGGATGACCAGGCAAGTGGCTACATTTGTACCCTCCGATGGTGTTCTGGCAGAGATGTGACGGGCAGGGAGGGTCGGGTTTGGTGCATTCGTTGATGTCTGTGGATTGTGATGATGAGCTAGAGGTATGAGCAATTTCAGCTTTTCCTGCTCGTGTAGCTTGTAATAAGGCTACAGGAACAAAGGCCTTAGCACAACCTTTATACAAGCTTTATATCGATTTATTTTAGGATCATTCAAAGTGTCAACATCACCAGTCAAGCATTTCCATTCCAATATGTACTCTTTCTTATACCCAAGGATGGTCATGGACATTTTACCGGATGGACCTACCGACCCTAAGCTGGATCACTGTAAATTAACTGAAAGGTAAGGTAAGATAAGGTAATACTGAACTGTAAGGTTTCCACCTGGACTCCAGACTCCTCAGGAATCAAAACTTTTGACAAGTTGCGTTTTTGTCAAGTCTTTTACTGTTAAACTGCAGCATTCCAATGATCTTATGGCGTGCAGTGACAGATGGAACTAACGCTTAGCTGGTTCCCCACCAAACGATCCATCTTGAATCGGGCGGTCCAGCGATCCGCGATCCAGGATCCTGTCTATCGAGCAGTAATCCTCACATTTGAAATAATCCTCACATTTGAAAGCTTCATGAATATGAATTCTGAAAATGCCAATAATTAGTGCCTAATTAGTGCTAATTGCCAAAATGGACATAATTAGTGCCATCATAGTTCCAAAGTTACAGGCATTATAGTTTATGTAGCTGTATTTCTCACAAACTTACGCCTATAACTGCGGAACTATGATGGCACTAAATATGTCCATTTTGGCACTAATTAGCACTTTTAGCACTAATTATGCACAAATTATTGGCATTGTCAGAATTTATTTTCATGTAGCTTTCAAATGTGAGGGTTTTAGCTCGACAGACATCCTGGATCGCGGATCGCTGGATCGCCCGATCCAAGATGGATCGTTTGGTGTGGAACCAGCTAATGAGCAATGAAAGGTCTGTGTTGATAACAGGCTCGTTGGCATTCGTTGCATTAAGCTGCGTAAACCTAGCACCCCATTAAACGTCACTCATCAGCCAAAACAAGTTGGAAGACTAAAACTAAACTCAGGATTACGATAACAGTGTATTTTAAAAATCCTTCTTACCATCGCAGGCGAAATTGACAGGGTTCCTACTAAACCCTGGGGGACACTGTCCCTTGTCCACTGTCTTTTTACCCGGCAGACACTTGTAGGAGCCCTGGGTGTTCTGGCATAAGGTGCCTGGGAGGCAGGCCTCGGGGCCAGTTGTGCACTCGTCTATATCTGGGGACGAGCAAGGGATAAATTATAAATATTTATATTACAGACACAAACTTTAATTCTGGGCACTAGGATACCCTAAAACCAGAAAGAACGACGTCACACACATTATATAAATAAGTCTAATCCAATATCTAAGATTTGGAGATTTTTTAATGTATGAACTGGTTGGTTTCTTTTACATCTTTACGGATTTCAGTTAACAGGGTCTCGGACTCGTCAATATTGATTGGATTGCTGAAACTCAATCATCAAACTGGTGGATGGCTTTCGTGCAATTCGTTTTTCCAAACTATTTTGGACCCAAAAACATAGCGCCGCTGTTGGAATTTGTTGGCATTTAACAACAGCAACATCGTCTTCTTCTTCGCCTAGGGGGATGATGTGCCTGCACCTGGCCCACGAGAGCGGGGCCTTTGTGCATTTCCCCTGCGCCTGCACTTCAATTCAGCCAACCTAACTCCAGCACCAGCTGGAGTAGGAGGCCTGGATGTTCGAGGAGGGTTGACGCTTCGTTGTTATCTTCCAGAATCGCGATCCTGGTCTCTATAGCAACAGCAACATCAGTCTCACAGCTCACTGTCAACTAAGTATCTCACTCTGTTTGTCTCCAATCAGTTAAGTATCACTGGACAAGTGGAAACATTTCAAGTTGCCTTATGCTACTACTATCCAAGTTTTCACACTACTTTACTATAGGTAAACTAACTAACCTTCACACGACTTGCCATCCGCCTTCAGTTTGTACCCACGTCTGCAGGAGCACTTGATAGTGACTCCATTGTCGTTGCAGTTGTGCTGGCACTTGTTGCGGGGTTTGCACCTGTTCTTTACCACCTGGAACAAATAATGCATTAAATCACCGGCGGGTAAGTGCGGGGCTGGTATCAAATACAAGAAATTCTAGAATCGCGTTCGGAGATCCTTCACTCGAAGTCAGGAAGAAGCCTGGTACAAGCCTTGTATAAGCCTGATAACAGCCCGGTAGAGTGCTGTATCTCACCTTGATGCAGTTTCTGCCATCGCTCATCAACTTAATGCCAGGGTTGCACTAGCACCGGTAAAAGCCTGGTACAAACCCTGTGTGAGCCCGGTACATAGAGTGCTGTATCTCACCTCGATGCAGTTTCTGCCATCGCTCATCAACTTAAAGCCAGGGTTGCACTCGCACCGGTACGAACCAGGTAACGGAACGCAGTGATGAGCGCACAGCTCCGTTGGGGCGAAGTCCTCGCACCTTGACGCCAGGTCTGGTAGAAACAGAAATGAGAAACTCGAGTTACTGGAGGCTGGATAGATAGATACTCGTCGTAGATACAATCGATCTATTAGTATCTACGATGACTATCTATCTATTTAGCCTCAAGTACCCACTGTTGGGTAAAGGTCTCCTCTTCGTTACGCTATTTATATTGACTTAATAGGTACCGATTAATAGGTAACTTCTAAACACCCCTTTTCCGTGTATATTTCGATATTTTTTGTTGTTGCGGCAATAGAAATACAAATTCTGTAAAACATTTCAACTCTCTAGCTATTACGGTTCGCGCTGTAGGAGTAGGACCCGATGACGGACAGACGGACAGCGGAGCCTTAGTAATAGGGTCCCGTTGGGCACCACACGGAACCCTAAAAATTATCTACTTATGAGTAGTACTTAGTTAGATACTTATCGTTTATCAACACTTGATTCACTGTTGTGTATTGTGTTTATATTTACCGTCATGATGGACAGTTTTCCTTTTCAGTGGAGTGTGGTGTGTCTCTCTGTTCTCGCTAGTTGGTTTTTGCTTGGATGCTTTCTGTAAATGAAAACCTAACATTTTAGTTTACTAACATTAGGTAGGTAACTGATTCTGTACATTATAACGGTGATGAAAAACATCGTGAGGAACCTTTCATTGCTCCATCGTTACGCCCCGCCCCCAATGGCTTAGCTCGATAGAATTGGACAGTTAAAAGGGCGGACAATAGTGCCTCTGACACTCCGTATGGGAAAAGGCGTGACGCTTTGTTATGTTATCTTATGATTTGTAACGTGGTATCACAGGGTGCTCATCCCATACAAATTAGAATTAGTAACCCTTCGTAAAAAAGAGATGGCGTGAGGAGTAAGATTTGTACTTTAAACGCCATGTTTTCAGTTAACATACTTCTAGGTGGCGTGGCGCTAATCTTAGGATAAGTCCTGTAAATCTTAGCACCATCTCGTGGTATTTGCAATTTTTCGATGGTGTTGCAACTGCTGCACCAAGCGAAAATCGCCTCGAACTAAATAAAGAAGCTCCCGTATAGCATCTCAGTTTACGCCGGTGTAATATTTTCGTAATTCGTAATTTCTTTATTGTACTCACATGACAGTAAAAAATATGTACAGAGGCGAGCTTATCTCTAATAAGAGATTTCTTCCAGCAAACCATGTTGGGTAGGAGACGGAGATGATAGGTAAGGGGAAGAATTGCGCGTACAATAAGACTATTCTAGTATAATACATATTATGTAGAAAGCATAACAACAGTTTATATACAATAACAAATGATTATTATATTACATATTATTTTACATATTATTATTACACATACATATAAGAACCTATTGCTAAGGAATAGAATAGGTACATACACAGTTACATAAATACAGCTTCACAATAAATATCGTATGAATAGAAATAGAAATAGAAATAGAAATAGTTTATTTTGCCTTAAAAAAAATATACATAAAAAGTACAGCTAAATAGGGTACATTAGTTTAATAAGACAAAAAAGGGACGGTCTCAGCGTTTGCTGTGAGTAGCACAAACATGTTCTAGCTCACAGCGCTGGTTTTCAGCAGGGCTTGTTTACCGGTTTATTTAAAGAGCGTAATCAGCTCAGGTACACGAGGAGCGTTTCATAAAGGTTTGGCTCTACCTTAACCCCAAAAATAAAGGTTTTACTCAAAGAGCAAAATTATAAAGGTTTTGTTCAATAAATCGGTTTTTAACCTGTAAAACCGATTTTTTCGAACTCTTTTTGATGTTTGCCGCCAGTGGCCGCCCACCACCAATGTTGCGATTGGAAATTACACAATTTTTATGTTCACTACACTGGTGCTACGTGCTGCCGTGCCGACACTGCCAGCCGTGTCTTCTTTTGCCACTGGCAACTAACAAACAACAATGGGTAAGTTTTTAGTTTTTTGGTTACATTGACCCTGTAGACGGAATACTGATCCTTCTTATTTTTATCTTTTTAAGCTATAAGTTTGATGATCAATCTCATAAACTCAGAAATCCTTGTTAAATGCTTTACAGAAATAGTGTTTTACATGCTCTATTCAATTTATTCTATCCCTAGTTCTCGAGAATTCCCGGAAAATCCAGCTCGAGAAATGTCGAGAACTAGAGAGCGAAGGTATAGGTACTTTCGTTTCTGGGCCCTCTTTGTACCAAATTGCATGCACAGGTTGTCAGTCACTGTTGGTATTATTTAATATTTTTATAAATTTATATTTATTTACAGATCCAGACGTAGAAAATGATACCGAATCGACTCAGGACGATTGTGAAATATCACAATCCCTACTGCCAGCACTGAAAAAGCGTCGTATGTTGAAAACGGTAGATTCAGATGCAGCTCTACCAAATTGCAGCACGCGAGTCATGAAAGGTGATTCTGAGCCTACTGATGAAGATAATCAGTCCGAACCTGACGTAGAACGACAAAAAGAATATACTAGCACATGTAACAGGGATGGAGAAATGAGAACTCGTAAAATTAAATGTACTGATTGTATTGTGGCGTCACCTATCAGGCGATCCACATACTGACATACAAGATGAATGGCGCTAGCAAAAAGGAACTCAGCAGTTGGCAGAAGTCACGACAGATGTCATAGCAGTAAAACAGAACGCACAACAATGCAAAAACAACTGACAATCGATCCTAAGTCGCTTCACTGGTGACCCTCGACATTGAACACGCAGCAACCTTCTTCTACCTTCCGAAGACTTCTTCCGCAGCCATCTGAAGGCGCATTCCTGCAACCACCTAGGAGCCAACTTCTCATTCATCCTCCCTCATCAGCAGCAGAGCACCTATGGCTTGGCCGTTTCGTTACTTGCATTTTCCAATTTAAGCTCATCTGACGGTAGTGAAACGGCCAAGCCACATATTTTGAGTAAGGTGTTATAGTTTGTGAAGTTAGGGCTGTACAGTTAAGGCGTGTAGAGTTAGAAGCTTGGCTCTACTTGAAATCTGATAACTTTTTATTTCCCTCTTCTTGGCTACATTTTTTACATGAAAAATGTAGCCAAGAAACTCTAAACCCCCTTTTTGTTACACCATATTATCGACATATTACGGCTTACCTAATTAAACAGTTTTACGAAATTTTGTTCGGAGTCCACGTAAGAAAAAAATTTGAATGTTGTTTTTTTAACCGACCTCCCAAAGGAGGAGGTTTACAATTCGTCCGGATGTTTTTTTTTATGGATGTGCCCCGATAGCGCCTAGACGGATGGACCGATTTGGTTTCTTTTTTTTTGAAAGGGTTTACCTTCCCATTGGTCCCATTGACACCAGGTCAGGATCTGATGATGGGATCCTGGAGAAATCGAGGGAACTCTTCAAATATTATAGGCAGACCTATAGTGATTTTTGTGTTTTTAATAATAACTCGTGCATTTACTCACGGTATGCATAATATTGTGATGCGGAACTGCTGATGAAGACCACATATGGCCACCAGAACTGCTCAATACTAGGTACAAATACAATGCGCGGCTGACGGGCAGGCAACACATAGCCTGAACCGGTGGCCCTAGAGCCATGAAACTTTGTACAGAGGTTCCTTAGTAGCGTGAGGGGGTAGCACTGAGATGGGATTTGACAAAATTAATTCTCCAAGGGGGGGATAAGGGGTTACAGTTTGTATTAAACTCAATCTAATCAAATAGGTTTTATGGAAGTCGGTTTTGACGTGACAACGTCTTATAAATTGGTTTGCCGGGTGACACTTCAAGAAACTGCGTTACGCTCCGCTCACGTTATGCGCTCACAATGAGAGCGAGTGAGAGGCACGCGTCCCTTCCACTCGGGCATGGTTAGCCCGCCTAAGAGCGAGAGAGACAGACATAAACCACTCAAAGTCGTTGTCACGTAAAACTTTCGCCCGTATACCGACTTTACAGGCAACCAATTTTTTTTCTAAAGTTTACTTTTGTTTCAATTATAATTATAAACAATGCCAAAAAACAAAATAAAAAACCAATTAAGTATCAATATCAGATTAATAAATTAAAGTTAAATAAAGAAAAAAAGGTAATTGCCACTTTTAAAATTCGAGAAAATCTCGAGATTGAGCAAATTTTGACGTCATTTTTAAGCAAAATTAGTTTAATTTCGAATCGTAAAAGTGGACATTATACATATATATGTATTTAGTACGAGATATTATATACATATAACAAATTATAGTAATATTGATTTCATTGATTAAATTGTTATGATTTAAATAAATCGTTTTATTTTTCACTTATTTATTATACAGTGTATTATTTCTAAACAACAATATATCCTCTACTATAGAGTCTTTTAACGATAACCTTAAATTATTGGGCACGACTTTAATGAAGAAAATAGTCTTTCGACGCTGATTTATGTTGGGGGGTGGCTAATGATAATATGTTTGAAAGAAAATATAGTTGTGAGTCACTAATTTTCTTTTTTTCCAAAATTCGAGACGAAACACTAGGTTCAATTACTAACGCTTCAAAGTTCAAGTGCAAATTGCACGCCTTTAAACAAGTTGAAACCTGCCCTTCCCCTATCCCCTGCCTGCTCTGCGTGTGTGCGTGCCGTACCTTTCGCAGTTTTGGCTTAAACCGGTTTATTTGGGTTTTTTAACCGCTCTCTTCTCAATTACGCTCCGAGCGATTTTTTTTCTAAAAACCTCTATAAACCTCTATTAACCGGTATTTTTTAAACCGGTTTCAAGCCCTGGTTTTCAGACCTCAGAATACACTAATACATACCAATACCAGTATATGTATATCTAAATTGAAAGTGAATGATAGTGCTTCTTTATTTTGTTCTAGGTGGTCTATCTGTATTAGTATAATATTATAGTATTTGTGGTGGGTATCAAGTTTTCAAAGAGTTCGTGGCCTCTCGTACAGGAATGGCATGGAGATGGCTATAACGAGGCACAAAAGCCGGTTGTGGCTTGTCGACATGCGACGAAGGCAGTGGTCCCACCAACGGCAAGAAAGCGATTAACTATTGGCGATTTTCTCGCTCAAGAAACTAACAGAAGATACAAATCCCGTGTGGGTAAAAGAGAGATTCCCTCTTTGATCGCGGCGACGATAAAACTGGCTCAGCGGTACTCGCTCGGCGACACTCGCTCGGCGATACTCGCAAAGAATGGCTCGCTCGGCTGCCAATCGCTACTCGTTACTCGTTGCCGGTGGGACCAGTGCCGAGATGCGCCGCGCCCGCCCCCCGGCTACAAACAAACCGGAATTTAGCGCTCTCACTATAGCTATATCCGTGCGATTCAGTGCGCGGCTCAAACTCCGGGTCCGTAACGTCATGATGACTCAGACGTCAGATGGACTGAGTCAGTACGTCTCTCCTGGGTGTATTTCTTAAGTAGAAATAGAAAAATAATAACGTATTTTCCCACGCTTGCGATGCCTTTCAGAGCTGAGAGCGGTGTCTGAGTATCCGTTAACTTTGAGTAATCGTTTATGCATACCTCACAGCACTGCTCATGCGCATCACTCGGCAGGCTCTCCTCAGAGTTGGCCCCCCTCCTCGGGGCGACGCAGATCCCCCCCTTCTGGCCTATTGCAGTCCCTTTCAGGCATTCACTGCAGCAGCTCTGTAGGAAAGGAAATTGGCAAAAGTAGGCTAAAAGATGGCGTGACGTTATGTTTGTTGCCGCTATTTTTTCTTCCTAATTTTTTAATCATCGGTAGCAGTTTGGGTACTGGTTTTATTTTTAACCGACTTCCCAACGGAGGAGGTTTACAATTCGTCCGGATGTTTTTTTTTTATGTATGTGCCCCGATAGCGTCTAGACGGATGGACCGCTTTGGAAAATTATTTTTTTGTTTGAAAGGGTTTACCTTCCCATTGGTCCCATTGACACCAGTTCAGGATCTGATGATGGGATCCTGGAGAAATCGAGGGAACTCTTCAATTCAAATATTATAGGCAGTATAATGATTTTTGTGTTTTTAGTAATAACTCGTGCCACCAGAACTGCTCAATACTAGGTACAAATACAATGCGTGGCTGACGGGCAGGCAACGCATAGACTAAACCAGTGTGGACCTAGAGCCATGAAACTTTGTACAGGGGTTCCTTAGTAGCGTGGGGTAGCACTGAGATGGAATTTGACAAAATTAATTCTCCAAGGGGGGGGGGGGGGGGATAAGGGGTTACAGTTTGTATTAAACTCAATCTAATCAAATAGGGTTTGTGGAAGTCGGTTTTTTCTAAAGTTTACTTTTTGTTTCAATTATTATTCTTCCTAATATTTTAATCATCGGTAGCAGTTTGGGTACTGGTTTTCTTTTTCTGTGTACTACTGTACTGTGTGGGTGCTATCGACGGTTTTGGGTTGGGTAAGCAGTCGTAGTTTTTTGTAAGCAGTCGTAGTTTTTTGTAAGCAGTCGTAGTTTTTTGTAAGCAGTCGTAGTTTTTTGTAAACAGTCGTATTTTTTTTGTAAGCAGTTGTAGTTTTTTGTAAGTAGGTCCTAAACCATTCACAAAATAAAAGGCCCTTTTTGACAGTTCAGGCCCATGAAGTTTTAACCCCTAACACGTAGGTAATAGAAGCGGTTTTCCTAGGTGCAACTTGTACGCTTTGCTTGTACGCAACAGTTGGCTTTTGTTACCTACGCATTAGGTGTTAAAACTTCATGGGCGTGAACTGTCAAAACGGGCCTTTTATCTTGCGAATGGTGTAGCCTCAGGGTGTAGCTATTTCAAATTTCTGGGACCGGGAGTCTGCTGCACAAGTTAATACCGCATATTTTAGTCGAGGACTAGATTAAGGCTTATTTTAGAGTAAAAATTCTAATAGGTACGAATTTTCAAAATTATAACAACTCTAAATAGAGGTACCCATTTATTTTAAAATATTATTAGTGCAAAGCAAACTGGGATTAGATTCGATTATACCTATTTAAGAACCTAAGTACCTAAAACACGGTCATTTACAACAATTTGTCTTTTTTTAATTTGATTAAATAAGTAAGATAAAGATAAAAAAACATACGGGTCGAATTGAGAACCTCCTCCTTTTTTTGAAGTCGGGTGAAAATGGAAATAACATGTACAAAGGCGAGCTTATCTCTATCAAGAGATTTCTTCCAGCAAACCCAGGATAGAAAGGAGAAATAAATCAACAATAGGTAGCACCAAGGTACAACATCGAATACTTAGTAAAATAAAAATAAAAATACGCGTGTAGCACCGTACACGTGTTAGAAGTAAAACTTCTGTAGCTAGATCATTAAGTGGTACCTATACTATACACCTATACCTACCTATACTAAAAGAGATTTAAATTTCCAATTTTGAGATCCAATCTCTGCTTCAAGTTACTTTTATGTTTCAGACGTCCGATTATTTGAAATTATTTTATACTTGTACTTACTTTTAATACGTCATGTCATTTATTTCCCACCATTCCTTATCTACAATTTGTCGCGCTCGTGGTGATATACTTAACTCATTCAATAGTGTCACTACTATTTGCATCTCGCTCAGATTATATACCATCTGACGTCACGTCTTTAAGCCGTCTCGCTCAAATGTATGCATTGCTTTGCTTGTCTCTGTGCCCAGTCCCTTTATTTAATTGATCGAGTACGTATTTTCAACTATTCCAAGTTAATGTGTACCTGCGGGGCTACCATAAGGCTTGCCACTCACCTCAGTCGCGCAGATAAATGACAAAGAAGATGGCTAAATCAATATATGGACGACTGCCCCAGACATGTACAAAGACTTCTCAACAGCCAATAGCATTTAAATATTCATTCATAAATTTAATTTACTGCGTCTGTATTTAGTTTGTAGAACTTGAAGAAAAAAATAATTAAATATAGGTAAATAAGAGTTGTTACTCAATACTCCGTGATTCCAATATGATTCCGTGACCTTTGCCGTCGCTAGAAATAAGCACCATTTTGCAATAACATGCAACATAACGCCATCTAGCCACTCCTCTGGAAACCTCCTGTTTTCAACAGTTTTGCTAGTTGGCAATTATGTTGCATGTTATTTTTAACGATGGCAAAAGTCACTAATCAATGGCGGAATCATAGAGTATGAAGTGACAACTCTTAATTATTTAATCATTTCCTTCAAGTTCTACAAACTAACTAAAGACGCAGTAATTTATGAGAGAATATTTAAATGCTATTAATTGGCTGTTGAGAAGTCTTTGTATATGTCTGGGGCAGTCATTTTGCCAAATTGCCAACTCCTTTCGCGTCTCAATGATGTTTCTCCATAAAATAGCGCGCATTCAAATTGTGACAAAATGCGTGGCTGGGGTGACTGGCGTGCCTTATGCTACCCCCGCTAACCTATAATACCTACTTTGCTAGGATTTTTTAGGGTTACTTCATCGCGAAGCGATGACGTAACTCTTATTTAATTTTATTCTTGACATTTCCTTAGTCCGCCATACGACATACCTCGATTTTGATATTTTACTTCAACATTATTGACTGGCATGAAGCATTAACTTTAAAATTACAAAAGCTTATTAAACTCAAAATCGTATAATTTCAACAGTTATAACAACAATTCAACTTTAAAATATGTATTACAAAAATTACATACAAACAAATAAGCGAAACAATAAGCCATTAAACTTATGGCTCTGTAAGCTGTAGACCTCGCTTTGGCCGTTTACTACAGATAAACATTAAATAGGTAGGTATAACACGTACTTAGTAGCTAAACTGCTAATTTGTGACTTGAACTGCACTATATAATAAAAAGTGGCTTTAGAACAGTTCTAGGTACCTACTTATTGTTTTCAAGAAGTCTTAATGCAGCCATCCATCACATCGGAATTTGCTTGAAAACTAAATATCACATTTGGATGATTCTAAGTGACTTTATACGATTACTAGCTGCCTGTTGCGCGACTACGCAGCGCGTTTTAGGTACCTATTCCATAGTTACCGGCCACAAAACGATTCGTTCATCATTTTAGAAATCCATATCGACCCGTGTGACATTCATGAAACTCTTTTCTTACAAACTGTATGGATCGCATCGCACAACTGTCAAACATAAGTTCCGGTTCCAACAAAGAGGTTGAACGAAGTAGTTTTTGGTCACGTCACTGGTTTTGGCCTTTACCGGAAATCAAGAACTCGTGGAAGAATGCTTAAAATAATTTTTATTTGTTAACGTTTCATCAGGTTTTTCTCTCACTAATTAACATTCTTTATTGTACGAATGTATTATTATCTTATCTGATTAGTTAAAAACCGTATTGAAAATATTTGCGGTTTTAAAAGTCTTCAGCCGACCCTGACGTCACCGATTCCAATTTCCGTTACATTTCTTAGCCACTCGTGATAGCACCCGGCTAGTAACAATTGAAAAGCAAATATATGAATAACCCACAGTTGAGAGGTTAAATAAATTTTACCCCCGTGCCCCAAGAAGTTTTACTTCAAAAATAAAAACAATAATCCATTGTGCCTCTGCCACCCCATATATAGGAACAGGCGTGATTATATGTTATATTATTTTTAGGGTTCCGATCAAGACCTGTTTTATCAGGAACGGTCTCAAGCTCAAAATATTCAATAGTTTACGTCTGTGGTCCCTTATATCTGTAAAAAAATCAACCTTCTACCCAATCAAACGCTATAACAATCGTCTAATTTAAGCTGTATAATAGTTGGATTTTCATAGTAATCGTAATGGACTTAAAACCTATAACTAGGGTACTTCCCGTTGACCTAGAATCATGAAATTTATCACAAAGCATGGTCGTATAGCACAAGACTAAGTAAAGAAAAAAATCTGACAACTGCAAATTTCTGTCTTTCTGCAAAAATGTGTTATTTGGTTTACATGGATGACATCTTATTTTTATTTTGTATAAACCTAATTACACCAGTTAAGTTATGAGTTATTATGAGGTAACAATCTACAAGTGTGACCGGAACCCTTGGCCTGGAACCCGCGATTCCTTCTACTCAATCTGACGGTTTATTATTTAAATGTAATGACGACATTCAAAATGTGAGTGCGGAAACAATCCTATCTCTTGCTTACTCAAACAACTGATAAACTGATCCCTAATTACCTAGTCAGAAACTTGAGGCAATAATTGTCGTCTGATATTTGCTCAAGCATTTACGCGAAAATAGGACTTATAGCTTAGAGTTTAGAGGCAAATGAACTGGGCCAGTCATCTCGTAGTGGTACTAGGAATTGTCATTACATCATGGCTTATCAGTTTGGCATACTTACCTTTACTTTTTTGCTTTGCATGGTTTCTCTTCCTCGTGTAGTCGAGGTAGATAAAATATACTGCCAAGTGCGAGCGGGACTCGGGCACCGAGTGTTCCGACCAAAACATCTTTTTTTTTTCTTGCAGCAACTGCTAATTCACAGTTTTAAGATTTTTACTTTACTTGTCATTTATGATCTTGTTTTGTGCTCAATTTCATGATTCTAAATCAACGGAAAATACCCTATAGATTTTGCGACACTTTCGAGTACTTAGTATAAAAATCCGATATGATTTTCATAAACATCTCACCTTTTCTGTTTTAGACTTGAGGCTCTCGCATTGCGTATTCGTCGATGCAAAATCGATTCCTTCTTCACAGTCTCTTCTATAGCTGAAAATCAGAAGTTATATATGGATTTTGAATATGGTCAAAAATAATGAACTAAATAAACTAGAAATAAACTGAATAATAGTTCAAATGTAGATATAAAATCGAGATAGGCACATATTCGACCTATGGTTACGACACATTGACTTAACATTAAGTACTACTCCCAGCTCTGAAATTATTTCAGGTACAGTCTCCCAACGATCTTTTGGCTAATTAATGAATGACGTTTACAGGGAGCGCCATCTCTACTCAACTTAATGCAACAAACCTGTCATCAACCTTCATTCCTCATTAGTCATCCAGCTTTAGTTCCACTTGTCACCGCACAATAAAAGATGGTTGGAAAGCTGTATGTCGCAATGTCAGTTCCGCTATATCGAATCTGTCGTTTTCACAGACTTTAGATGGCTGACAGAGTTGAGAGAAGTTTATTAGCGGACTAGGACTTACTTAATATATTCCGCACAACACTGAGTCATGGCCATTTTGCAAAGCACTTCGAATTTTATAGGGACCTCGGGAAGAGCTGACGATGAGCAGTCTCCAGAGGTGTTATTCCTGGCGTATGAGCTTCCTGCGTTGCAGCATTCTTCTGTGATGTCGCCCAGGCGGTTTGAGTAGGTTCCTAGAGATATATTTTTATGATAAATACTTACATGTAAATAAATAAATTAAAACACCAACCGAAGACCTCAGTGGTGTTACGCGCAAGACTGTGCTCAAGCGTAAGATGTAGGTCTTGTATGTTTACAAAGTGGCCTCGCTTTTTCTGGTTCCCACGACACAGGCTATCATAGTGCAGGGCTAGAAGCAGTGTGCCAGTGTGTCGGTAAATATTAGGTTGGAACACCGCCTCCTACACTAACCATGTAACAGATTACATCTGTAATTTTACAAATAAAAGTTATGTATGTTATTATCTGTTCAATAGGAGTTAATAGGGCTTATGGAGAACCTTTGAGACAGGGCCTTAGGCTGACTTCGTGATAAGTTGCTGAACCAAATAACCGATTTTATTAAAAAAAAATTGGTTGTCTGTAAAGTCGGTTTAGGGACGATAATTTTACGTAACGTCATAAGAAGTGAAATTAAACCTCGAGGAATTGCGCAACCTCAACACTTACTACTAAAATGTAAACAAAATAAAAAACACAAAAGTAAGCCGTTAAGTAAGGTTTGAACTCAGGACCCTCCGCTATTGAGTCTTGACTAATACGACTCGGCCACCTGCCTGCTTACTGCCTGCGACGAAAATAGCTATGCTTATAGGAACATGACAGTTTTTCGAACATGCTGCCGGTGTTTCATCGATTTATAAGACGTTATCACGTCAAAAATGGCTCTTAACCATCGCAAATCTACTACCATTTTCAAATCAGACAGGTTGTCTAGGACACACAGTCTATGACGCTTCAAACTTATCGCCCCCCTTTTTCGACGGGGGTTAAAATGTGAGGTAGGAATGTAGGAAGTACGCTCACGGTCTAAAATAAATGACATTATAATATTCAACAAAAGCCGTTGGTCATCCATGCTTGACTTTTCGGCATTAATGTTGAACAGATACAGTTGCTGGAATTGATTCATTTTTAGAATATAGAAACTACTTGATGTTGGAGAAAAATTACCGATAATGGCGCCGGTCACATGACTCGCGTGACGTCACATGCTCGTGAGTGAACCCGCCATCATTATGATTCAGTCAAGGAAGATGTCAGAGACGAGCGTGTGACGTCACCAGAGAGATAAACGTCAGACAGAGCGTTTTCATCATATTTTTGTCACAGATTATATTTCGATAGTTTATACATTTTAATTCCTGGAATCCGCAAAAAATAAACATATTTTACTCTAAAATGTCATGAAAGATAGATTTTTACGCTACTATCTCATAGGATTAGCACGTCAAATATTTTTAATGTTGTCCAATAACGTATTCTTTTTGACTGACATGACAGGTTATTAATAAAATGTCAATAACTGTGGTTAAAATAGAAATATAGTTTTATCAAAATTGACAAACTGTGACTGTTGTGATTGATCGTAAACATAAACGAACACTTAACATTTTCGGAATTGAAGTGTGAACTAACTGATTCTTCTGGGAACTTATTGAGACAGTAAATAAACAAAATTGCCAACAGAAAGCAATCGATATCAGTTGCTAGAACCATTTCATTCGATGGATGCACAGACTTGCTAGAACCATTTCATTCGATGGATGCACAGACTTGCTAGAACCATTTCATTCGATGGATGCACAGACTTGCTAGAACCATTTCATTCGATGGATGCACAGACTTGCTAGAACCATTTCATTCGATGGATGCACAGACTTGCTAGAACCATTTCGTTCGATGGATGCACAGACTTGCTAGAACCATTTCATTCGATGGATGTACAGACTTGCTAGAACCATTTCTTTCGATGGATGCACAGACTTGCTAGAACCATTTCATTCGATGGATGCACAGACTTGCTAGAACCATATCATTCGATGGATGCACAGACTTGCTAGAACCATTTCATTCAATGGATGCACAGACTTGCTAGAACCATTTCATTCGATGGATGCACAGACTTGCTAGAACCATTTCGTTCGATGGATGCACAGACTTGCTAGAACCATTTCAATCGATGGATGCACAGACTTGCTAGAACCATTTCATTCGATGGATGTACAGACTTGCTAGAACCATTTCTTTCGATGGATGCACAGACTTGCTAGAACCATTTCATTCGATGGATGCACAGACTTGCTAGAACCATTTCATTCGATGGATGCACAGACTTGCTAGATCCATTTCATTCGATGGATGCACAGACAATAGACATATCGATGGATGCACAGACAATAGACATATCGATGGATGCACAGACTTGCTAGAACCATTTCATTGATGGATGCACAGACAATAGACATATCGATGGATGCACAGACATATTGATGGATGCACAGACATATCGATGGATGCACAGACATATCGATGGATGCACAGACATATCGATGGATGCACAGACATATCGATGGATGCACAGACATATCGATGGATGCACAGACATATCGATGGATGCACAGACATATCGATGGATGCACAGACATATCGATGGTTGCACAGACATATCGATTGATGGATGCACAGACATATCGATGGATGCACAGACATATCGATGGATGCACAGACATATCGATGGATGCACAGACATATCAATGGTTGCACATACATATCGATTGATGGATGCTATATTCTTCTGCATCAATGTTCGCGAAATTAAAATTGACGTTTGCGCAGAATAGATTATTATTTTACAGGTAGGTGGACCGATCAACAGAAAGGCATGCAGACCTGAAGAAATGATCCTTACTTACGGGATCCGTTTTTATAAATTCAAAAAAAGTCGCTTGTTGGGAAAAACGAAACACCCGCCCCTTTCGTCGACACATCTTATTTATCTATTGTTCTCCATTGTTCGTTTGTTCGACCAGTGTGCTTCTGAGAGTGAACCAGTTGCATGTTTAAAATTGGACTGGACCATCGATATACAAGTCTGTGGACTGGACACAAAAGGTTTCCATATCTAAATGCCAAATATGAATTTAACTTTTCGCTTCTAATGTTTTTCTTTTCTTTTTTCTTTATCTTCTGTCTACAAATTCGTAATTCGTAATTTCTTTATTGTACTCACATGACAGTAAAAATAGCTTAACATAGAAAAAATATGTACAAAGGCGAGCTTATCTCTAATAAGAGATTTCTTCCAGCACAAATCTTCTAAGCACTAGTGCATTTCACTTCGAATAAGTGTTAGGTTATGTACTAACTGTGCTGCGGGAGTAGGTAGGTCTAGGTATTTTTACAGAGGTTTTATTTGCACTGTATCTGTCAGTTTCATAATAATACTAAATTAATGATTTGTCTATATATACAGGGTGTCCTACATCACAACAACCTTACCGCAACGTCGTAGACCGTTGCTTTAGTAAATGAAATTAAATATAAATAAGACGATCCGTTATTTAGTTTACCCCCTAAAATGCCCAGAAGCAGTATGTGCCTGTTTGTAAATGTTATTTGTTATGTTCTTAAAATTAAGGCAACCGTAATAAAATACATAAGTATCATTATTATTGCATGATCTCAGATTTACAGTAGGTAGGTAAGTTTTCCCCCCTTTTTAACCGACTTCCCAAAGGAGGAGGTTTACAATTCGTCCGGAGGTTTGTTTTTTTTTGTTTTTTTTTATTATTTTTTATTTTTTATGTATGTGCCCCGATAGCGCCTAAACGGGTGGACCGATTTGGAATTTATTTTTTTTGTTTGAAAGGGTTTACCTTTCCTATTGGTCCCATTGACACCAGGTCAGGATCTGATGATGGAATCCTGGAGAAATCGAGGGAACTCTTCAAATATTATAGGCAGACCTATAGTGATTTTTGTGTTTTTCATAATAACTCGTGCAAATGCACATGGTAAGCATAATATTGTGATGCGGAACTGCTGATGAAGACCACATATGGCCACCAGATCTGCTCAATACTAGGTACAAATACAATGCGTGGCTGACGGGCAGGCAACGCATAGCCTAAACCGGTGGACCTAGAGCCATGAAACTTTGTACAGGGGTTCCTTAGTAGCGTGGGGTAGCACTGATGTGGGATTTGACAAAATTAATTCCCAAGGGGGGGGGGGGACAAGGGGTTACAGTTTGTATTAAACTCAATGTAATCAAATAGGGTTTGTGGAAGTCGGTTTTTTCTAAAGTTTACTTTTTGTTTCAATTATATTCATATTTTTTTGTAAATGTTGTCGAAAATATATTTTTTTACTCAATACCTACTGAGAAGACTGATAACTTAAACTTAGGTACCTACTTAATAATAGGTATTACTCTGTTGCCACAAGTCGAGTATTTTTTTAGATCCAGAACCAAGTACCAGTTAGATTCTATTGAATTATAATATGTTTAGATTCCTTCTAGCATTCCATTCCATCTCGCCGGCTCAAACTTCCTAAGGAATGCAGGATTAAGTAACATAACAAGTAGAAAATATGCAGTACCTAACCTAAAAACAACAAAATCAGCTGACTATAATCTTACCAACAGCAAATCCAGGGCATAAGGCCACAAGCACAGCACACAACACACACAAATTCTGCATCATTATCACACAAACAATAGTTTTACACCAAATATTTCAACTAGAACTCTCGGCAGACATCGCAGCATTTAGAAACTAAAATAAGAACAAAAGCTTATAAGAAATCCTAACGGGCGGGATAAAACTAATCGTTCTTTTTTTAAACTTTGATTAATCGTGGATCCTTGATTTTGAGAGCGCGGCGCAGGAGTGTCGCGCGCCGGCGCATACGCGGTCTATTTTGGTCGGGGATCTTCGTTGTTCGATCGCCTCTCTTCGCCGGCATAGACCACCGATGTGTAGATGTGGCGACACAATGATGATGGATCATCGGTGTTTTTTCCTCGGGGTAGAGCCGAAAGATCTAGCTTAGTAGCATAGAACCAATCTCCAATCACCTTTGTCATTTCCTGATCGTTGGATGACTGGCAAATTGGTTTACTTGACTTTTTAAAATGTTGATGAAGACTTAAAAAATATTGAGATTCAGCATTTTTCCTGCATGATTTTAGTCAATTTATAACATTACATTTACATACAGGCACATACATTGCTTCTGGACCGACTGACAATGAGTACCGTGGTCGTCGTGTGAACCAAAAATTGTGACATCACAAACATGTAATCATCCGTCGTTCGTCATCGTCTTGACCTTTGTATTATATTTTCTTCCTTTCTAGCCGGTAATCGATCCCGGGGCTACTCTCTTGGGAAGCACAGCCTAGACCACAACACCACAGAGGTCGCTAACCCTTGGGCTGTCTTTACCCCGGGAGCCAATAATTTCTTTTGTTTTTTTTCAAAGCTTTTGAAAACCATAAGGTTGAAAATCAGACCATTGATTTGAGGTTATACGTTTGAGTAGTTTAGTGAGCTACAGGGTGTCACATCTGTTCACAACAAGCTCGTCTTTGCCCGTCTGCGCAGGAGTCTGCCTCTCGACTTGTCGCAGGATATTTGCGTTCGTAATGTAAGTATTTGCGCACTCAACATGCGCCCGCTCCACCTTGAGCCGATAATGAACTTTTGATAAGACATAGACATAGACATAGACATACGTTTATTCACTGAAAAGAACATAGATACATCAACAAGATAATTTAGAGGTAGGAAATAGACATTACATTATAGAAGAAAACATATTTACTAAACAAAAGAGAAAGATGATGTACGCATGCCTCGCCAGTGAAATGGCTCCAACTCAGCATATGGCTACAACAGGGTTGCAGCGCTGATTTTCAGTCAAAACCATTTGATTTCCGTGCAGGCACCTCTCAACGATGTGATGTATAGGTAGATATATAAATATACAGTATAAATATGAAGTACGTAATAATAATTATTATTAAGTGAGTACAGTAAGTGACATATTAGCTTGTACATAACGTGTGCAATTATTTGTCCGAGGATCGAATAAGGTTCAGATTTTTTTAAGTTGTTTCATACAAATTGGGGAATTTGAATAAAACTTTATAGCGATATCACGAGTTTACCTATGAGATTTTCATTGAGGTCACGTAGTCTTAGGCCGGCCACATATAGTCGGAATTCTTCCGATTCGGAATTCCGAAACGGGATTCAATCCCATACAAATCCGCGAAAATTCCGAACGGAAAACTTCCGTTTGTATGTGGTAGATCCTTACTGCGTTCGGAATAATTCCGTTACGGAATTCCGTACCGGAATTCCGTACTGGAATTCCGACTGTATGTGGCCGGCCTAAGACTACGTGACCTCAATGAAAATCGCATAGGTAAACTCGTGATATCGCTATAAAGTTTTATTCAAATTCCCCAATTTGTGTGAATCAACTTAAAAAAATCTGAATCTTATTAACTATTAAAATATACTTTATTGCACACAAATCATTACATCATGACAATTAAAAATGGAAATAACATGTACAAAGGCGAGCTTATCTCTATCAAGATATTTCTTCCAACAAACCCAGGATGGAAAGGAGAAATAAATCAACAATAGGTAGCACCAAGGTACAACATCAAATACTTAAGTAAAATAAAAAATATATAAACTACATACAAATACGTCTATTGTGGACATATCCATCCACAGATAGTTTCGAGATATTTCATCCTCCCACTGTACACTTAAGTCTCTTGCGAGTATCAACATACAACATAGAACCATGTCAAGGAAAGCGATATCTTTGCTCATTCATGTGTTTATTGATTTTGTAATGTCTCCACACGTGTACCATGACCACATGACCCTATTGTCTGTCTCGTCGCGCTTATGGTTCCTTATATCCCTGAAGGGTTCCGTACATGAAGGGTGCCAGATGGGACCGTCACGTCAGCGGCTCTATTTCACGAACCGTAAGGTAAAAGGTAGTGTGAAAGTGGTAGTGTAGTGTTGAAATTTTCATGTATGTGAACAGGGCTAAGATTCGCGTAATATTTAGTTAATAATCACGATGCTGCCACTATGCACTATGACAACGATCGATCGAACGTCATCGCGCCTTAACGTTGGCATTCAGCTATTTGAACTCCACCGCCATTTTATACGAGACTAATTGCCGTCCTATTGCGGCTCGTGAACGGCCATTGTAACAAGCGAATGCCATTACCATAAAATTTTGGTTATTTATTTTATTTATTTATTTATTTATTATTCAAATTAAATTGTATAGATTAACCATTACAGACTTAACCAATGCGCTAGACAAATACAATAAACATTAACTAAATAGTATCCATATTTGATAAGTATTCAATTCAATTACAAATTCATTAATTTTAAAATATACAAAATAAATAATCTGAGGAGCACTGTCATACAGTCATCTCGCAGAACCTGCCACATTCTCGCACTATGTCCCTCCATGCATCACCAAACAGATCATTCGCTGGTGCTGCAGCCAAAAGAGCGTTGAGGCTGTCCCGCGCCCGGACCAACGGAGACTGCCGGCGCGTCACCGTGCGGTGCGAGCCGCCCGCTAGCAGCTGGTGCCTGCGCGCGCGTAGGTAATAATTGTCAGGCACAAATAACGCGCATACCGCACTGACAAGCGTCGCGCAGTCACTGTCGCCTCGCAACAATCGACACACAGTCAGAAGTTGTTCAGTGTTACGTCTCTCCTCTAGTGAGTTATATCCGAGCATACCCGATATAAAAGCGGTTGGATAAAGATAAGGGTAGTATCCAAATTTCCTCTTATATAGGTATCGTAAAAAAGCTTTCTGTACCTTCTCGAGCATAAGGACGTATGAGCTTTCGTGTGAATTCCAAACAACCGAGCTAGATTCAAGTTTGGTTCTCACTAGGGCTGTGTAAAGAAGCTGGACCACACCCAGATTACGGAATCCCTTACTATTCCGAATCAAAAACCCTAATCTTTTAAAGCATTCCTTGGCTAAGGTGCTCATGTGCTCATGGAATGTAAGTTTAGGGTCAAACGTAACACCGAGATCTTTCATCGAATACACTCGAGTCAAAGACTCCGCGCCGAGTGTCATTACGTTGCGCTAATAGGCCGAGGAGACCGCGTGAAAAACATTATGCAACATTTCTCACTTTTGAATAGGAGTTTGTTGCTCACACTCCATCTATGGACCGCATCTAGATCGTCCTGTAGTAGCCTACAGTCATCTTCTGACTTTACTGGAAGTACTAGTTTTAGGTCGTCCGCGTACAGTAGGCATTTAGCATGTTTCAGCACAGATTCTAGGTCATTTATCATGATGATAAATAACAACGGACCAAGAATAGAGCCTTGGCTAACACCCGACCGCGTGTGGTACGGCGGGGACTCAAAGCAGCCGTTATGTTCGTGCTAAGATCACAAGAGCATTGAATTAGAATTGTGTACTAGAATTGGGTCCCAGATCACTTACCTCATAATATCTGTTGCCGCTATCATCATCATCATCAATATCCTCAGCCCACATCGACCCACTGCTCGGCATAGGCCTCTTCTCTATAGCGCCAATCTTCTCGGTCCTGTGCCAATCGCACCCAGTGGGATCCCGACGACTTGATAATACCGGCGGAGCATCGGGCCGGTGGTCTGCCCCCTGGCCTTGTCGCTCCTCGCTTGCCGCTATAGCAACAAATAATTAACAATACGGAATAACTAAAAATGAAGAGTATCCCCATAAAAGAAACCAGTTTTCTTTGTACTTCTTCTTGTAGGATGCATGGTGCGCTGCGGACTCCGCACCATCGTACAAGAGCGGAACCCTTCATGTGAGAGTCAGACTTGCACTTAACCGATTTTGACCCGACAACAACATTTTTTTCCGTGATTTATTTTTATTTGACGAAGCTGTTGTTGTGGATGTTTCAGGTTAATTATAGATTCTGTTGTTAGTTAATTAATAATTTATGTAGGTGCTTGGTAAGACCCGACAACATGACCATCCACTTGGTATGGAATAGACTTCAATTATTTCTGGTAACTCTACAACATGAGCCAGAATTTTGCAGTTTTCCGAGCACCACAAGAGCAGCACAAGATTTACAGTGTTGCAATTTTCGATATAAACCTAAAGGGACCTGACAACATAAAAATATAAGAAAAACGTATATACATGCGCGTTTGCGATATTCGATGTTGATAATGACTGGCGTATTTCGTTTCTTTCGTTTAGTGGTTTTGACACCTCCCAAATAGCCCTGAATGTATCTTATTATAAAATACTTATCTCATTGTTTTTAAGTTTTGTAAGAATCTTTATTAGGGGGCACGGCAGTGCCCCCGCCAAGTCGAGCGCGAAGCAAACACTGCCGTACCATCCTTTACTGGAACCATTTCGCCGCATTTTCAGGCCCCTATTTGAGAACCTCTGGATAAGACCAGAACGCAGAAATTTTCGTCATCTAGTAAGCTACAATCACATACTTAAAATCCAAAATTTCAAGTCTGTAGGTCATTTAGTTCCGAAGTTATTCGAAAGCAAAGTTTCGCATTTTCGACACTCACTCACTCATGATCATCATAGAACTAGTTGTTAGGTATCCAACACTAGATGGGTCTGCCAGTCTTCTAACTCGCGCTGGTGAAGTGTTTTTCTATTAGTATATAAAATCAATTTATCTTTCATTCAATGGTCAGTCAGTCAATGGAGTCTGTCATACTCAGGTACCTTATGGGGGTCAAAGGTCAAAACACCAGTACTTCCCATAGACTCCGGTGCTGAAATTTGGTGCAGAGTTAGGTTTTAATAGCAACATAAAGGGAAAACTATACAAGGTGACTTTAAAATATCGATCAATACTTTGGGAAATGATGGTGCCCATAGAATAATATGAACTTTCCCCAAGAAAAAAAATTTTGGGTCTCCCATAGTAAATTGAAAACAGCTGATCGGGGCAATGGACGGGACGGGACGGGACGGGACGTGACGGGACGGGACGGCACGGCACGGAACGGGACGGCACGGGACGGCACGGCACGCCACGGGACGGCACGGCACGGGACGATCAATACTTTGGGAAATGATGGTGCCCATAGAATAATATGAACTTTCCCCAAGAAAAAAAATTTTGGGTCTCCCATAGTAAATTGAAAACAGCTGATCGGGGCAATGGACGGGACGGGTCGGGACGGAACGGGACGGGACGGGACGGGACGGGACGGCACGGCACGGCCCGGGACGGCACGGCACGGACGGGACGGGACGGCACGGGACGGCACGGCACGGGACTGCACGGCACGGCACTGGACGGGACGGCACGGGACGGCACGGCACTGGACGGGACGGCACGGGACGGCACGGCACTGGACGGGACGGCACGGGACGGCCGACCGACCGACCGACCGGCCGACCGACCGACCGATAAAACACGATATGTCATATAAAACGTATCCGTCTTTAGTTAAACAAATCAAATAATCAGATTAATGATTAATCAGATTACAGATTACATAAAAAAATCGACTGTCATTGCAAAAATACAGCGTAGTGGCACACCTCGGACACTCCATAAACGCTCGTAAAATGATCACCTATTACTACTACATAGCCAAAGACGTTTGTACACGCGCAAACTCGTTCGTAAAAAATGCCCTCATGGACATTGGCACCTCCATATTCTCTTGTGGCCAAGCCTACGTGGCGCTTTCACGAGTAACCAATCTTCATGGGGTGCACCTAATAAATGTTGACTTCAAGAGTATAAAAGCTCAAGCTTCAGCGATCACCGAATACAACCGGCTTAGGCGTAAATTCCGCGCCGATCTTTCAGAAATTAAACCGTCTAAACCGTCTACAAGAATAAATAATGAACGCGAATGGGCAATACGAAAAACTGTTGCTACTGTACAAGAATCAGAACCGAAAAAAAAGAAAAGAAAGATTTGTAATTAAAAAAAACTGCTCCTAAAAATAAAAAAACTGTGTCAAATAAGAAAATCTAATAAAATAAATGAATATACCCACGTTTCTACAAAAAGAAGTGAAATCCCACCAAAACATTCTGTAAAAAACTAGCCAAGTCTCGATGGAGCTGCTCGTTTATCTCTAAAAAGTAATGAAATCTAGACAAAGGCGTGCCAAGTCTAAGGTTCCTTACTGCGATTTCTTTATTATTATAGTTAATGTTGTGTGACTTGGCCGTTTAACATTCTTTATACGTTAGTGAGTACAAGTGAATTTTGAACTGCGTCGTATTTAAATACAATAAATTACAAGTTGCAAGTTTCCTGATAGTATATAAAGGAATTCTATTTTAAGCAAATTAGTATGTAAAATACAACAGATATAACATAGGTAGTTACAACAGATATAACATTACGTGTAAACAAAATTGACTTGTACCCACTAACGTATAAAGAATGTTCAACGGCCAAGTCACACAACATTAACTATAATAATAAAGAAATCGCAGTAAGGAACCTTAGACTTGGCACGCCTTTGTCTAGATTTCATTACTTTTTAGAGATAAACGAGCAGCTCCATCGAGACTTGGCTAGTTTTTTACAGAATGTTTTGGTGGGTTGTATTTGTGTGTATTCTTACAGTGAATAAATGGATTATCTATCTATCGATCTATCATTGACCATGCAGATGGTCAGCACCGGGATTCGTGCCTGCATCTCCTGCGTGACAAGCAAGCGTGAAACCCACTAGACCATCGGAGATCTTTATTATATTACCTGTTTATAGCTGCGTAATAAATAATATATGTATATCTACTTATAATTTACTTTTTTTGTTATGTAACCCGAAACCTTCATATATATTTTTTTAAAACCATGTTAGTGAAACCACAATGTTTATTTTAAGAATTTACATCGAAGGCCGTTTTTACATGTTAGCTGTTGTATGCAAATTGCTAGGTATATTAATTTAAGTAACTTTTTTTTATTAAAATTACGTAATGTTCTTTGGCACTATGGTGTTCAAGGAAGGAAAGTCACGGATTTGTACCTACTTACTATGAGAAGATTTCATGGAAGTCCCTGTACATACATCCCTGGAGCGCGCGCCGCTTACGAGAGCATTCAGAGTTACAGAGCGCGCAAGCAATAGCTATGGCCAGCGAACGAGCTCCTACATGATGACGCGATTAATAAATAACCTACCTACCGACTTTAGGGATTCAATCAGTCAGATTAATATTAATAAAACCGGCCAAGTGCGAGTCAGACTCGCGCACGAAGGGTTCCGTACCATTATCTATATAATTGAAACAAAAAGTAAACTATAGAAAAAACCGACTTCCACAAACCCTATTTGATTAGATTGAGTTTAATACAAACTGTAACCCCTTATCCCCCCCCCAGGGGAATTAATTTTGTCAAATCCCATATCAGTGCTACCCCACGCTACTAAGGAACCCCTGTACAAAGTTTCATGGCTCTAGGTCCATCGGTTTAGGCTATGCGTTGCCTGCCCGTCAGCCACGCATTGTATTTGTACCTAGTATTGAGCAGATCTGGTGGCCATATGTGGTCTTCATCAGCAGTTCCGCATCACAATATTATGCTTACCATGTGCATTTGCACGAGTTATTATGAAAAACACAAAAATCACTATATGTCTAATCGGTCTAATTTTCCAAATCGGTCCATTCGTTTAGGCGCTATCGAGGCACATACATAAAAATAAAATTAAAAAAAAAACAAACATCCGGACGAATTGTAAACCTCCTCCTTTGGGAAGTCGGTTAAAAAAACCGCAAAAAAACACGTTAATTGTATGGGAGCCCCCTTTATATTAAATTTATTTTGTTTTTAGTATTTGTTGTTATAGCGGGAACAGAAATACGTCATCTGTGAAAATATCAACTGTCTAGCTACCACGGTTCATGAGATACGGCCTGGTGACAGACAGACGGACGGACGGACGGATATCTTATGATTTTAAGGTACTTTCCCTCCAGGGCCCATTCGTTTGTTCCACCCTGTATATGTGTGATCTGTAACTGTATTTTTCATGAAATACCCAAAAAGTTTTGTTCAAATTATCATCTTATGTCAGAATAACTTTGTAGCTAGTTGAAAAATAACATTTGAATTGATTCAAAGCTTGCCGCGCTTTTAGGGCCGTTAGTACCTACTAAACGCCGCCGTAAGCAGCACTGTCTACAACCTACTCCTACTGGAAAACGTGAGACACCCATCTACAATTTCCGTACAATGAGGTTCACTCACTCATTATGTCAATGTCATGCAGACTGCAAAACATCATTTCAACGCACCAAAGAGTATTTAATTAAAACATCACTGGCAGCCAAACTTGAAGTGGCCAAAAGGAAAAAAATAATTTCTGAGCTCTGAGATTTGTATGAAAACAAAAGTAATTAAAAACTATTAATTTTATAATTATTTTCTAAAAGTTCTACAGTATAAATAGAGACGTCGTAATTCATCAATTAATATTTAAAGTCTTTGTAGAAGTCCGGGGACGACATTGCCATATCATTTAAATTTAGTTTCATTAAAAGAAGGCTTACCTACCAAAACAAAATGGCCTTGGTATAAACTTTTCAAGCGTGTTGTGAAGACGTATCTTGTACCGAGACCACTTTCAATTTGTAATATCTCTCGTATTTCAGTATTTGTGGTTGGTGCGGCAACAGATATACACATTCTGTGAAAATTTCAGCTTTCTAGCTATTACGGTTCGTGCAGGCGGACCCGGTGACAGACGGACGGACGGACGGACGGACGGACGGACGGACGGACGGACGGACGGACGGACGGACAGCGAAGTCTCAGTAATAGGGTCCCGTTTGGCACCCTTCGGGTACGGAACCCTAAAAACAAACTCAAATCATACTTTTTATCAAAATTAGAAAGAGATATTTCTTGAGAAATGCATGCCTATTGAATATTGAATTTTATGTCCATTGAATAATATGTATTTGCGTAATTGATTTATTAATGAATTGAATATTTAAATTATGTTATAAATTAGATACAATAATAATAATTAATGAGTAGATCACACCGCACACAAACCCCAGTGGTTTAAGTAGTGTTCTGATGTACCTTACCAAGTTAAAATTATTATGTAATTAAATAAATAAATAAAAAAAAAGGTATCAACGCGGTGACAGGTGACAGTGTTCAGGGTTACTCTGGCTGAATTCACAAGAATTACCTTATTTGTTCTTTGTTACAAAGAGGATTTCTTAAAATGATGTACAAATGTATAAATAGTTAAATTAAGTTGAATATACCTACCGCATTAGGTTTAACCTGTAATGATAGGTATTTATAGAAAAATAAAATAATAATAATAATTGTGGGGTACAGGAATTTGCCTTCTGAACACCACTCAAACGTACTATCCGGTATCTGCACCACTCCAATACGAGTGAAGAAAAACACTGATAATTATGACGAAAAGCACTGACTTTAATACTATGACACTAAATACTGAGACACTATCACAATCACTTCACTTATACTATGGACACTAATTAATACATTCACTATAAGCACTTTACTATTTCGAGTCTTGTATCTCGTACTTGACTGAATGAGAACTTACTAAGAACTAACTGACTGAGAAGTAATCTTACTGAGATCTGATCTGACTGAGAAGTGATCTTACTGAGATATTACTGAGAAGTGATCTTACTGAGATCTGATCTGGCTGAGAAGTGATCTTACTGAGATATTACTGAGAAGTGATCTTACTGAGATCTGATCTGGCTGAGAAGTGACTACCCCGGAACTCGACTCTGTATTTATACCTGACAAATTGGGTTCTAGATAATTCCACCCTTCAAATAAACAACAACCTACTTAGAGTAAACAAGTAACAATGGCAGTCTAGAATGATCTACAATATCTACCGATTTTTTGTGTGCGTACCCAACTCGTAAACAACATTCCTTCGTTAAAATAGGGTTCCGCAGTGGAATTACTTATGTTGTCGTGGTTCCGTGGTTTCACAATCGACTATCTATTTCTGTCGTGTACATTTCTCCCGCCGGTGTAGCCTAGCTGCACTATCATCTCGTGTACACGACGCTGGCATTACGACGACAAGCTTCTTTGTGGGCCGCCGTAGTATTCCGTGGCTGGTCGGGATATCCACAGTTCTGATGATGCCGTCCGGTCCTGTGTACACTGTAGTCACGATGTCACGTGGCCAACTTTCTCTGTGCAGTGTACCGTCGACAATGAGGACCAAGTCGTCAGCCGTGATAGGCTTTCTTTTATCGGGTGGCTCCTGCCGCTGTTGAAGTTCAGGCAGATATTCCTTGAGCCAACGTGCCCTCAACATATCTGCATGTCGTTGAGGGATTCTCCAGGTCTTCTTTTTACGGTTGTTTCGTTGCCAGTCTTGATCTGCATCGGGATTCTTCTGACTTCTTTTCCTGGCTGAGCATTTCTTCTTGCGACTGAGATCAATAAACGGCAGGACTCTGCCAGTTGTTCTCATGTGCTGCAGCCACGAAGAAAATCTAGATATTTCTGGCAAGGCTTCCCGTAGACCCATCGTTGTATTTTGCGTTGCACCAATCTTTACTTTGTTCTCTTCGCCAGTATCTTCAGGCGAAGGTGGTGCTTCTTCTCGTCCTGGCTTGTTTTCCTCGCTTGCGAGTAATTCAGGTCTTATGGACCAACTTTGTTGTGGTCCTATGTCTTCTGGAGCTCTGGTTGCGTCGTCTGAGACCTTTATATTCTTCTCGACTCCCTGATTTATCTGTAGCACTGCTTCGTCGTTACTGGGGACAGGATCCTTAGTTTTCGACGGTAATCCTGTCTCGAATGCACCGCTGGGAAGTCGCTCTGGTGTCTCTTCCAATACTTGAATGGCGCGAACTTCGGGGTCAGAATAAGGGCGTTTAAGTTCTACGCCAAGTGATTCAATCGTTAAGTGGTTACGAATTTGCTGATCCCGTTCTTCATCTTGGCTGGGAATACGATGGACGTGTTGTAAGCACTGTGTAGATTCAGCGCCATGAAGGACCCAGCCTAGCTCAGTAAGCGAGGCGATTGGCTGGCCCTTCTCTCCGCTTCTCACAACACTTGGCAACAACAGATGCCAATTGTCCTGGCCAATAAGAATCGTCGGTGTGGCATTGTCGTAGACCAGTTGATCGCTGATTTCTTTCAGGTGGTAGCAATCCTTCACGACGTCAGCTGATATAGTCTGAGATGACATACCCAAGTCATCTATAGTGCGTGCGGTGATGACATGCGTTTTGTTTGCATGTTTGCCACGCAGACTGAAGTTCACGGTTTCTGACTCCATCAAAGATATTCGGGCGCCTGCGACTCCTTCAATATGCAAAGGCTTTTGCTCTTTGCCCTTTGCTCCAATGTTGTTGGCCATTTCTTTAGATAGCAGCGTAACTGTCGAACCGTCGTCCAGGAACGCGTAGGTTTCCATGCTGCCTTTAGGTCCTGTTACTGTGACAGGTAATACCTTCAGATATGAGGCAGTCTTCCTGGCTTGACAAGCTTCAGCTCCACTCGTGGTTGAAGTGATCCGGTGAATCTTAGGTGATTCTCGCGAGGATCCGGAGCCGTCGTTCTCTGGAGAATTTTGTGTCGGCGGTTCGTCCGTGTGAAGAAGTCGGTGGTGGGATTGTTCGCAGCCTTCAACACCGCATGGCTTGTATTTACACTTATGTGCAAAGTTGCGGTGCCTCAGACATCTGTAGCAAACGTTCTTGTCCTTTGCCAATCCATATCGTTTCTTCATATCTGCTTCTAGAAAGATCTTACACTTTTCGATGCGATGGCCGCTTAATCCACATACACGACATTGGGGTTCTTGAGAGGTAGAGTCCGCAACATGCGCGCGTTGCTGCTGTTTCCTCACTGGAGGGTACTGTTCCCGTCGTGGTGGTTCTTTTTTGTGCTCGATTCGCAGCTCCTCGGGACGTGTGTGACGACTATTTCTTAAGCTTTCTGCTCGCAGAAAGGCAGCCATCTTCAGGAGCTCGGGTTGATCTTCAGGCTGCTGCTCTTCAAAGTCAAACCACCGGGAAAGGTAGAGTGGTGTCAACTTATCTTCAATCATGTGGACCGTTGTTGGGTCGTGAAGATATGCAGGCTTTTTGAGAGCTTGGATAGTGGCAGCGGCTGTGCCTACTTTGGACGCAAATGCCACTATGTCACTAGGCTGATTAGTGAGCTTCGGCAATGTGCGCAGCTTCTCTCTTTCCATGGCTATGATTGCATCAGGCCGGCCAAAGTTGCGCTGAAGCTCCTCCATGATGTCAGCTGTCCCAACACCAGCTCTCAATAATCCATCGGCGATGTCTTTTGCAGCCCCTTTCAGACACTTTCTCAAGCGTGCCTTGTTCTCTCCTTCGTCGAAACGCGATTTCGTTTCCTCATATATTTCGGCAAGCGTTAGCCACTCTCCTACTTTGCCATCAAACGCGGGAAGCTCCGATATGTACTTGGGAGCCAGAGTTGGTCGGAGAGTCTGTGCGGACGTAGCCATGGCAACGTTAGCAGAAATCAACTGCTGCAGACCTTCCATTAGAGTCCGTGTGACATCAGCAGCAGGTTGTGGCGCTGTTTCTTCTTTAACCTTCGGCGCCTCTTGTTGTACTCCCGCCGGTGTTGAACCGGCAAACGCACCGTCCTTGACAGGATATCTTGCAAAGCTCGTGCTCGGCCGCGGCGCTGCAGTATTTGCTGCTGCCGGAGGACTGATGGACGTTGACCTCTCAGTAGTTCGCGGCGCTTTCAATTCAACGAGTTCTGCGAACGGCACTACTGGCTTGGATGCAGGTAGCTGTTGGTAGCTTGATCCGGTCTCACTGTCACGGCGCGAAGGATGCGGTTGATCGTGTAGCCAATTATCGATCTTCTGTGCTAACGGGTTAGGTCCCGTATCGACAACTGACTCAACCTCATCCTCTTCATCTTCATCGCTTGACTCCTCAGCGATAAATAGCAGCTTCTTGGCTTCGACTATCTTCTTGTCCGAGACGGCTACCGCCTTGTCCGAGACGGCTATCGCCTTGTCCGAGACGGCCACCTTCTTGTCTGCGATAGCTAACTCCATTTCTAGCCGAGCCCGTTCAATAGCCCGCTGCTTCTTGATCGACTTCCTTGATGTGCTGGATCCGGTGACGCTGGAGCAACGTGATGACCGCCTTGTGCGGTTTGCAACCAACTTCGATGATAGAACTTCGTTGCCCGGACCGCCTCGGTGTAGTGTATGCCCGTCCGAAGTGATGACCGTGTTGCCGGTCTCTGAGGAATCACCCGAAGCATGGACGGCCTCATGAGCGGCACCTTGCGATAATGGTGAAGGTACACCGCTGACATGAGCATGAGGCACGCCGCCGAAGCCTACAGAGTCCTCGCTGGCAGCCTCCACAGCGGAATCCGGAAACCCGACGAAGGGCGGACCGCTGACAGGCCTAGGAGGTATGCCACTACATGATGCAAGAGACTCTGCTGACGTGTTGCCGGTGGTGATGCTCATTGTGACGTCGTCTGCCATAGACTCTTGCACTTTTCCGTCGTCTTTCTTCGCTGAAGACCTCGTTACTGGTGGCATGATGATGCAGTAATCCGGCTCGAAGGACCAAAATGTGGGGTACAGGAATTTGCCTTCTGAACACCACTCAAACGTACTATCCGGTATCTGCACCACTCCAATACGAGTGAAGAAAAACACTGATAATTATGACGAAAAGCACTGACTTTAATACTATGACACTAAATACTGAGACACTATCACAATCACTTCACTTATACTATGGACACTAATTATTACATTCACTATAAGCACTTTACTATTTCGAGTCTTGTATCTCGTACTTGACTGAATGAGAACTTACTAAGAACTAACTGACTGAGAAGTAATCTTACTGAGATCTGATCTGACTGAGAAGTGATCTTACTGAGATATTACTGAGAAGTGATCTTACTGAGATCTGATCTGGCTGAGAAGTGATCTTACTGAGATATTACTGAGAAGTGATCTTACTGAGATCTGATCTGGCTGAGAAGTGACTACCCCGGAACTCGACTCTGTATTTATACCTGACAAATTGGGTTCTAGATAATTCCACCCTTCAAATAAACAACAACCTACTTAGAGTAAACAAGTAACAATGGCAGTCTAGAATGATCTACAATATCTACCGATTTTTTGTGTGCGTACCCAACTCGTAAACAACATTCCTTCGTTAAAATAGGGTTCCGCAGTGGAATTACTTATGTTGTCGTGGTTCCGTGGTTTCACAATCGACTATCTATTTCTGTCGTGTACAATAATATTTAACGCAAGTTATTACACCAATCTTGATTATACTTTGAGA
The DNA here is from genome assembly GCA_963457715.1 of Argyresthia albistria. NCBI lineage: Eukaryota > Metazoa > Arthropoda > Insecta > Lepidoptera > Argyresthiidae > Argyresthia > Argyresthia albistria. The sequence goes on along the minus strand of OY735275.1, from coordinate 7,479,022 downwards.
ACTCCGTATAAAAATATTTATACTTAGACTTAATACTTTATTGCACAGAAAACATAATACAGACACTTAATATTAGAAAAAAACATGTACAAAGGCGAGCTTATCTCTAATAAGAGATCTCTTCCAGCAAACCTATATTTGTACTCTAAGACTTGAGTTTGTGCTCTACTAGTCGTTTTCCTTGCAGATCCACTTACTCAGTAGACTAACAAAAGTTAAATAATTGTTATCAGATTACCCACTGACGAAAAGTTAATGGATCATTTATTTAATTTAAAAAAAAAACTAGGTATCTACATAAATAAAACAAGGCGTTTATTTACTATTTATTGAAATAAATAATTACGTTCTACGCTACAAGTAAACGTGGTAACCTAAATGTATACTACATATACTTACATCATGAATTTTGATAAGTGCCTTATTCGGATTTTACCATTAAGCTGTAAGGCATGGCAAGATACAGTTTATATTGTAAATAGGTGGGTATTTTTTTACTTAGATATGACAGATTTTGTGTATATTTTTTATGCTTACGCTCTGTTTGTAAATATAATATGAATATGTCACCGTGATGTTGTAAAAACTGCGAGATTATAATCTAACGGTTTTAAATCCATTAGATTGTAATCTGTCGATTTATTGTGGACTGTACCGAACTTTTTACATTATAACGCATTAGTAGATAAACTGAAATGACGAATCACTGGTCGAAGTGGCGGGACAGGGTAGGTGAAGGATAAAGGGGGGGTGTTAGGTTGACATGTAAGTACCAAAAAAGCATACGTATGCTAAACCTTATCGATCTTGTTCACAATAAATCGATAGATAACAGTTTTTTTTCGTTAGATTGTAATCTCGAGGATTTTACAATATTACGGTGACAAATACACCATTTAGGAAACTGAAATATTGTAGGAATGATGTTTCATTTTCATGATATTGGAGCTGGACAGTAATTGACAAAATACAATAATTGTTTACTTGTTCACATAATTGACTTAAATTAATGATTTAAACTCCTAAAAAGATAAAAAGTACACAACGAGTTCCTAATTTTTCATCTAAAGCTATATAGATATTATGTTTATTTTTCAATTAATTAAATACAATGGAAGCACATTTATCTTCAACAGCGCACGTAACATCGATTCATAGTTTGCCAAAAAAAACTTTTAATTATAAATTAAAATAGCGCCAGTATTGCATTTCAATTGCAATTATTAACATTGACTTTTAACAGCTGTAAAGCTATAATGATAAATTAAAAGCAAAATAAGGTCTACTAACATTTTTGATAATAATTATTAACTGCTTAAATTAATTTTAAATATCTACGAATGTTCACTATATTTTTTCAATAACTGACGTTCCTATATTCGTCCATCTATATATTTATGCATACAACTATATGAACACTTTTGTTCCTTTTAAATTTATATAAAGATTAAATGTTTTATATATAAACTTGAACAGTTAAGTGTGGCTTTAGTTCGCTACTGAGATTATATAAAATACACAGATGAAAATAGAGCTAACTCATTTATGTATTTAGATTTTCAAAAGCTACAGTATATTTATAGAATCAGAGTAAATGTTACAAAATTTGCTATTTTTGGTCTCAGATAGAACACAGTAATTTTGGTGCGTAATTTTAGGTTTACTACACTATATAAATTAACAATTTCTGTTGATTTTAACGCTTTCAGATTTTTTTACACTTGCTGTATTGATATGATAAGTAGACTTTTAGTAAAACGAGCAGTTAATTAATTTAAAATATTAGTAAAGCAGAAACCAAAGTAAGTAGTTTGTACATCCGTACGATTAACAAATTCTAAAAATATCGATATGGTGTATAACAACCAATATATTGAGTAAAAACGACAATATTTTAATAAATTTCATAGGCCGGCTAGTATAGTAGCGACTCTGTAATATAATCTGAGTAGTAAGTATTTATAAGTCACTTTATAATAACTTGTTCATATTATATGCTCTAAACATCAATAAGATATAAAGATTGCGCGTCTCGTGGCGATTTGTCATGTGACAACCCATTGGGCTACACTTACGATTGTCTAATTTTAAAAAATTGAAATGCTATTATAAATAGATATTTACTACATCTAAACATCAATTGAAACTTTACACGACACTCCTTTAAGGATAACAACGACATTTATACGACAACACACATAGCATACATTTTTCTATAAATATATTTTTGTAAATAATAGTATTCTAGTGTCAAATATCATACGAAAAAGATAGTATAGACCGCTATTTATGTATTTTATCGAGCAATACCTATTATATGGAAGACAACAGTAAAGTAGTTAACACATTTTTAAATCACATTCAGAAATAACATAGAGCTATAACATCTTAAAATATAAAATTATAGTCCTTAAAAATATATAATAATAACAGAGTATTTTGTCTTAAAATAGTGTAAAATGAACATACATGAACGCGTCGCGCAAATAAAACCCAAAGTCCAAAAAAGTATTTACTTACTTAAATCTAAAATATCTTTGGCAGAATAAAATTATATTTTCAAATAATTTGGCACAATCAAAATCTTTGGCACAACCTTTGGCGCGTCGATTTAACTATAATTGTGCGTGATATAGTTAGAACGAAACAGTTATTTTGGCAAAAAAAAGCTCTCATTCGATTGAAAATGAAAACCATAAGTAATATATAATTACTCAATTAAGTATCTGGTTTCATTTTCAACCAAATGACGCGATAAAATTGACTCTTTCATTCAATCTCACCAAGACCCACTCCAAAACACTTGAAATAATTAGTCCTTTTTATACCACCAAAGCCGTGGTGGTAATAGCTAGACAAGTTTGTGTGCTCTTTTTCCCTAGGATTTAATAATAATATATATGTAAGATGACTTTTCCTCAAAGAAATCCTCAGTTGGGTTCCAAAATCTTCTGATAGCATTTTTTGTTAGCTCAGATTAGTCAAGTTTTTACAATGTAAAAAAGCAAATGAATAACAGCTGTTAACTGGTTCGCCGACATAACTTTACTTGAATTCCCATTTCCCAGATTAGTAGAAAGAAGAAAGAAAGAAAAATCATTTATTTGACACACGTCAGAGAATACATTGCATACATTGATATACCAACAACAATTACATGTGTCAAAAAGGTTTGGTTTCAGCATATGTTGCATGGTGCGGTGGCAGCACACAACGCTGGTTTTCAAACCAAACCCTTTAAGCTAAGCTAAAACTAAAGTAAATTAAATTAAAAGAAAAAAAAAACACAGTTGTACCAACATTTTATGTAGGTACCTAACTTTAGGTTTTGTGTTATTATTATTATTATTATTATTATTATTATTATTAGTTTAGCTTGCTTTTAGCCTGCGGAATCGGCCCCTGTCACCTTTCGTTCACAATCATTTCAATACTTTGTCTTGACTACAGAGGCCATTATAAATTTAATTTTGTGTATACATGCGATGTATTCTGTCCTCTCTAACACAGCTTGCCACAGCATTGAAATTTCGGCCAAAGACGCCACACACAAACTTGCCAGCAGAAGTCCACAACAAGATTATTTCCCTTCTTAAAATTTTTCAAATGCTTTGATCTGCTACATTCGGTCGGCTAGTCTCTCCTCCCCTAGCTTGAGATCGTTTCATCTAAGTAGTGTAACTGCTGTTGTCTAGGCCTCGACTGGCTTGCCATGCTTCGCCAACTCAGCGGCTTGCATCTTTGCACGAAGCTGCGGCACGTCTTCGGGGATTCGCACGATCTTGTTGAATTTCTGGGGAAAATGTGACGACACATGAAAAGCTAGCTAGTGGGCAGAACTGTGCCTCTGCCACTTTGAATGGGAAATGGCGTGATGCTATGTTGTTTATGTGATGAAGACGAAGCTCCAACGGATATACGAAACAGTTGTAGGCCTAACCGCACTCAGCACGTGACAGTTGCCACAGAAATGACATAATGACGGACTTGATTGTAGCGAAACTTCGATACTAACCGCCGCACTCAGAGAGATTTAATCATTCATTAAGTCAGTTCCAAATTTGAATTTACATACAAAATCCTTTACTTAGTAATCCTTAATGAATCATTAAATGACTCTGGGTACGGCGGTTAGACTTAAAATCTTCACAAAATAAAAGGCCCGTTTTGACAGTTCAAGCCCATGAAGTTTTAACCCCTAATGCGTAGGTAATAAAAGCCAACTGTTGCGTACAAGCAAAGCGCACTTAGGAAAACCGCTTCTATTACCTACGCGTTAGGGGTTAAAACTTCATGGGCGTGAACTGTCAAAACAGGCCTTTTATTTTGTGAAGAATTTAAAACAACTACAACTCACTCATACTCATAAGTGATATGGATTTTATAGGAGTATACTTACTCTCTTGATGAATCTTTTATCGATAAAGAAATGTTGTTTAGTGGTACTCACCTCCTGCCTGGTTCCTGGAGTAATGTACCATAGGTAGACCATGTACCCTGGGATGCACAGCATAGACGAGAGTGCAGTAAACCACCCGAACACGTGGGACCACCAGGGGTACTCATAGGTCATATACTTGATCGGGGTCCACTGCACCAGGTTGAAGATGAATACGCTCTGCGGAACAATTATTTGTTAGTATTAGTAAGAAATAATTTTGAATATGAGTGCATAAAATTTTTGCAGAGAATTCATAACGTAGGATTCCGTCGACTTGGCTAAAAAGGGCACAACTATTGCCTCAACCACTCCGTATCGGAAAAGGCGGGATGATATGTTACCCTTATGATAAATGTGTAAAGGAACGCTTCCAAGGGCAACTGAAATTGTGCAATCCCGAGCAATTATGACGTCACGCCACTCATGGCTACTTTAAGCAACATGCGGTAATTAGAAACAATAGCTTTTGTATCTACAGGTACCACCACACACACCACATGGAGCCATAGAAGCAATATCGTGGAAACAATTGCCGCAACATTTTGGCATTACAGTTACCAGGTAATTATTACTCGAAAAATTGCCCGTTCTAGAGTACCTTTATGTGAGCACCATGTTACTACACGAGACATTGGGCACCTATGCTACATTTGCAAAGACGACCACAAAACAAAGGTTCTGGCAGAATATCAGCGTTGCAGATCTTCTGCAAGACTTTGCTAAGTCAGAGCCTAGCCGAGAGCCTTTTTTCTGGTTCTAGTGCATGTTTTTTTGTTTACCGCTGCTGAATGAATTGGTAATTATGAACATGTATTGTAACAGTTACTAAAGAGAGTATCTATCTATCTGTCTAAAACTCACGATGCAAATGGCGGGCGTGAAGCCGACCCAGCAGAACTTCCACCAGATGGTCGGGTAGTACCCGATCATTTCCTTGATGCCGTCGTAGAACCGGTTCACACCGAACGCCCAGGAGATGGAGACGCACTCGAAGAAGATGAGGAAGAGTAGGCAGAAGCCGGACACCGCGTACGAGTCGAGGATTTGGAAGACGTACATGCCACCCTGGAATTATCGATCGATTAAGATGACTCTGTTCATTCCACTCAGCAGTTGAAGCGAAAATGGCGGAATGTGACCTTATGTTGACCGACTGGATTTTGGTCTCTATCGTAAATGCACATGATGTTGAAAGTTAACTTTTGACAGTTCATGATCAGCATGATATTTTTCATTGCAGATGTCAATAAGGTTATAGTTTGTAGCCCACTGCAGCAGGTGACATTATTATTATTTACGCTACATGTGGCTTTGAGCAAATACACAACAATGAAAAATCGCTTGTGAGAAACTATAGTATAACAACTAATCATCTTTTTCAAACCACCGGAAACATCCTTTCCTCGCCTTAAGTTGTTGTTTGTTTAGATAACTGCCAGGCATTTAATCTTTGATAAACCGGCCAGGGCTAAGATTCGCGTAATATTTAGTTAATAATCACGATGCGGGCACTATGACAACGATCGAACGTCATCGCGCCTTAACGTTGGCATTCAGCTATTTGAACTCCACCGCCATTTTATACGAGACTAATTGCCGTCCTATTGCGGCTCGTGAACGGCCATTGTAACAAGCGAATGCCATTACCATCATTTTGAGGGCACCGTACCCGAAGGGGGCCAAACGGGACCCTATTACTAAGGCTCCACTGTCCGTCCGTCCGCCCGTCCGTCCGTCCGTCCGTCCGTCCGTCCGTCCGTCCATCTGTCCGTCCGTCCGTTCATCGGCGGGTCCTAGAGCACGAACCATAATAGCTAAAAAGTTGAAATTTTCACATAATATGTATATCTGTTGCCACAACTACAGCAAATACTGAAATAAGGGAGATATTACAAATTAAACGGGGTTCCCATACAAGAGTGTTTTTAATTTAATTTTTGTTTTTGTTTTATTGTTTTGAGTGCTTAAGTTGTGTTGTACGGTAGTTGGGTACCCTTCTTGTGCGATTCCGACTCGAACTTGACCGATTTTTTGGTTATGTTCGTGCTAAGGTAAGAGCATCACAAGAGCATTGAATGAGAATTGTGTACAAGAATTGGGCCCCAGGTTTGTGGGCCCCAACAGATCAACAGAGCCACAACTCACCTCAGAAATGCAAGACAACCCGACCATATAGCTGATCATGCAAGTAATCGCAATGAAGATCTCCTTCCTCCTGCGTAGGAGTTTCGGCCACTCGTCGATTACGGCTGTGATGAAGCCCTCCATGGTGCAGAACTGGCTGTCCAGGCCTATGAGGAGCAGCATGAAGAAGAAGAGGCATGACCAGAGAGGAGCTCCTGGCAGCTGAAGAACTGCTGATGGGTACGCCAGGAAGGCTAAGCCGGGACCTGGTGGGAGGAAGCGAGAATTAGTTTTTTAGGAAAAAATAAAAAAGTGAAACTCCTCACAATTGAAGCATAAGTAGCAGGGAAGGCCCTACCACTTACAGAAAACAGCATCAGTATTCGTCCCCCCCTTTGACTTCTATTAGTGTCACGGACATACAAACAGACAGACATACGCTTCAAAGTTATGTATTTTTTCTATGGGAGTTAAAATTGTCATATCAACTTGGTGGCACCGTGGGTGGTCCCTAATTTTTCATCAGTGGAATATTTGTGCCTATTAAATTTCGAGTAAATGCATGTGCCCCTCGGTGGGCACATAATATTATATTTACCTGACGCAGCGACCTCAGCGACCGGCCGCTGTTGCTCGTGTGCCATGAAGCCCACAACTGAGAAAATCACGAAGCCAGCGAACATGGAGGTGGAGGAATTGACCGAGCACACGATTAAGGCGTCCCTGGAAATAAAACATTTGGTTCACTCTCAGAAGCACACCAGTCGAACAAACGAACAATGGAGAACATTACATAGATAAGATGTGTCGACGAGAGGGACATATAAACATATAGGCACATACATTGCGTCTGGCCCCACACTAGGATACCTTGTGTCAGGGAAACGAGGAACAGCGACGTCAGTCACATAATAAACATACAGAGCTCTGAGGTCTACTGGTTCCACGCTCGATTCTCAAGGAGGAGATGCTGGTTGTAATCCGGTGCTCTAAATGCTTGTGAGGAAACCTTCAATTTACATAGTAGGGGCGATGGGCGCCTGTCAAGCAAAATGGACCAAAGATCAAAGATCAAAAGTCTATCTGTGGGAGTGTATTCGCCCTTCTTCTCCTCCCACAGTGGTCTGAAGTAGAGGAGATGCATAAAATTACGTGTTATATTCCATGTAGGTATGTATATCTACATAAACTCTGTTTTTCGCAGTAGCACAAATAGTGCTTGACTTTGACAGTGACTACAAAGACATCAATTTTTTAATGTCTATTGCAAGGGGATGAGAACTTAATTTCCCCTAACTTTAATGTCTTTTTTTTTTCGGCCAGGAGAATGACAATCTCTTTACTGAAAGGGTATGCATTTGAAAATTTAAATTGAAAATAACACCAAGTTAAAAACTTAAAAAACCGACCAAACTATAGGGCTTCCCTTTTGAACGAAGAAAGAATTTTTGAAATCAGTTCATAAATAGTACCAGTTTCAATGTAACAAAAAAAAACATACAACCGAATTGATAACATAATTTATTGAAGTTGGTTAAAAAAAGGCACTCACTTGTAAACGTTATTGTTGAACTTGTTATAGCTGCCCAGAGCGACCAGGGTGCCCAAACCCAGGCCGTAAGAGAAGAAGATCTGGGTCACTGCGTCGATCCAGACCTCAGACTCCATCAGCTTGGACATGTTGGGCATCACGTAGAACTTGATGCCTTCCATGGCTCCGGGGAGAGTGATTCCTGATGATTGAAGATGGTGTTAGGCGACAGGAATTGATATGGGTGTAAAGTGATTCATTTTGAACAATCATACCAACCTCTGATCAACAACACTGTTAGCAGGAAGTACGGGAACAGTGCAGTGAAGTATACCACCTGTAATACAAAATAGGTTTTTAAATATAATCATGTCACAGTTCAGCTACTACATACTGTTTTCCAAGTAAGTAGGTATAGCTAAAAGGCTAGATAAGAAAGCCATTCAACATTGGGTTCCATCCATGACAGACTGATGATTGCTTATTTAGCTCAGTTATTTAGCGTTAGCAGCGACCTTGTTTAACTTGACAATTAAGAAAAGGTGGCAGCTAGAGCAGCAATTGGATAGCCTCTTCGTCAGCGGAGTGGACTTTTTGCAGTCCATGATGATGATGATATAGATTACCTTGCCAGTCCACCTGACGCCCTTCCAGATGCAGAAGTAGCACATGACCCACACTAGGGCCAGGGTGCCGGCCAGCTCCCAGCGGATGTTGCCGATGTTCTCTATGCCGCTGGAGATCTGGAGGGCGCGGCGTCTGAAACAACATAACATAGCGTCATGTTTCCCATACAGGACGGCAGAGACACAGCTGTGCCCACTTTCAGCGTCAGAATATAATATTGTTCATGAAGAACATAGGTTACATCGAAAAGCTACAGTTTCAGACATTGCGTAGCGGAGGAGCAGTCAGGTTTTAAATGAAATGCTCCATTTTGTGTGAAAGGGAGGTCCATCGCCGCGGTTATGGAGTAATGAAGGTTTCCTCACGATGGTTTCCATCACCGTTAGAGCAGAAACAACGCGCTTTAGATATGACGAAAACTGGGCACAGTTGTGCCTTTGCCACTGTATGGACAAACGTGACTCAATGTGTCTTTGTAAATATCAGGAGTCCATAAGTTGAATTAGAGGCAAATAAAATATGTAGGGTGGTGGAGTATGGCTCAATCTTACTCGTATCCGAGTAAAGGCCTGTACCCTCGGTGAGGACATTATTCAGCTTGCCCGCGTTAAGACACACGTGGGCCCAACTAACAATAGCGAGAATGTGCTAAGTTTACTTACTTTACTAGTAAAACAAGATTGCAGATGACCCTTTCCTCAGAAGATGGTTATACCACTACAATTTTGATGAACTTTTTGCAACCAAAGACTTACTCCCAAAACTCCTTGACGGGGTCCGACAGCAGCTCTCGACTGAGGTTCTTGCCGTTCAGCGTGCAGTAGGTGGTCATCTCTCGGGTAGACCAGCAGGTCAGGTTCTTCCGGTCGTAGGGGTTTACGCAGGTCGCCGTGTTCCAATAGTTGTCGCAATTACGCCAGGGGACGTCTGGGGGGATATTGAGGTTGGTTTACCCTGAGGATTCTTTTGATAGCTCCTCTTTGAGAATGCAATATTTTTACATAGTGATATTTGTTTGTAATATTTTTCAGAATTATTTGCGTTTTGACCTTTGAGCAGTCAAAAGTTAGACTCATTGACTTTTCAAAAGCTGATCATGGGAAATGATAATGATAAGTTCCTTCCCATTATTAAGGTTAATGAATAATGATCCTGCTAATGTTTCCCAGGGATACTTACTAATCTGTCGATGATATAACCAATTTTGCGAAAAAAGCCCTGCAACCCCTAATAAGTATCTGTATCTAGTAGGTACTTCAATCGCAATATTATTCAAATTGAACGAATTGACGATAAATAGCAAAGTCAAGTAAAGTGAAATTACATTTAAAAGGTCCATATTGTTGTATTGTCATGAACTTCATCATACCAAGTTTCGTAATGTTAAGAAGAACTAGAAGGAGCGAAGTTTCCATTCCTAGATTCGTTGCATGCATGATATTGCTTAGTAATAAGTGGACCATTACGTTAACCAACATTAACCAATATATTGGTAGGTATAAGGTTTTGGTTTTGCTTATTATATTAAGGATGTTGATAAGAATAAGACTGATTATGTTACCTGATCGCATGGACATGAAGAAGTAGAACATTGCCCACGCGAGGATCACAATGTAGTAGACATTCATCCAGCATGACATCACTGCCGCCGCGTAACCGATGCCTGGGGGAGAAGCCGTCATCTTCATTTGTTTTTATACTAGTTGTAGATGCTGAATCAAGATTGGAAAATAATATGGATTCCGAATACAAACGAAACCTCTGACTACTGACTTTCCGAAAAGTCGCCCAAGAGGTTTTTGGTAGTATAGTACCTATAGAATTTTGTCCGGAGATTTAGTATTTCAGTTAGGTTAGGTTGGACTTTTTTGTTGGCTCGTTAAAATATTAGCCATCAACATTCATTACATCGTCATCGCCATTAGTATTTCGAGTTCCAGCATCAATGTCGTTGAGATGATTTGATTTATGTGTGCCAATATACGATACAGTCAGTTACAGCAGCAATATCAATTACGTCATCGTCAGTATTATCAGCAACTACATCATCAAAAACATTTAATTTTTGTCTACTATAATACAATGGTGCTACTATAATACTACTGCAATAAAATGGTGGTAGTCTAGTAGTCGTAAAACCCCTCCACCAATCCGCACTGAACCATCATTATGGAGTATGACCTACACACCTACCTCTTACTCACTTACCTACTTCATAAACGCGGTGGGGACATTAATACGCTACATTTATTCATTTATAATTGTTTAATCCATTTTAGCTGAATCTGTACGACTTTGCGTTAACACCAGCAGTCAGGTGTCAGGGTCGACAAAGGGTATGTTAATTACAGGGGTTAATATAATTAAGAGCTTTACCACTTTTGTGGAATTTCTCTTTGATAACATTCAACAAAGATGTTTTTTGCGAGCAAATAAAAATGTTTATGTCAGTACCTACCAGTGAGAGAAATCTTTTAGAAAAAATCACTCAGGTCGACCTAGAACACTAACGTCAGGTAAACTTTGACAACTCTATTATGAACTAGTGGCTGTGTAAGCTGTGGACAGAGCCACTAGTTTATAAACAAGTCTCGAACCTATTACAAAACACGAGAATCCGTTGAGAAATGTTACTGCAGAGGAGAACAGACGCACAAACGTACATACGAAAGCATTTTTGTCGAACTTAGAAGGGATACATTCGCTCGTCTTCGTCTCGCTCGGTCAATGATCGAAATAAACTATAGAATTCGACTTAGTTTGATCCCAATTATTCCGCGATAACACCAACATTATCAACTCACCCTTAAAAATGGGCGCAATCTTGAAGACTCCCAGTCCTCCAATGGTCAGCATCTGCCCCATCGCCAGCTCCATGAAAAACATCGGGATCCCGGCCAGGATTAGCGTCAGGAAGTACGGGATCAGGAAAGCACCGCCACCGTTCTTGTAGCAGAGATATGGGAACCGCCAGACATTGCCCAGGCCTATGGCCAGGCCTACCACAGAGAGGATGAAATCCATCTTGTTGGCCCATGACCCTCGTTCAGGGAGGTCCGATTTGATGGCGACGTCACTGGAAAAGAGACAGATATGTAGTTATGTAGTTTTATTGCGCACTAGGACTGTCCTCATGCATCCACATTTCTGTCCTGCCTAGGTTTGCTGGTAGAAATCTCTCTTTAGAGATAAGCTCGCCTTTGCGTATAATATTTCTTGTAAATGTATTTTTTTATGTTTCTGTGCAATAAAGAATATGAATATGTATAATATACATTGCTTCTGGTCTCACACTAGGATTGGAAAAGACACAGGGTGTCGTGGGAACCAATAAAAATAGGTTAAGTGCGAGTGGGAATCGCACAAGAAGGGTACCGTACCATCGTTCAACCCAACTTAAGCACTCAAAACAATAAAACGAAAAGAAAAAGAAAATTAAAATCACGTCTCTTGTATGGGGAGGGGAACCCCTTTAATTTGTAATATCTCTCGTATTTCAGTATTTGTTGTTGTTGCGGCAACAGATATACACATTCTGTGGAAATTTCAACTTTCTAACTATTACGATTCGTGCTCTGACGGACGGACGGACGGACAGACGGACAGCGGATCCTTAGTAATAGGGTCCCGTTTGGCACCCTTCGGGTACCTAAAAACAGCGACTCTTACAGGGTGTCCCGTAAGTCAACGTCAAGCAACTTATACTAAGCTAGCAAATTAGAAGTATGTGTCAGACTGACAGAAAGGCGTCTGTCAAGTTGACAGAAGGGACCCCAAAGACCAGTGCTCCTCAGTGAGGACTTAAATACATTGAAATACTCACCTTGGTTTGTTGCTAGTCCCTTGAGCACTCAGTTCAAGTTCCTCTGCCTTCGCGTCCATCTTGTGTCTTTATATTTGCCCCACTTTCTCTCAAACGCTTCTCTGGTCGAAGGTTTTATTTGGCTTAAAAGTTAGGAAACTGAATTAACATTTTGTTTGGATTAACTAACATGGACTAGTTTCGGGATGGTGTTGGTTCTTATCTGGAACAAAGCAGATTACTTTTATTTAGAAAAAAATCGTTCGAACGGCGATGGAAAACATCGTGAGGAATCCTTAATTACTCCAGCTGCGGCGATGGGCTAGCCACCTGTCACCCACCCACCCACCTCACATGGAGTATTGAATAACTGTCTACAGGCCACCACACACAGTCGAAATTCTGATTCGGAATTCAATCGAAACGGGATCCAATTTCATAGAAATCGACTTGACTGTGTATGTAGTCTATTCCTTAGCAATAGGTTCTTGTATGTACCTATGTGTAATAATAATATCTATGTGTTATAGGTACTAGAATAGTTTTCTTGTACCAATTCTTCCCCTTACCTATCATCTCCGTCTCCTACCCAACATGGTTTGCTGGAAGAAATCTCTTATCAGAGATAAGCTCGCCTTTGTACATATATTTTCTATGTTAAACTATTTTTACTGTCATGTGAGTACAATAAAGAAATTACGAATTACGAAATCGGAGAAAATTTCGAACGGATAACTTCCGTTTGTATGTGGTATATAGATATGTATGGATTTACTGCGTTCGGGATAAGGAAGGTGCGAACAATTTGTGCTTGTAAATCCCGGAAAAAGCGGGACGCTTTTTTTTGTTTGTTTGTAAAAAAAAGAGGAAATAAATGGAGAAAATTAATTAGCAGCAGGCTCACTAAAAGTTTTATTTAGGTCTGATTGTTGGATTGGATGGAACTAATGTGTTTTTTTATGGATTCATGGAGTTTTACGGGAAAACTTCTCATTCTCACTTTCTGGGTCGTTGCTATGGAGTCTCTCGTGTTGTTCCTGTATCTTGAGGGGTAAGAACTTTGGCAGCTAGATCCCAGATATAAAAAAACTGTCTACAGGGTGTTAAAAAAGTTGCTGCCAAATTCAGAAGGTTTAATTGGCTGAATGAATGAAGTACTCTGACTAAAACTTTTCAAATCAAATCAAATATAATAGTGTGATTGGATCGCTATGTTTTGCCATAGGGCATACAAATATTTTATACATCTAAGAATAGTACATGCATCAATATCTTAATTTATTTTCTCCATTTATGCATGTGTATTTATGTAATTTGGAGCAGGCTTATGTCAGTATGCTATGCATATTTGTTTTTATTACAATGCTGGGTCATTTAAATATTCATTTATAGCGTAGTATGTCTTATTAATAAGTAACTTTCTCAATTCCCTCCTAAATTGTATAATATTTTCTATATTACGGATACTATCCGGCAGCTTGTTGTATATTATTGGTGCCATGCCACAGATATTATTTTTAAACAAAGCTGTTTTTTGTTGGGGCATACATACATATTCTAGATGTGTGACGTTTACTTGTGTAGTTCGTAAAAAGATTCGAAATAATTTTGACAAAAGTAGCTAGCTCGTAAATGTATAGTGAAGGAAACGTAAGTACCTATATTAAGAATCTTAAAATGAGGCTTACAGCTGTCTCTGCGGTGTAGCCCAGACAGACCTTATGCACATTTTTTGTGCTATAAACACTTTTTCTTTGCCTCCCCCATTTCCCCAAAAAAATATACCAAATCGTAATGTGGAGTCTACATATCCATTATAGGCTAATAATACTGCATCCTTGGAGACTGTTTTTGAAAGTTTATACAATGCATACGAAAATTTGCTTAGCTTTTTACATCTATCCTCTATATGTGTTTTCCATTTTAGATTGTTATATCTATATATATATATTCCTAAAAAATTTGTGTCCTTTGTTTGCTCAATTTTTTTGCCAAAGTAATTAATGTCCATCTGATCAACTAATGTATTTTGGTTAATTTGGAAATTCATTATTTTAGTTTTGTCAATATTTATTATCAGATTGTTATTCTCAAGCCATTTAATTATTTTATGTAGGGTAGTATTGATGTCATTTTCAAAGTCATTTGTATCATCGCAAGGAATAATTACTAAGGAATAATACTTTACTTCGTATAACTTATTTAGAGCGAATTTTACCAACGAAAAAGTAACTTTGACTCGAGAGTATCTTCTACTTTTTCATAGACACCAGATCAGATCACCTCATTTTGAACTGTCATTGTCATACGAATTATCCCAGGGATAGTTATTCTCGTTTAACTTATCGTTGGTAAAATCCAGCCTTAAAAAAATTACTAAAACAGAGTCTCTGCCTACATTGATGTGTTCTAAAACATAAGATGACGTGCCGCGATACTGCAGCGCCTCGGCTATGTTTGCCGAAGCTAGGATTGACGATTCCTTTGCAATAATTAGAAAGAGGATTGCCTCCTTAAAAACCGCTTTATCGGCTCCACAACACTATCCTCAGCACTCTGGCTGGGAAAGTGAACAGCCCTATGTTGAGTACTGGGTGGATGTGCAATTGTGCACCATCGCAGTAATAAACCATAATATTTTAAATCTAATGATGTTTTAGGACGGTGTTTGTGTTTAAGAGGGTGTGAGTGTGGGTGTTATTATTTATGGATGTATGATGTATTTAATTTAATTTAAGACTATTTTCTAGTTATAAATACCTATGGATATATGCTAAGATGATCATGTATGCTATTGCTATCTGAAATAAATATTTTGAATTGAATTGAATATTTATCGGAAATTATTACATTTGTTTCCAATACTTTTCTTTATTCATGTGCACATTCTTACTGTCGCGACATTGCTATTGAGTCGTCATTTTGCAGTGGTATTAGGGCCCAGAGCGATGAATGCATCAGTGACCCAATTTATTAGTAGAATAGAGCAATTTGCGACCATCAATCAACAAGCTCTCAGCTAAGATATGCAAGCGCGTAGTACCGGTTCGCCGACAAATCTTATATAACAATAATTCGCCATTGTTCGATCGTTCGAGCGGTGTGCTTCTGAGAGCACCAACTACGCATAATGATAACTATAAGGTCCAGGCTATAGAGCTCCGTGGGCCCCACGTGGCTTGCTCCTCACGCAGATGATGCAGGTTTCAATCCAGGTGATGTATTTATTATATTTATTTATTTACACTATTTGTGTCATTACAGCCAACGCCAAGTCGACACAAATATACAAAATTACAAAATACAATGTACTTCAATTATGATATGTGATGACCATGTACCAATTAGATATTATTCCGTATTTCGGATGACACATTAAGGGGCGGTTGTGCCAGTTGAGGTGAGGGGGAAGGGAATCACCCGCCGTCTTCTGGGGTGTAGCGGAACTGGCGGGATAGCGGGAGGTGCGGAAAAACATCAGGCCGCCCAGCGACGTTGAAAATTAGGTTTTATCGTATTTGCTAAAACACGGAAATAAATAAGTACCTAACTTAATTGATGAAATTTAAAAAAATATCTAGAGCTCTCTATGAGGCAAACAGATTTTTCCCTTTACTTGTGCTTTATATAAGTCCTTGCTTTGTACCTTTCATGTTTATAGGCCTACGGGAAGTTTTTTTTGGGTCCATTGCGATTACTATGAAAATCTAACATTTTTAAAGCATAAATATATATGGTCGTAGCGTTCGATTGCGTTGACCTAGAAGGTTAGTTTTTTCGCAGCTATATGCGACTATACTTTAGCAATTGATATACAAATTCAGCTTGATACGTCCACGCCACATAGGTCGTGCGTGACACACGGACAGATGGACGGACGGACAACAAATTGATCCTATAAATAAGGGATTATTTTTATTTTTTAAGGATCATAACCCCAGAAAAATACATAATATACATTGAATAATAATATTTATTTTTTGATAAAATACTTATTGATATAAGTCAAGGTTTTTTTATGATCGAGCCAAATTAATTCAGTTAATTGTTTTGTAACGATTTAAAAAGTATACTGACTAGATGAACTCATTGTGAGTACCAAATATTTTTTTTAATCTGTGAATTGAGTGGAAATAAATTTACAACTTTTCACCCAAAGTGCTTTTTAGCGATTTGTGCTGATCTTGGGACACATTTTAAGGGCCACTACTATCGCTACTTGGTAGTATTAGTATTCGTTAAACCACCAACCCTCTATAGCGTAATTTAATTGTATGGAAAAGGCCTGTTCCCCTCGGTAGGGACATTAATAATCATCATTATCATTTATTTATTTGCAGAAAGCATTAGTCCAACAATTAATGGGCTACTACATTACATCTAATTACCTACATTTACAATTTCGCACCTGATTTAAATAAATATGTATACTTATGTAGGTTAGTACTTGCTATTTATTTAATCGATATAAAAATATTTAATTTTGTTATAATGTAAGTTCAACGTAGGATGTTTACCATTGGTAAATCTAAGTTACCCACGCATTACTGTATCTCTATTGCAAATCATACAACACAATACGACCTTCGTAAATAATATAACACCCTGTATGATTCACTATAGATATCAAGACCGGGGTTACGCAGCAATTTTCCTACACCACATGTGAACTCCGCATCTAACTGATAATCTGACTGTCTTATGTGTGTTGTGTGTTATCTTCAAACCACAAACGGTTTTATTACACTTTTAAGTTACAAATCCACCAAACCAACTTAAAACCACACAGGTACATACCTAAGACGATCCTCTATTCACAAAAGCATAATCCCACACCACCACAAACACAGCTAAGTCACACACCAGTCCAAGAACATCGTCCACCGAGCACCGAAATTACACGGACACACGCAAATCCCCAAACACCAAAATCTAAATTTAAAATGGCCGCTCCTATTTTGACAGCCACGTCTGTCACCGTATCATGCTGGTGAACGAATGTGGTGGCAGCGGCCATCGCGATGCCTATTAGAATATAGTGAACATGTGAACAGTCCAACTGTCAGAGGTGGAAAGAATTTATGGGCTACGGTCCCGGTTAGACAGGATAGATTGTGACCCTACCGGAAGGATTGGGGCAATGGAATTGTGACGCCGGTTTTAAAACGATACAGGACGATATGTATGGCCCTCGGGTTCGTCGGATTTGTTCCCGCCATCGAGATTATTAATTGACGTCATAGGCCACGTGTTGAACTTTTAAAGCCAAGCCCGCTTTAGTTCTTAGCAGCCACCCCGATAACGTAATTCAGGTGGTGACTGGTGGTGATGACTTTTACCTAAACCTCATTTCGGTGTCCGGTAATCAGTGGTGTAACTTCACGCTGGAAGGCTGAAATAGTTCATTAGCAACGTTTGTTATCATTGTTGAACGATAGGGGGGGACAATTTCACGATTTTTGTGTTACACTAATGAGATTAATTCACACAAATGACGCGTCATTCGTGTGACGTGAAATACGGTGTTACGCACGCTGCAAATAGCATTGCAAGCGTGTCGAATGTGCTACAAACGTTGTTAAGGCACGCTGCAAATAGCGTTGCAAGCGTTACGAATCTTCTACGAGGGTCGATTTCACGAATTTTTATGTCACACGAATGAGATTAATTCACACGAATGACGCGTCTTTCGTGTGACCTGAAATCGACCCAGGGTCCTGATTTACTTGGCGTTGGCATGCCGAACGGGACCCTATTACTAAGCCTCCGCTGTCCATCTGTCCGTCCGTCCGTCAGCACATAAGTAAAGTGTTCACGGAATTTGTAATCTTTCGTAATTTCTCTAACTATGATAGAAAATACTGCACAAATGCAAATAGTAAAGTATAATCCCAACAAAACATGCATACGCATATACAAAAACGCCAGTCTCGCAGCCTGCGCAGTTTATTCTACCGTAAAAAGTTGTGAGATCTAATTTTAAACCAAGTCGGATAATTTAACCAGTATCTGTGTATGGTAGAATCTTTCCAACAACTTTATTATCGTATACTGTTAAGTAACTACCTAATTAGTTAACTAATAACATTTATAGTGATCGGATCAATATAAGACATCTTTATTTCTTCAATAATAATTAGAATGACTTGGCAATCGCACGTAGAAAAGTTGTCGACTATAGGACCGTGTGTGCAACGTAATGTACCTATTGCTCTCGCTCCGAAATAATTCGTTGTTTTCTTATTAGTTAAGTTTATCTTTATTTAGAGATGTGTTGTGTTGAGTAATAATATTCATTTGTGCTCTGGGTGCTATAGAGTGGTCAGTTGAGCGCGATTGCCAAGTTATTCTAATTATTATTGAAGAAATAAAGATGTCTTATATTGATCCGATCACTATAAATGTTATTAGTTAACTAATTAGGTAGTTACTTAACAGTATACGATAATAAAGTTGTTGGAAAGATTCTACCATACACAGATACTGGTTAAACTATCCGACTTGGTTTAAAATTAGATCTCACAACTTTTTACGGTAGAATAAACTGCGCAGGCTGCGAGACTGGCGTTTTTGTATATGCGTATGCATGTTTTGTTGGGATCTCATTTCTTTTTGTAAGTAACTTTCCTTTTTTTCTTTTCGGGTACTATTTCTTGTGCGTTAGATACCGACTTTCTCAAAGCCCACTCCCTATCTCTATGGGCTCTTCTCTGTGGCTTTGATGTTACGATTTGTGACAAGTCTGGGCGGTGAATTATATAAATATAAATCATACCTCAAACCAAACCATACCGCGATTCAGGAAATGCACACCTAGCGACATCTAATGGGGAATAGCGATGAATCGAAGTAGTCGTGTACTGAGCTTATTGATAATTAATATATTATGAAATTGGGGCTAAAATTGCGCAATGTTTGAGTTTTCCTTGGCTTTGCAGGCTAAACTTTAACCATGCTCAAAATTTTAAGCTTGTGGGTTCGCTAGAAGTAACCTTTAGAGTTTTCATGATCGTGAATCAGTGAGTCAGTGAGTGTCAAAATTGAGGAACTTTGAATTGCTGTACCTTCAACTCTACTGGTTCAAATTTATTGAAATTTTGAGAATATGTCTTATGACATGGTGCCTTTTAGCCGCCGGGAATTCAGGTTTCTATCTTTATCCACAACGGAGTAACAGGTAGGTCAAATATGCTCTGAATGGCTTCCTGTAAAGGATGTTACTGCTGCGCCCGTATGTTTTGCTCGACTTGGCTTGGGGGCGCTGCCGCGCCCCCAGATTAATTACTCTTGTATAACTGTTGCACAGCGGCAACAAACAATTAAAAACAGCGTCCCCACGAAACCTGATGTTTTTGTATTTTATCGCGTGAGAGTCTGACTCGCTCTTGACTGTTTTTTTCATACCCGTTCATTTTAGAACATGTCCATTTAAGACTTAATATGCTGCGTCACAGTCGCGTCGGTTATTGTCGCGTAGTTCACATACTGACTTTATACTATGACTATGATAGATAAATAATGTAAGTAACTAAGTACTTACAAAGACTAGGTAAGCTTATCTCTTAATTCTTACATGAGGAAAAGAAAATACCTACTTCAGTTACACTACACCCTGTACAAAACACGATAAGCTCGCCTTTGTGCTGTACCGTACTTTCCATTTCTATATTTTATAAAAGTATGCTCTGTGATTTTGTGCAATAAATTAATTATATGAAGTATTGAAACAAATAGATAAAAATCTCCCTCAAGAAACGTAAAACTACGACCTAGGTCCTCAGAACATCCCACGCCTACACATTTACAAACATTTAACACAACACACAGCTCATGTTCATAATAAGAACTTACAATAACTTCCAGAGATGCTGCCACGAAGTAAGACCACCACACTTTTTTTTGGGATACTTAATTCGAAAACGCAACACAAATGGACGCGCGAACCACAAGATGAATGTGGAATGTGGACAAAGAGCAATTTTGGGGGGTGAACAGCATCCTAGACGATCCACGCATGCGCGGAATGCCTGAAGCTTTCGTCCTGAAACCACTCAAATCATAAACATCCTATTTCACCCAACCACCTTAGGAATTGCTACTTTACTTGTACGAATTTAAGGATTAATTTGGCTTAATGAGTTACTTCTATCGAGTTTAACGACACGTCAATTTCATGTCCAGGCTTTGATTGAAGTGGCAAACAAAAATAAACCCTGATGTTATTCATTTAGGGTGGGTTTTTCGGGTAAAATTAAAGCTATGAATTATGAGAGTATTTTGGCTAAATGCATAACATTGATGCGATGTCAGGGGTTGGTATTTTATGGCTAATCTGATTTGGATTGAAAGTCTGTTTTGTTTAGGGACAAAAGCGAATAGGTAATGGTCGGGGAATTTTGTAGTCAAACTCAAATAACTTTGATGAAGTTAGTTACTGCAGATAAAGGAGACATGTCAAAAAAATACTTATATTATGTTAATTTGAGACATCCCTTTCCTATTACTTATTTTATTGTTTGAAATTATCATGGTTTCATTGGGAACTACATAAAGCTTACTCAAAACATAAACACTCCCCCCTTTATTTACTAATAAAAAGTTGTACAGGATGTATACGAGAGGCAGAGCGGGACAGAGTACAGAACAGAGTACAGCAGGGCAATCACCCGTAATTTTTTCACTTTTTGGAATAATTCCGATATCCTTCCAGAATTGTTCCGAATCCTTCCATTTTGGTGGGAAAATAAGTGTAAATGAGGGAAAATCAAGGTGGTTTGAAAAGATATCGAATAAAACCTGCACACGTCGATAGAAGACTATTATAGGTACCAACAATTTATGTCATGAGGATTTTTTTCCTAAAGTGTCACATACTTCCCACCAAAATGGAAGGATTCGGAATTATTCCAGAATTATACCGATTTTTGGATTTTTATGAATTGGGTGATTTGGAATAATTCCCATGGATGCGGCAAGAGGCTAGCCCCCTGTCACGCAAAATTTAATATCAAATACGAAAACCACCCCGAATAGGGAAAAATATGAGTAAGTGACATCTCGGAGCTCGGAGCGTAACACTTATTTTTAGGGTTCCGTACCCGAAGACTTCGCTGTCCGTCCGTCCGTCCGTCCGTCCGTCTGTCTGTCTGTCTGTCACGAACCGTAATAGCCATGTAATAGCTAGAAAGTTATATGTATATCTGTTGCCGCTCCAACAACAAATACTGGAATAAGTACACAAAATATTGAAATAAAAAAAAACCGGCCAAGTGCGAGTAGGACTCGCGCACCAAGGGTTCCGATCACACTTGGAGAGCGTAACACGTGTAATTAGGTTTCCACATAAAAAAACTAAAGTGTGATGTCATCCATGTAAACGAAATTGAATATTTTTTAGAAAGACAGAAATTTGCAGTTTTCAGATTTTTCCCTTTATTTGTGCTATAAGACCTTGCTTCGTGCCAATTTTCATGATTCTAGGTCAACGTAAAGTACCCTCTAGGTTTTGATTCCCTTGCGAATATCAGCAATTTCAGCAAAATTGAGACATATGCGGTATCTTTTGATTGCGTTGACCTTTAAGTTTGATTTTTTTACAACTTTAAGAGTTCACAGACTTAAGTAATCGATATTAATTTCAACTTAATACCTCCATGCGTTTCTGAGAAAAAGTCTTAACAGACGGTGAGACAGACAGACAGACAGACAGAAATTTACAGTTTTCGGATTTCTTCCTTAACTTGTGCTATAAGACCTTCCTACATTCCAAATTTCATGACCCTAGGCCAACCGGAAGTACCCTATAGGTTTTGATTCCCTTGCGAGTTCCACGCGAGTTCATACAAATCCAGCAAAATTATGACATAATATCGCGGTATGTTTTGATTGCGTGGACCTAGAAGTTTAATTTTTTCACAGCTCCAAGGGACCATAGACCTGAGTAATCGATATTAATTTCAACATTATACCTCCACGCGTTCCTGAGAAAAGGGGTCGTGACAGACGGACGGACAGACGGACGGACAGACAGACAGACAGACAGACGGACAACAAAGTGATCCTATAAGGGTTCCTTTTTTCCTTTTAAGGATCGGAACCCTAAAAATCGGTTAAGTGCGGGTCGGTATCGCACACGAAGGGTACCGTACCATCGTACAACAAATCAAAAGCACTCAAAACAATAAAAAAATAAACAAAAAGAAAATTTTAAAAGTTTATGCCTTCACGAGATTTGAACCGACGACCTCCGGATTGAGAGTCTACATCATACCGCACCGGCTAACCACAACCATGTGGGTTGACGCGAAATATGCTATCATATTTAAATGTGTAGTATATGTGTCTATGACATGGTTGCTATGACAATAAATAAACAGTTTCAGTCAAGATCTCCATTTTGAAATGCGTAAGTGTATCTAAACACGTCTCCTGTATCGGGGCCCCCTTTAATTTGCAATATCTCTCGTATTTCAGTATTTGTGGTTGGTGCGGCATCAGATATACACATTCTGTGAAAATTTCAGCTTTCTAGCTATTACGGTTCGTGCAGACGGACCCGGTGACAGACAGGACGGACGGACGGACGGACGGACAGACGGACAGCGAAGTCTCAGTAATAGGGTCCCGTTTGGCACCCTTCGGGTACGGTACCCTAGAAATGAAGGTGTCCCCATACAAGAAACCTATTTTTTTACTTTTTTGGTACGATGGTGCGGAAACCTCCGTGTGAGAGTCCGACTCGCACTTAGCCGATTTTTTTCTAACCAATATTCATATTTTTTGTCTCAGTCATTTCCTATGGGGTCCCACAGCCTCACGCATCCCGAAAAAGCTCTGCCCAAGTTTCAAGTTCAGTAAGCTCCATCGATCCTGTGACCCAGTTCACTTTGCCGCCCGCCCATGGGTTAAGGCGAAGCTTTCCCACCGGAAGTCGGGTACACATTGAGAAAGAAGGAATGTCTTTCGGCTACTTCCCTTTGATCTAGAATCATGAAAGGCAAAGGAAAAAAATCCGAAAACCGTGCTTTTAGTTCAGTCACAAAATAAAATATTGTGCTGGATGCGGAGTCCGGCTTGCAATTGGTCAGTTTTTGATGCAACATACAACCTCTTTGCGTCGAACTGAAAATATCTATATAAAAGTATCAGTAAGTATTATAAACTCTTTCATTTACGAAACATACACCTTTCCAAGGATCTTATGGCACGCGGTGATAGGCGGAATTAACGCTTGAGAAATGAAATGCCTGTGTTGATGACAGCTAGGTTCGTAAGTTGCGTAGAAGTGGCACCCTCCTGTAAACGTCACTCACGCGCAAAATTATCATTCGAAGACTGTATGTAGAATGGGACTATCAATGACAGCGCATTCAGTTTTCAGCCAGTCCCTTTCTTTTGAACGAGTTGTAACTCTTGCCCTTAAACATTTTATGAATGTAGAGCAATTTGATGGCAGAATTCCTCCGACACATTGTTTACTTTTCAGTTCCTTTATTAGGGTTCCGTACCCGAAGGGTGCCAAACGGGACCCTATTACTGAGACTTCGCTGTCTGCCTGTCTGTCACCAGGCTGTATCTCATGAACCGTGGTAGCTAGACTGTATTTCTGTTGCCGCTATAACAACAAATACATTATCTTATCGTTAATAGATCGTTGGAAAGCTCTATCTAGAGTCTGTTTCATGCCTGAAGTCCCCTGGATCCATAGAAATTGGATCCATTGGTCTGAGCCTGGATCAAAGCATTTTCGTACTTAACCTTTGACAATAAGGAATTCGAAAAAGGAACTATTTGGTGAAAACGCACTCTATGTGAAACGTCATGCATGACGCATAGTGTTGTTTTGATTTGAGCGATAACATTTTACGCAACACAAACACTTCTGTAAAACTTTAAAAAATTCTAACTAAACAGCCAAAGATAATATAAATACTACGTTAAACAACCTTCTTGAGGCGAAGAACAGTCAACCGGAAACGCCGCCATCTTGCCCCGGTGACTTCCGCTGGCGGTTCCCGCTGAACTCCGGGTATACTTCGAGACAGCTTCGATACTTCGGATCGCAAACATGAATATAAATCTGGAAGGATCGATTGTCGGCGTCTTTACGTAAAAGTAAAGTAAATGTAGCCCATTAGAACCCCAACGTGGGGCATAGGCCCAGTTCAGTTCAGTTCAAAATTTTTATTGACCATAAAATCATACATATTACTTAGTCAACGTCAATATAATATTAATATTTTTGTATACTGCCGCCCGTTCGGAAGTTGTGGGCTTAGGGATGGAGCAAAGAAGGGCAAGAAACCTCCCCCGTGCCTTAAAATACAATGTTATGTATTTCTACTTAAGCCTAAGGAAATACACCGAGGAGAGACGTACTGACTCAGTCCATCGCCCCTCTTTGGATTTCTGTGCGCTGAGATGGTAAAGACCATGCAGTTTTGTCATCTAAATATTCTTCTGTAATAAGACTTCTTCAATAGGCCGTTTTTGACATAGTTTTTGAACCTCCTTTCTGGTAGGTCCGTTGCTTCATTAGGTATTTTATTATAAAAACTAACACATACTCCCATACGCCCTTTACCTCGAGTAAGATTGAGCCACCCACCACGCTGGCTCAGTGCGGGTGGGTGGGGTTTGTAGGGTACCGTACCCGAAGGGTGCCAGTGTAGTATCTGTGGTCACAAAACGATGAAAACACTGCGGTGCAACTGTGCGGCTGTGCCAGTGCCACCTCATCAGCGAAACTGCCTGCCGAGTCTTCGCAATTTGCCAATAAATCCTTGTTCATCTAATCAATCGGTGTCTCAGGGAGCACTTAGCAAGTGGAGAGCGCATAGATACATTTTCCTTTGAAACACAACTCGCCAATTAACGGGCGGCGGCGGGGGACGAGGTAAGAGAGCTGTGATTGGTCAGCCTCTGCGAAACTGTCTGGCGGCCCGTCATCGTACATAGGTTGCATATGCGAACGTTTGTTGAATACAACAAACGAGCCGTATTCCCCCGCTGGCGCAGTCAATTGGATATATAGTCTCTGGTGTCTCGCTTGACCGAGTTAATAAAGTAAACTGGGGGAGAGGTTACAGTGGAAATTAATTTTGGACGAGATTGGCTTTACATAACTTATAAATAAATGTGGGTGGTGTTGCGGTTGAAGCCGCGCTTCGTTAGCGAGAGGTCCCGGGTTCGAATCCCGGCTGAGGAGAAAGAAATAAAACCCCAGCCCCCCTAGACAGATGCAAAATGCTATTATCGGTCGCACGAAACGGTAAGAATATGTATGCGATTTGATAGTCACGCTACGCTAGCGTCACCAAAATGTCAAATCGCATCATTTTTAGGGTTCCGTACCCGAAGGGTGCCAAACGGGACCCTATTACTGAGACTTCGCTGTCCGTCGTCTGTCTGTCTGTCTGTCACCAGGCTGTATCTCATGAACCGTAGTAGCTAATGACAAATTCTTAACGCACCTATGAAAAAAATCCTCCTGTCCTTACACCACTATCAGGGGGGAGAGGGGGGGGGACACGGAGGGAGCGGGGATCACTCTCACGCTCGCGTGTGACTTCCGGGAGGGGGCGCGGATGTCGGACTTCCTGTGGAGGGGGGCCGCAGTGGGGGGACTGTGGGGGGATTGATCTCGAGATAGATCATAGTTTTGTGGTACATACTGCGCCTTTGTAAGGTACATACATGTGTTTTCTTATAATGTAGGTAATCCCGCAGAATGGCAAGGCGCCTGACAATTCCATACATTTGATAGATGATCTTTGACGTTACTTGCATTACCATTCTGCGGGGATTAGCTGTAAACAGTATAGCTGTGAAACAACAACATAAATCTATATACATTTATTTTGTTCATTTATTTACTTACCTATTTATTTATTTATCGAAGCCTACAGCACAATTCAAAATAATATAAGCAGAGAACTTAGACTATACATTCATACTAAGAACCAAATACCAGACACTACGCAACACTTATACAGATCTTCCAACTAGACAAACATAAGAGTAGTGAGTATTTGCAATTTTTCGATGGTGCTGCACCAAGCGATAATAATCTCGAACTAAAGAAGCTTCCGTACCATCTCAGTTTACGCCGGTGTCATATTTTGTTCTAGGTGTTATATCTGTATTAGTATAATATTATAGTATCTGTGATGCAACAATATCAATAGAAGCCACATCGTCCCAGAATCAATAGAAGATCCCAGGGCCCTAATGCTGCTCTGAGAATTTCACTTATATTTCATTACTATTTCATTACTATTCCATTGCAAACACCCAATCAAGGAGGATAAGGAGATAATAATTTAGGAGAATACCAAATGACGCCATTTTGGGTGTTTGCAATGGAATAGTAATGAAATTTAAGTGAAATTCTCAGAGCAGCATTAGGCCCCAGGATCGTTGTCTCGTGTGTAGCACAAGACGAAACGGACGGGTGACGCGACTAATTTGTCCTGCATGGGAACTGATATAGCACATCTATAGCCGTGAGTAGATACCCCTATACAAGGTGTAAATGAATTAACGCAAAATGAGAAACCACTTCGTTAGGGACATCATTCTGAGCAACTTTCATTATGAAACCAATTTGATCAGAACAACTTTATTTTTCACTTTTCCATACAAATCAGCTGATCCACCCAGGCCAAAATCTACTGGGAAGTGAAAAATAAAGTTGCTCTGATCAAATCGGTTTCGTAATGAAAGTTGCTCAGAATGACGTCCCTAACAAAGTAGTTTCTCATTTTGCGTTAATTCATTTACAAGTTGTATAAGTTACTCTATGGTAGATACTGAATAGACATCATACCATAGCGTCACGCCTTTTCCCATACGGCAAGCCCATCGCCGCAGCTACGGAGTACCTAATGAAGGTTTCCTTACGATGTTTTCCATCACGTTAGAACATCCGTTTAGTAAATAGTAAATGTAGCCCATTAATGTCCCCACCGAGGGGCATTGGCCTTTACCCGGATCCGAGTAAGATTGAGCCATACTCCACCACGCTGGCTCAGTGTGGGTTGGTGGAGGGGTTTTACGACTACTACATACTACCAAGTAGTTATAGTAGCCGGGACCTCTGTAACACAGAGCGTCTGACAAATGTACGACAAATTAAAATCTCATTGGTACATGGTCAGCACCGGGGTTCGAACCTACATCTCCTGCGTGAGAAGCAAGATGAGACGCACTAGACCACGGAGCTCATTTTTAACCGACTTCCCAAAGGAGGAGGTTTACAATCCGTCCGGATGTTTTTTAGGGTTCCGTACCCGAAGGGTGCCAAACGGGACCCTATTACTGAGACTTTGCTGTCCGTCCGTCCGTCCGTCCGTCCGTCTGTCACCGGGTCCGCCTGCACGAACCGTAATAGCTAGAAAGCTGAAATTTTCACAGAATGTGTATATCTGTTGCCGCACCAACCACAAATACTGAAATACGAGAGATATTACAAATTGAAAGTGGTCTCGGTACAAGATACGTCTTCACAACACGCTTGAAAAGTTTATACCAAGGCCATTTTGTTTTGGTAGGTAAGCCTTCTTTTAATGAAACTAAATTTAAATGATATGGCAATGTCGTCCCCGGACTTCTACAAAGACTTTAAATATTAATTGATGAATTACGACGTCTCTATTTATTATGTAGAACTTTTAGAAAATAATTATAAAATTAATAGTTATTAATTACTTTTGTTTTCATACAAATCTCAGAGCACAGAAATTATTTTTTTCCTTTTGGCCACTTCAAGTTTGGCTGCCAGTGATGTTTTAATTAAACACTCTTTGGTGCGTTGAAATGATGTTTTGCAGTCTGCATGACATTGACATAATGAGTGAGTGAACCTCATTGTACGGAAATTGTAGATGGGTGTCTCACGTTTTCCAGTAGGAGTAGGTTGTAGACAGTGCTGCTTACGGCGGCGTTTAGTAGGTACTAAAGGCCCTAAAAGCGCGGCAAGCTTTGAATCAATTCAAATGTTATTTTTCAACTAGCTACAAAGTTATTCTGACATAAGATGATAATTTGAACAAAACTTTTTGGGTATTTCATGAAAAATACAGTTACAGATCACACATATACAGGGTGGAACAAACGAATGGGCCCTGGAGGGAAAGTACCTTAAAATCTCAAGATATCCGTCCGTCCGTCTGTCTGTCACCAGGCCGTATCTCATGAACCGTGGTAGCTAGACAGTTGATATTTTCACAGATGACGTATTTCTGTTCCCGCTATAACAACAAATACTAAAAACAAAATAAATTTAATATAAAGGGGGCTCCCATACAATTAACGTGTTTTTTTGCGGTTTTTTTAACCGACTTCCCAAAGGAGGAGGTTTACAATTCGTCCGGATGTTTGTTTTTGAAGTAAAACTTCTTGGGGCACGGGGGTAAAATTTATTTAACCTCTCAACTGTGGGTTATTCATATATTTGCTTTTCAATTACTACTAGCCGGGTGCTATCACGAGTGGCTAAGAAATGTAACGGAAATTGGAATCGGTGACGTCAGGGTCGGCTGAAGACTTTTAAAACCGCAACTATTTTCAATACGGTTTTTAACTAATCAGATAAGATAATAATACATTGGTACAATAAAGAATGTTAATTAGTGAGAGAAAAACCTGATGAAACGTTAACAAATAAAAATTATTTTAAGCATTCTTCCACGAGTTCTTGATTTCCGGTAAAGGCCAAAACCAGTGACGTGACCAAAAACTACTTCGTTCAACCTCTTTGTTGGAACCGGAACTTATGTTTGACAGTTGTGCGATGCGATCCATACAGTTTGTAAGAAAAGAGTTTCATCAATGTCACACGGGTCGATATGGATTTCTAAAATGATGAACGAATCGTTTTGTGGCCGGTAACTATGGAATAGGTACCTAAAACGCGCTGCGTAGTCGCGCAACAGGCAGCTAGTAATCGCATAAAGTCACTTAGAATCATCCAAATGTGATATTTAGTTTTCAAGCAAATTCCGATGTGAAGGATGGCTGCATTAAGACTTCTTGAAAACAATAAGTAGGTACCTAGAACTTTTCTAAAGCCACTTTTTATAATATAGTGCAGTTCAAGTCACAAATTAGCAGTTTAGCTACTAAGTACGTGTCATACCTACCTATTTAATGTTTATTTGTAGTAAACGGCCAAAGCGAGGTCTACAGCTTACAGAGCCATAAGTTTAATGGCTTATTGTTTCGCTTATTTGTTTGTATGTAATTTTTGTAATACATATTTTAAAGTTGAATTGTTGTTATAACTGTTTAAATTATACGATTTTGATTTTAATAAGCTTTTGTAATTTTAAAGTTAATGCTTCATGCCAGTCAATAATGTTGAAGTAAAATATCAAAATCGAGGTATGTCGTATGGCGGACTAAGGAAATGTCAAGAATAAAATTAAATAAGAGTTACGTCATCGCTTCGCGATGAAGTAACCCTAAAAAATCCTAGCAAAGTAGGTATGTATAGGTTAGCGGGGGTAGCATAAGGCACGCCAGTCACCCCAGCCACGCATTTTGTCACAATTTAATTTATTTATATTTATTTATTTATTTATTAATTGACAATAAGACTTAACAGTACAACACCATAGCGCACTTATTGCTAAAGACTTAACACTTATTTACTTAGTAGTAAAAAGAGTTGGTACTCTAATTTTGGCATAGAATCAAAGAAAATATCAAGATGATCAAAAACATTGACTAATTTATTGATAAGCGCGACTGCTCTCGCTGTAGGGGCATTCTCGCCTCGGAGAGTTCGGAAAACCGGCACCGTGGCCAGCAACTGCGGCCGCCGCCGTGTCACTCGTACGCCCAGTTTGGGTACGAATAATGCAATACTAGATAACGTATTTGGATTATTTACTTGATTACGAAACAAACTAATATAGTGAACAAGGAGTGCCAGTTTTCTTCTAATCTCAAGGGTATTAATTCCAACCATGCCGATAACAAACAAGGAAGGGAAAAGGAAGGGATAGTAGCCATATATCCTTTTGTAGAGATAGATACCTAGCAAATTTTCTCTGAATTCGCTCTATCATAAGGGTGTATTTATCTTCGTAAGGGTCCCAAACGACTGAATCAAACTCTAGCCTGCTGCGTACAAATGAGTTGAACAATATATTAGCTACCTTCGTATCAGAGAAACGGGAAGCAGTTCGCATTATGAAGCCTAATGTTTTGCTTGCGTTCTTACAACAAGCTAACATATGATCTTTAAAGGTTAGTTCCTGGTCCAGAAGTAAACCCAAGTCTCTAATTTTGTTGACCCTATCAATAACTTGCCCATCTTCAAAAATTCAAAAAATTCAAAATTCAAAATTAGTTTATTTCAGTAAGTACAGCATCACAGGTCGTGGGACTCCCCTTTTAAGTTAATAAAAACCTGTGTTAGGGGAGACCGCTCATTCCACATTGGAGAATTAGGTACACTTACGTCTTTAAACCAATAGACTTATAAGTATGTGTGTACAGTCCGGGCAGGCCCAGCCAATCGGGTCCCAGACTGTACCTATAAAATAAGTAATATAACTAATTTTATTTTATTGTACGCACAGGTCCTATTACTCCGATCGGTGTAAGTTGATTGTATATTTGTTTTGTGTGGTACAATAAAGAAATTTCACAAACCAACAAATATAACTGTGTAGGTACCTATGTTGATTACAAATAACTCAGATTAACAAATAACTCAGATTTACGTGAAATACTTAAATAAACTAGACATCAATTGAGTTGAAAAATGGATTGCACATAACACAAGTATGTTTGCGGGATGAAACACTATGAGACAAATAAATAACGCAGGTAGGTAGGTAGTTCCAAAACAGCTGCTGACCGGGCGAAAGGCGGCGGCGGCGGCGGCGGGCAGTAGTACGATCATAGCCTACCTGCTTTGTGTCACACGATTTTGTGCTTTATCACACACTAGATTTAAGCCGCGTAAGTGAATGTGTAGACGTAGTCGCTTTGGTCATTATTATAGCAGTTAACATAACAGGTTGGACGAATCATTACGTGCGACCAAACAGACTATGGACTTAGTTCAGTAAGCAGTTAATTTGGTCAGGTAAGTAATGTAAAGATAATGAAAGTTGTATTGTATTGATGGGTATGTATTATGTATGTGTATTATTGTATATTATTGTAGACCTATGATTTTATACTGTTTTCTTAATTAGGTACTCCGTTTCGTCATAGTTAAGTGTTTTAAGCCATTTAGTAACATTTATTTTGCATTCTCTTGTGCTCATTAAGTATAGGTTTCGTATTATTTTATTTACTGCATTGTATAGGACAATGGACTGGTAGCTAAATTGTTTCGAGGCAAATTCTGTTTTGATCCTTATTAATTTAATAATTGTATTTTTATTCCGTTTATTTTTAAAGGCGTCGTCAAGTTTTAATCTGCTATGAACTTTTAGGATGCACTGGAGTATATAAAGTTGTCTGACTGTTAAAATATTAGATTCATTATATAATTGAAACGTACTAAACAACCTTTTTTTCCCCAGCATACATTTGACAATAGATCTCTGAGCTCTTTCAATACTTAAGAATTCCGTTTTGAATGTGCCACCCCAAATCCGTACACAGTACAGTAGAATTGATTGGACCAAAGTGATGTAAATATATTTAATAATATGGGCGTCACAAATGTTACGTAAACGTCTGAAGATCCAAATGAGCTTTCTTGCTCGGTTGGCTACTAAGTTAAGTTGAGGATACCACGATAAATTTTTGTCAATTAAAATTCCTAGATATTTTAAATGATTAACTCTTTCAATTTTTAGGCAGTTGCAGTTAGAGGGATTTGAAAGGTCACAAGTATGAGCTGTAATGAACAGGTTTGCACTAGGTTGGGTGGAGTCTCTGATAGAAAAAGTTATGTATTTTGTTTTTGACAGATTTAGAGTAAGTGAGTTTAGGGATAGCCATTTAATAATTGAATGTAAGGCTCTATCGGCTGATGTAAACACATCCAACCATGAAGCCCCGTGAAAGAGTAAAGCCGTGTCGTCAGCATAAGAAATTACTTGACCATTCAATAAACTTAGATTAGTAAGATCGTTTATGTAAATAAGAAATAACGTAGGGCCGAGTACACTGCCCTGCGGAACACCATAGTTGGTTGTGTTTTCATTTGAGCTAAGGACCTCATTATTCAGCTTAACACACTGCGTACGGTTCCGGAGGTAGTCAATTAAAATTTTTAAAAATGTATCTCTAATTCCAATTTTTTCAAGCTTACGGATAAGGATGGGCACGGAGACTGTGTCAAAAGCTTTTTTCAAATCAAGGAAAACACAAAGAGCTTTTTCACCACAGTCTAGGTATTTTGTTATATTTTGCGTCAGTTCATGGATAGCGTCCTCAGTACTTACACCTTCACGGAATCCATACTGATTCTTTGAAAGGAGATGATAGGAATTTAGATACTTGATCAGTCTACTATTTATGATCTTTTCTAATATTTTAGAAATAATTGACAATACCGAAATAGGCCTATAGTTATTGACGTCGTCCCTGGGCCCAGCCTTATGCACAGGATGGATAATTGCACGTTTTAATACATCTGGAAATACTCCTTTCTCAAGTGATAGGGTACAAATCCTGTGTATTATCGGAATCAGCACCTTTTTAGCTGTTTTAATGAACTTTGTAGGAATATTATCATAACCTGGTGCCGATTCTGATTTCAGGCCATTTATTATCGTATCCACTTCAGAGAGGTCGGGCTCTATTATTCCAATCGAGTTAACTTGAGAAGGAAGTTGGTTGAGATAGTCTTGTATTTGTTGTGTATCAATTGAGATTTCCTGTGCTAAGGTTTGTCCAACGTTATTGAAGTATTTGTTTATATGGTTCGCAGATTCCCTGGGCGTAGATTTTAAGTTTGTGAGTTCTAAGTTATGTTGTCTTTGCTTGTTCAAATTAGTAATTTTTTTAATGCAGTTCCAAAGTGACTTATTGTTAGATTTTGATTTATCTAGTAATTCTGTTTCATATTTATGTTTAAGACTTTTTATCAAATTATTACAAAAATTGCGATAGCGTCGATACGTAGTTTTTAAAATGTCATTGGATTTGTCTTTGTTTAGCTGTTCTTGAAGTAAATTTCTATTTTTTATACATTTTAGGATTCCCGGTGTAATCCATGGTTTCATTATTATTTTATTACATGGTATTTTAACTGTTTTAGTATTTTTGTCGAGGGAATCTTTTATTAATGATATTAACTTTTGAGTGAGTTTGTTTGGATCATCATAGTTAAGTAATTCTGGATCGTAGTCTAATTGTAAAGATTTAAAAGCTTCCTCAAAGTTAGTTATTGATTTAGTGGTTGGTTTAGAAAGTGTTTTTGATTTATTGTATAAATAAATAGCTGTCATTTTGTGATCTATAACAGTAGTGTCTAACACACCTATAAATATACTAAACCGTGTGATATCGAGATTTAATATAGCGTGGTCTAAACAACTATTTATTCTAGTATTGAAACGATGGCCCGGTAGTAAGTTGTGTGTCGCTAGGGCATCTAGGTAGATATCGGAATATTTAATGTTATTGTGTTCAATAATATTAATGTTGATATCCCCTGTGATAATTACATTGGAACTAAGGTGAGGTGAGTCAAGGTAAGAATTTAAGGAATTTATAAAAGGTTCAGGGTTTTTCTCACCTGATGGGCGGTAGATACAGATAAGTTTTTGATTGTAAGAGGAGTAGATAAAACTAATCTCAAGACACGATGCCCCTTCTAATGAAATTTCCTTAACTATATGGTTGATTTCCTTTTTTACAAAAACCACAACACCATCATTTTGGTTCACTTTTCTGGCACTACTGTAGGTAAAATAATTCGTTTTTTGAGGGAGAGGCTTATCAGGATTTATGCGACATTCAGTCAAAACTATGACGTCAGTGGTTCTTGCAAGTGAGGTAATGTTTAAATCTAAATCATCTAGGTTAGCTTCCTTATGGATACTACGAATGTTTTGTGTAATAATTGACAAAAACGGATTATGTTTAGGTATATTTGCGTTTATGACATCAATGGAACCTTGTAATGCGGTTATATCGTTTGTCGTCACAGTATCCAATTCATCCAGCAAAGACTCCGTGTGATTATCCATTTTTTATTTGTAAATAATAATTGGTGTATAGGTTGTCTTGCCATGATTTTATGAAGTATTTCACTGAGTTTAATTTTAGATAATAATTGATGTTTATGTTATTTTGCCTTGATTTTATAAAGTATTTTGCTGTGTTGGTTTTGTATGAGTTATTTATTTTTAGTTTGT
This sequence comes from Argyresthia albistria, assembly GCA_963457715.1. Taxonomy (NCBI): domain Eukaryota; kingdom Metazoa; phylum Arthropoda; class Insecta; order Lepidoptera; family Argyresthiidae; genus Argyresthia; species Argyresthia albistria. The sequence goes on along the minus strand of OY735275.1, from coordinate 7,444,163 downwards.
TTATGTTGTAGGTTTTTAATGGGTTTGTTAAAATTATATTTATACATTTGGTAATCAGAGTACCTTTAGAGTCAAAGTGTTTCGAGTTTTTTAGGTGTAGGTGAGTACGAATTATAACTATTAGGTAAGTAGCGTTAGTGTTTGATAAAGAAATCAATAGACAAGGGTGGAGGAATCGAAGATTTGGACAATCTAAAAGGAGTCACTTATTCCATAGCATTTGAATCTGACCTTCACTTTTTAGCAGAATAGATTTTGAGTCATCTTCTTTTTTCAGGAAGACGCGACCAAAAGACGTCCAGCAGTACTTGAATTTCTTGGAGCGCTTCAAATCTCTTGCCAGGAAGTACAGTCGAGAAGCTTTACCAGTTAATTGCTCCACAACGTAGATAGGGTCGTCCGGTCCTTTTGTCACACCCAAATGCTTGTTGCCCAGTTTGTTGTTCTTGTTTTTGATATTATATTCTTTAGTCTTCTTCAGGACTTCTTCTTTAGTCATAGCCGAAACTAGTTCTACAATAATTGTCGTCTTTCCAGTTTTTCCAGAGACCTTATAGATGTCACTAACGTCTGATTTGACAAGTGGCAAGCCAAGGTTTTCAGCAAGTTTGGAGATCATCGTTACCAAACCCTCTTTTGTCTCTGACTGTTCAACGTTGACGTTTCTTATTTCTATTGTTTTCTTGCAAGTAATTCTTTGGGTCTCCTCTAGCTGGAATTCAAGGTTAGCTATCAATTCATCCTTCTTTTTTAGGTCGATCTCGAGTTGTTCAATTTTATTGATAAATTCTTCATTCTTCTCGCTCAGGAAAGATACGGATGCTTCAATTTTTGAATTAGCTCCTTTTATTTCCGACAGGATTGGGAATAACTTCTGCATCTGAAACTCGTTCTGGGCCATCATAGAGGAAAATAGTTCTTTCATCTCATCTCTAAAATCCGCGAATTCTTGTGTTGTACTTATTTCTCGTAGGGGACGCTTTCCTCTAGTAGCCACATTGAGATTAGGCTCAGAGGAGTAAGATTTTTCTGAGCTCAGCGATTCGTTCATGGCTGGAATGTTTTCCATGCGAGAAGATTCTTTTTGCCCGTCGCTATTCATGGTGTCTTGAGTTGAAGGTTGGCACAAGTTAAAAGTTGTAGTGGTCTAACCTATGGCCGTCAGTTAACAAAGCAGATCGTCCAGTTAATGTTGATCTGTTATCACTGCAGATGGTTACGTAACCGGAGGTCAGCTTGCGTTGGACACAATTATTTTAAGTCAATAAATATGTTTAGAATAATATTCACGCACGACACAGATTACACGTCTAAGCGCAGTCGCGATCCAGTGGAAGAGGAATCTAATGTGTACGCGTTTATTGCTGGTGCACGAAGTCTGGAAAACGTGATGACTTTACATTTTCCGATGTTTAAGTCGATTTTGTTTATTTTACTCCATTGTGCAACAGCATCAATGTCGCACTGCAATTTATCACCACTATCGGCAGCATCTCTAATACAACTGAACAATTTAAGGTCGTCTGCAAACATTAAACACCTGCAATTCTTCAGTACGTCAGGAAGATCGTTAATCATAAGAGTAAACAGCGTTGGCCCAAGCGTGCTACCTTGAACAACCCCAGATCTAGTGTAGTAGTTATCAGAACGGTATTGTTGTAGCTGAACATACTGCATACGATCCCTTAAGTAGCTGGAAATAAAGTTTAATAACCCTGATGAAAAGCCAAAAATTGATAATTTTCGCAATAATATATCGTTATCCACAACATCGAAAGCTTTACGAAAGTCGAAAAACGCGGTATCAACCTGGCAGCCTGCATCCATCTGGGAAAGAGTATAGTCAACAAAATTGATATGGTTTGTTGCAGTAGACTTTCCTCTTCGGAAACCATGTTGTGAGTCAACCAGACGCATGTCTACTTGGAGAGTTATTTGTTCACTAACAATGTGCTCAAAGACCTTGCAAAAACCTGAAAGGATGCCAATAGGTCTAAATTCAGACACATCGATAGAGCTAGATTTGGGGACAGGCGCAACCCTAGATGTTTTCCACCTACGGGGGAATTGACCATTTTGCAAAGAGATGTTAAAAACGTGTTGCAATGGTTCGACGAGTACAGAAACACAGTCTTTAATTAAAAAAGCTGGTATGTTATCTGGACCAGTGGCAGTAGAAACTTTCATACGGCGGACAGCGCGAGAGACTTCTTCCTCTGTAATATGTGTCACTGAAATATTATAAGCATCGCCGCAGCCACCAGAAAACTGCGCTGCATCCTCCGGATCAAGACGGGGGGTTGTTTTGAGGAATACTGAACTAAAGTACTTCGCAAATGAGTTAACAGCTTCCTGGCAGCGAACCCGTCTGCCCTCGTACAGGTATTCACTTCCTAAGGTACGATCCGTTCGCAAGCTTCTAACGAACCGCCAAAACTTCGTAGGGTCTCTGCAAATATTGTCATATCATAATGAATGCGCGCTATTTTATGGAGAAACATCATTGAGACGCGAAAGGAGTTGGCAATTTGGCAAAATGACTGCCCCAGACATGTACAAAGACTTCTCAACAGCCAATTAATAGCATTTAAATATTCTCTCATAAATTACTGCGTCTTTAGTTAGTTTGTAGAACTTGAAGGAAATGATTAAATAATTAAGAGTTGTCACTTCATACTCTATGATTCCGCCATTGATTAGTGACTTTTGCCATCGTTAAAAATAACATGCAACATAATTGCCAACTAGCAAAACTGTTGAAAACAGGAGGTTTTCAGAGGAGTGGCTAGATGGCGTTATGTTGCATGTTATTGCAAAATGGTGCTTATTTCTAGCGACGGCAAAGGTCACGGAATCATATTGGAATCACGGAGTATTGAGTAACAACTCTTATTTACCTATATTTAATTGTTTTTTCTTCAAGTTCTACAAACTAAATACAGACGCAGTAAATTAAATTTATGAATGAATATTTAAATGCTATTGGCTGTTGAGAAGTCTTTGTACATGTCTGGGGCAGTCGTCTATATATTGATTTAGCCATCTTCTTTGTCATTTATCTGCGCGACTGAGGTGAGTGGCAAGCCTTATGGTAGCCCCGCAGGTACACATTAACTTGGAATAGTTGAAAATACGTACTCGATCAATTAAATAAAGGGACTGGGCACAGAGACAAGCAAAGCAATGCATACATTTGAGCGAGACGGCTTAAAGACGTAACGTCAGATGGTATATAATCTGAGCGAGATGCAAATAGTAGTGACACTATTGAATGAGTTAAGTATATCACCACGAGCGCGACAAATTGTAGATAAGGAATGGTGGGAAATAAATGACATGACGTATTAAAAGTAAGTACAAGTATAAAATAATTTCAAATAATCGGACGTCTGAAACATAAAAGTAACTTGAAGCAGAGATTGGATCTCAAAATTGGAAATTTAAATCTCTTTTAGTATAGGTAGGTATAGGTGTATAGTATAGGTACCACTTAATGATCTAGCTACAGAAGTTTTACTTCTAACACGTGTACGGTGCTACACGCGTATTTTTTTTTTTTTTTTATTTTTTTTTTATGTATGTGCCTCGATAGCGCCTAAACGGATGGACCGATTTGGAAAATTAGACCGATTAGACCTATAGTGATTTTTGTGTTTTTCATAATAACTTGTGCAAATGCACATGGTAAGCATAATATTGTGATGCGGAACTGCTGAAGAAGACCACATATGGCCACCAGATCTGCTCAATACTAGGTACAAATACAATGCGTGGCTGACGGGCAGGCAACGCATAGCCTAAACCGATGGACCTAGAGCCATGAAACTTTGTACAGGGGTTCCTTAGTAGCGTGGGGTAGCACTGATATGGGATTTGACAAAATTAATTCCCCTGGGGGGGGGGGATAAGGGGTTACAGTTTGTATTAAACTCAATCTAATCAAATAGGGTATGTGGAAGTCGGTTTTTTCTAAAGTTTACTTTTTGTTCCAATTATATAGATAATGGTACGGAACCCTTCGTGCGCGAGTCTGACTCGCACTTGGCCGGTTTTTTTTTTTTTCTTTTTATGTATGTTCCCCGATAGCGCCTAAACGGATGGACCGATTTGGAAAATTATTTTTTTATTTGAAAGGGTTTACCTTCCCATTGGTCCCATTGACACCAGGTCAGGATCTGATGATGGGATCCTGGAGAAATCGAGGGAACTCTTCAAATATTATAGGCAGACCTATAGTGATTTTTGTGTTTTTCATAATAACTCGTGCAAATGCACATGATAAGCATAATATTGTGGTGCGGAACTGCTGATGGTAGCGTGGGGTAGCACTGATGTGGGATTTGACAAAATTAATTCCCCAAGGGGGGGGGATAAGGGGTTACAGTTTGTATTAAACTCAATCTAATCAAATAGGGTTTGTGGAAGTCGGTTTTTTCTAAAGTTTATATTTAAGTCTATATTTTACCCTTCCTCGTCCAAAAGTTACACCAAGCGATTAGTAATCGGGACCTTATAGACGTGTCTTCCGAAACACGGAACGTCCTAAGACGTATAATTTAATTACCTATGTATGTATAATATGTCCCCACCGAGGAGCACGGGGCCTTTACGGACACGTGTAAGATTGAGCCACACTTCACCGCGCCGCTGGCTCAGCGCGTGTTGATGGAGGGGTGTCGGGACTGTCGGGCTAGTGGGCCAATTCGACTGTCAGAAGTTATTATAGTAGAAGTTATTTAGTTATTATATGTCGGCGGCCGATCGTAGAATCGGGCACATCATGATGTGCCGCGCCATTTCATGATATGCCCAAGCCATTACTGGGCACATCATGATTTTATTTATTTATTTATGATGACTAACAGCACATTCATTAATCAGTTTTACAGATATTTAGAAGAAACAGTATTATAATGCCAATAACAAGTCTTCCACAAAATTGCAGGTTACTCACAGACTTCAATAGTAGGGGACAAGGCACGGGGCGCTTGAAGTGTCGCTACCAAAACGAAGTCAAAACGGGAAAAGTGAACTGATTTCAATCAGTCGTGCTTAGACGGTGCTAGCCGCGTGACGTATCGGCAGCACAACAAAAATGGTGTCCTGCGTGGTAAAAACGTGTAAATCATACCGAAATCGCAATAAACATAAACAAGGAGTATCGTATCACAAGTAAGTTATATAATTTACAACTAGTGGCTCTGTGAGCTGTAGACCTCGCGAGTATGTCGGTGGGAAAGCTGAACTGCTAACACACATAAAAAAATAACCCAAATAATTTTCTTTCAATAACACATACAAACTTATGAATGTACCTGGTTACGTACATGCAGTATGAAAGTAGCCGCACCAATAACTTTGTAAACTACATTTCGCGATCTTTAATACAACCTATTGACTTTTTACTAAAATTATATAGTCTGTTTCACTCTCATGGTCTTTACGAATCCAACGACACCTCATTTGTTAATATCCATCGAGCCGTTTGGGTTGTAGCGATTTTTTTACATTTTAAAACCCCATATCTCCGCCATTTTGAAAAAAATCTAAAAACTGGCTCGAGTAAAAAAAAAACTTTATTTTTCCAACCTGCTCACAAAATTTCACGAGAATCGGTTCATAAATGCGACCTGTAAAGATAAAGATAAAGAGCCTTTATTGTCTCATAAAAAATAATAATTATGTGTACATTTCATTCCATGCATATATCTTATCAAATTTTAAATTGTAATGACATTTGTTTTTCAGATAAGTTAATAAAATTTATAAATTTTATTAATAAATTATATTACAATATCTATCCAAATAAATAATAAAAATAAAATAGTATTTCATGCATTAATTATGATATGATTGTATTAGGTATATTTGTAGAGGAGAACAACCGGACATACGAAAGCATTTTTGCCCAAACCTGAAACGGAGACGCTTCGCTCGCTTCGCTCGCTCGGTCAACTACTATTGGCTGTAAATTGATTATTCATAAAATATTGTTCTCGAAAAATTCCTCAAAGTAAAAATAGGATAAATGAATCATTCGACTGACGACCGACATAGAACCGATAAATTCCAACAGAGGCGCTATTCTGTCTGGCCTCAAAACGGTAAGAAATTTAGTACGGGAGGGCCTATCCTTTAGGTTAATATTAATTTATAGTAGGCTAGTGTTATAATATATAATGGTGGTTCCGATCACACTTGGAATTAGGTTTCCACATAAAAAAATAACTATGAGTCATCCATGTAAACCAAATTGAATATTTTTGTAGAAAGACAGCAGTTTTCAGATTTTTCCCTTTACTTGCTTTGTGCCAAATTTCATGATTGTAGGCCTACGGGAAGAACCCTATAGGTTTTTCGTCCATTGGCGATTACTATGAAAATCCAACAATTTTACAGTATAATCAAATCAGTCGCAGCTTTTCTCAACTTAAAGCACCACCGACCTGGGTAATCGACATCAATTTCAACTTGAAACCTCCACACGTTCCCGATAAAAAGGTCGTGAGACACGGACAGACAGACAGACGGATGGATGGACAACGAAGTGATCCTTTTTTTTCCTTTTAAGGTACGGAACCCTAAAAAAGGAGCCTTCTATGACAGTTTCTAAATTACTAACCAAAACCTACCCGCACAGATGATAGAAAAGATAGGACAGTCAGACAGAAGTTCTTCAGTTTATTTCAGTCTTCCAACTTCCAACGACGTTTTGGCGCGTCGCGTGTTAGTGACATTTACAGGGGCACCACTTGCAACAAATCTGTCAAAAAGCGGTATGTAGTTCCATTCACTTTACCAAAAGATCTTTGGAACGCTTTAATTTTTAGGAAACTGACAGAGCCATCTAGTGTGGGGTTGGTGGAAAGCTTTGGAAAGCTAATTTTATAGGAAACTAACAGAGCCATGCCAGCCAGAGGTTGGCTTGACTATGAAATGAAGAGAAAGTTGTAACTTGTAAGGTTTACAGGTTGGCAAGAAAGTCTAGAAATTAAATAATGGCAACATAAGTGACAAATTAGAGCACTATTGCGTGTTTTGATAGACAATCCAAATATAACATTAAAGAAAACACGCAGTAGTCTGTGAATGTTGCCATCATTTAATTTCTAGACTTTCTTGCCAACCTGTACATCTTCTTGGCTAAAATTAGGCGTTTTTCCATACGCCCCGGCCCGGGCACCGGCACCGGCACCGGTTTACTGAGTAAGAGAGGGATAGAACTATAGCTCTGTCCCTCACTGACTCACTAAACCGGTGCCGGTGCCGGTGCCGGGCCGGGGCGACGTATTGAAAAACGCACATTAGGGTTGGTTTTAGAATCGTTCATTCCTTAGTTTGATTATCCCTCAAGCAGTAACAAAACGAAACGCGTCTGACGTTTTGCTCAGGTCATTGATTGACGTTTACATTTTCGTTGTTGATGTTTGTGTTGTATTGAAAGGCGACGATTTCCTCATTTCCTGTATTATTTATTTCTGTTGAGTATTTCTATTGTTTTCCTTTGAATATTGTGACAAGTTAATGTAACGCTAACATAAAACTGAAAAATTTGACTCAGAAACAGACTGCAATAGATTCGAAACTACGTGAAAAGTAAGTGCAAATATTTCGCTAACTTTTTTTGTGTGTATGTACTGTTATGTGCCAATGATTCATGATTCATCAAAACATCGTACCTTTGGAAACCAAATTGGCCACATCCCGCTCTGATTGTACCATGCCAGGTTCAAAGAAAATAAAGTTAAAAGAATAAAACTGCCTCTAACATTCTCTCACACAATCAGTGATTATTTAGGTTGTATTCAAAATCTAGGTTGCGTTAGCTTACAGACAATAGACGCGAACTGAACTGGTTTTAACCAAGTAATTGTTACTGTTCGACTTCATCAAATCATGTTTCCACATATCAAGTTGATAATAACTTCAAACACATGTCATTGTTACAGTATATTTTATCGAGTGGATACAGGAAGCTGTTAATATGATTCATTGATTCAACTCATGGGTGATATAGTTCTACGTAAGAGTGATTTCTTAACCTTTTTGGAATATCTTTCTTCTAGTTACTATGTCATCTTAAATTCAGTTGGTATTGCTAGAATTAATGTTAGAGCTCGTCTAAGCTGAAATGAGGCGCCCCACTCCTTGGGTCTGTATGACAAGTAAATACAAAACCAAGGAGTGGGGCCGCGTCATTTCAGCTTAGACAAGCTCTAGTATAGTGTATTAATCTAATTACTAACTAAAAGGCTAAAGGGAAAAGTGACATTATTCTATTGTTGATACTGTTTAACTGTATGGTTATATTGTATGAATATTGGCTAGTTGTAAAATTATTCAATAATGGATTAATTAAATTGTTGTACAAGTTCTGGGTATCTGGAAGTGACTTTAATTCATAAAATCATAACATAAGCTGTTGGTTTATTGCTATTGCTCAATTTCATTTAGGTCTTGACTACGCACACTATGTTTTACTGTACTTGCACTACAACACTACCGCGGGACCCAGAATAGGCTTGTGGCCGGTCAAGTCAAAATAGATACTTTTTGTGAACTGTCAAAACGGAACTTTGGTCCTGAGTTCTATGAAATAACAACAGAATGACGTCATGTAAAAGTGCCATCAAATGCTGTCTTTTTGCACAAAATTGACTTTATAAAATATATCTGCTGGAAATATACAATTCTGAGAATGTCAAGCCATTTTGTACATAATGCTTCAACTTAAGACTTGTTCCTAGATTTATTGGATTACCTTGGCCACAAGCCTATTGTTTAATGATTGATAAAGATTTTACATAGATGATATGCATGGTATTGGTTTAATGATCAATGGTTGGTTGGTTGGTTGGTTCATCAAACATGGAATGACTCTAGTATGTTGAGTAAAGTAATAATTATATCATTACCTACATTATTGGTCTACTAACATACTCCCACAGTTAAGATTCAGACAACTGGACTAGAGCTAATGTAAAAGTTCTATTGTATATTCATTCTACCCTTATAGGGCCCTCAACAATAATGACGGAGACACTAGACCCTCTGTCGCCGAGTCTGAACAACACATCACCACCGCCGGGGTTCCTTCGAAAGATCAGGCTGAGATTCAACAGGTCGGGAAATTCGAGGTCACCTGGAGAGGGTAAGCATTTGAACTCCATATAAAATTGTATGGAATTGTCAAAATGTACTCAAGAATAGGGGAGCTTGATGAGTACCAGCCACAATGGTGGAGAGTGGCACAAGACAAGAAAAGATGGAGGTTCTTGGGAGAGGCCTTTGTTCAAAAATGGGCGACTAAATCAGAGCAACTACAGTCTTCACAAAATAAAAGGCCCGTTTTGACAGTTCATACCCATAAAGTTTTAACCCCTAATGCGTAGATAATAAAAGCCAACTGGTGCGTACAAGCAAAGCGTACAAGTTGCACCTAGGAAAACTGCTTCTATTACCTATGCGTTAGGGGTTAAAACTTCATGGGCGTGAACTGTCTAAACGGGCCTATTATTTTGTGAAGACTTTAAACCAGAGCAACTAAACCAAGATGTAGCAACAAGTCATTCGTAAAAATTTTGTAAAAAAAGAGGCTTTATTATTATTATTTACTCGAGACTAGTGTCAACTCGTTGCTTAGCTAGTTGAACTGATTATTTAAATAATAGCACCAGTATGTACGACATTTGAGTTAAGTTGCAGTTTAATTTGTACTCTACTAAGTTTTGGGAGTACAATGATTTTACTTCACTAAGATTCATCCATTAATCAATGTATTATTTATTAATCAATACTACAACAATTATACTTAACAAGCACAACAGCCCGGTTTACACCTTGACAAGTTGGAGAAGTTACACTCCAGTTAAGGTCATCCACATAGCTAGAATATTCAGACATGCACTGTTGAATGTGCTTATATCTATCGTAATTTTGAAACATTGCTTATTACCAATCTTCAGAATAGATATTTTGCTTGTTTTTACAACAAATACTTACTTAGGTACTTACTTTATACTTTATTGCACAGAAAACATAATACAGACACTCAATATTGGAAAATACATGTACAAAGGCGAGCTTATCTCTAATAAGAGATCTCTTCCAGCAAACCTAAATACCTATGTGTGACACACAAATAAATGTCAGATTTAAAAGTTTAATTTAGTTACTGTACTTGAAAATGTATACCACTTGTTTGTGTGTAAACCAAACTTAACAGATAGCAAGAATATCATTAGTACAAACAACTACTTCTACTGTGCTATCATTTCTCTCAAAGTGTTTCAAGGTTAACTAGAAAAGTAATTGCGATTACAATACGTTTATGCAATACTCAGTAACATTCTATCTGTAATTCGGGATGGAAGTGGCAGAAAAACCTCTCTGCGGTAACGAGATTTTTAAACAGACCGACGGACGGACAGCGGAGGTTTTGTTATAGGGTTTGGCAACCTTCGCGTAGGAAACCCTGAAAAGAAGTTTAGTTGTGAAAATGTTCAGTGCAGTGACTCATTGCAGTTTTTGCAAATGTTAAATAGAACGGTGACGGAAAACATCGCGAGGAAACCTCAATTACTCCATAGCTGCGGTGATGCGTCACGTAAAATAGAGTACAGTAATAACTGGCAATAATTGGGCACAATTGTGCTTCTGCCACACTGTATGGGAAAAGGCGTGACGCTCCGTGTTTGTGTGAAATAAAGAACATACTAATAATACTTAGCCGAAAACTACAGTCATATCAACATTAAAGTTATCAAGTTAATCCAACAACACTGATAACGCGTTCTTTATGTCGGGCCTATCTCCCGGTTTCCGAGACGCTGATCAAAGTAGGTTAGGATTAGCTAACAGCAATTCATCAATTTCAGCCGATCACGTGCCTACTGTACTATTTTAAATTAATCATCGATTAGTTGATCGTAACCTTTGATCACCTCGGAAACTGGGGCTGACAATCAAGTAACTCTTTGTTATTTGACGAACTCTGTGGCGCATCGGTTGCGCATCTGCCTACCATGCGAGAGGTCCGAATCCCAGCTGGGGACAAAAAAACCCAGGTCTTTGATGTTTACATGTGATGTCGCTGTTCTGGTTCCCACGACATAGGGTATCCTAGTGTGGGGCCAGAAGCAATGTATGCAAATATATAATGTAATTATATGTATATATTTTGTATATATTTATTGCACATATCAGAAAAAAAACATAAACAATACAGAAAAGGCATGAGCAAAGGCAAGCTTATCTCTATGTATTGTATACATGGGTCTACTCCTGCTCAGCAATCCACCTGTCTCATCCCTATTTGGTTTGCTGGAAGAGATCTCTTATTAGAGATAAGCTCGCCTTTGTACAAGTTTTCTATGTTTATACTGTCCTATGTAACTGTTTGTGTGCAATAAAGAAATTATGAATATGTTTATGTTTATTTCCCAGGATATGTGGAGTTCGGCGAGTTCAGAGCGGAGAGGCCCAGTGTCAAGAAAGTGGGCACATTCGCCGGGGTTTTCTGCCCTGTCGTACTCTCTATGTTCAGTGCGCTCGTCTTTATACGAATGGGTAAGTGAACATGAACATATGCGCTCTACTCACGATCACGATGCAATCTGTCTGGTCTGGTTATTAATTCGGTTGTGTTTTATGTTTTTAGGGTTCCGTACCCGAAGGGTGCCAAACGGGACCCTATTACTGAGACTTCGCTGTCCGTCCGTCCGTCCGTCCGACCGTCTGTCTGTCACCAGGCTGTATCTCATGAACCGTGGTAGCTAGACAGTTGAAATTTTCACAGATGATGTATTTATGTTGCCGCTATAACAACAAATAATAAAAATCAAAAGTTTAATATTAAGGGGGGGCTCCCATACAACAAACGTGATTTTTTTCCTCATTTTTGCTCGATATTGATAATGGTAGCAGGTAGACGCTTAAAATGTTCACAATATATTGAGTATATTGTTTACTTAAAAAATAATAAAATTAATATTTAGGGGGAGCTCCCATACATTTTTTTTTGCGGTTTTTTATAGATAATGGTACGGAACCCTTCGTGCGCGAGTCTGACTCGCACTTGGCCGGTTATTTTTTTTATGCGTGTTGCCTCGAAATTGGTATTTTTTGTGAACCGATGTAAAAAATTCTTTTTTTTTATATAAAAGAATGGACCTTTAGGTTGGTCCCATTTTTGAAAATCATGAATCGGTCCAGTACTTCGGTTTCTACATAGAAAATACTGTCATCCAGGTATCCAAAATTTCATATTTTTGTCTCTCTGTGACTGTGGTGTAGATGAATTCTGGCTGTAAGGACCGATATTCGTTTATTTTGTGTAATATTGTGTATTCTCAGACGTCACTCGCATTCCCCGCGGACAGGCAGCACTAAGTAAAAGATCATGAAGTCGGGTTTTTAAAAGCTTTTATTAAACTTGCACTGTATGTATGTATGTTTGTTTGTATGTTTGTGGGTATCACGGTTCGCGTCAAAAATGTCGGCTTGAATTTGACCCACTTCCCGTTATCCGATTGAGCTGAAATTTCGCATACGTGTATAAGTCGGATGACAATGCAATATTTTTCTGACTTGGAGCTGATCTGATGATGGAGACGGAAGGTGGCCATGGGAACTCTGTCATAAAACATCGCAAGCCCGTCGAATTTGGGCTCGTTCGATTCGTCTTGACGAATACTTTGGTCCTAGAATATTTTTTATGACATGGAGCTGATCTGATGCTGGAGCCGGAAGGTGGCCATGGGAACTCTGTCATAAAACATCGCAAGCCCGTCGAATTTGGGCTCGTTCGATTCGTCTTGACGAATACTTTGGTCCTAGAATATTTTTTATGACATGGAGCTGATCTGATGCTGGAGCCGGAAGGTGGCCATGGGAACTCTGTTACCAAACGACGCAATTGTATCGTGTTTGGTCTCATTTGATTCGTCTTGACAAGCACTCGAATTCTAGATTAGATGTTTTGTCCTGTAATGATAAAGACTAAAAAGTTAAAAATAAATTAAAAGTAAAAAAACATTTTTAAACAAAGCTTTTATTTAATGCCCTAAAAAGAAGAAAATAAAATTTCAATTCAATCAAATGCGTCATTTTATTACATTACACAATTTATACGATATAAAAGCTTGTTGCGGGATTTATCTCCAAGTCTGTGCAAATAGGTGCCTACCCACCTAATTAAGTCTACACAAGTAAATCTCGCAACAAGCTTTTATATCGTATAAATTGTGTAATGTAATAAAATGACGCATTTGATTGAATTGAAATTTTATTTTCTTCTTTTTAGGGCATTAAATAGCTTTGTTTAAAAATGTTTTTTTACTTTTAATTTATTTTAATATTTAATTTGGTGAATTTTAGGTCTTCGAGTGGTCTTCGTTTTGTCAATTTGATAAGTATTATTATAGCGGTTGATATCAGAAACACAGAGCTCATTCGATTGTTAAATTGTTATATTAACAAGCGATGAACAATAACAGTGATCTCACATTTCGTGATACCGGGTCAATGCACTTAGAGAGTCTGTTCTACATTGTATGACACATCATTACTTTTTAGGTATCGGCAGCACTTTACCTACACGTTATATCTATCATGTCTGGTTGTGCCAAATTATGGTTATGATATTTGGGGCACTGCCAAAATGATTGATAATAATCATGATATAACTACATCTTCAGGATTCCGTACCCGAAGGGTGCCAAACGGGACCCTACGCTGTCTGTCCGTCCGTCCGTCCGTCCGTCCGTCTGTCTGTCACCAGGCTGTTTCTCATGAACCGTGGTAGCTAGACAGTTGAAATTTTCACAGATGATGTATTTCTGTTGCCGCTATAACAAATAATACTAAAAATCAAATTTAATATTAGGGGGGCCCCCATACAACAATCGTGATTTTTTTGCTCATTGTTGCTCGATATTGATAATGGTAGCAGGTAGACGCTTAAAATGTTCACAATATATTGAGTATATTATTTACTTAAAAAATAAATAATTAAATTAAAATTAAATTAATATTTAGGGGGGGGACCTACATTTTTTTTTTTGGGGTTTTTATAGATAATGGTACGGAACCCTTCGTGCGCGAGTCCGACTCGCACTTGGCCGGTTATTTGTATTTATACATATGATGAATCATTTGTCCGTAATCTTTCTCATTTCTCAATCTCAACGACCTCTGTGGCGTTGAGGTCAAGGCTGGGCTTCCCAAGCGAGAGGTCCCGGGTTCGAATCCCCACTGGGGATAAAGGAAAGTAACCAGGTCTTGGATGTTTACATGTTTGTGATGTCGCTGTTTCTAAAAACCACGACACAGGGCATGCGGCCAGAAGCAATGTAGGTATTGAAAAACAAACAAACAGGTATGTTTAATATATAAGTAGGTATATCGAATATCCTGCCTGAAACACCAGTTTAATGCAATGGGGCCAATTCTCTAGGGCACACACACTAAAATTACTTGACAATGTGGCCGATTCTCTAGGTTACACTCACTAAAATTAGTTGACAATATTAAGTCCGACAGCTCTTATGAGGTCGCCATAGATTCCATTTTCAAACTTACTTTTGAATTATTTTAATGTACTGATGAACTAATTCAAAAGTGAGTTCGAAAATGAAATCTATGGCAACCGCGTAAGAGCGTCGGAGCTAATATTGTCAAGTAATTTTAGTGCGTGTGCCCTAGAGAATTGGCCCCAATATTAGGTCTGACGCTCTTACGCGGTTGCCATAGATTCCATTTTCGAACTCACTTTTGAATTAATTCATCAGTACATTAAAATAATTCAAAAGTAAGTTTGAAAATGGAATCTATGGCGACCTCATAAGAGCTGTCGGACTTAAGAGTGCACCGAGCTTCTAGCGCTAATCGATTTTGGGTATTCTTGCGCTTCGTGTATGTGTGCGTGAGGCAAACCGGCGGCGGCGGCGGCAAGAGCGAAAGCATGCGAAAGGCTAGCAAGAGCCCTGCGCCGCCGCCGCCGCGCGTGACGAGCCCTGCGCCGCCACCCCGTCGTCACTCGCGAGTTGGTTGGTTGGTATAGTAGAACCCACGAGTAGCGTCGTTTGAAAAGCCGGCAAATTCAAAAAAAGTCTCTTCATGGCAACTGTATGTTTACGACCTGAATTAAGGAGAACGCACACTTGTCTATCACATCTTACACTAATCGCTCGGCTCCGATGGGTCTGAGTTCACCTTTATTGGATTTTGACAGTTTTGACAACTTCGACTTTGTTGCTATCTAAAAAGCCTACTCTATGATCATGATCATGATCAAACTACAGGACTCGTGGGTTCTACTATACCTATCTATTACCAATACCTATTTACAAAATAAAACAAAAAATCGATTTCAAATAGTTTTATTACAAATATTTACGGTTAGAAACCTTTTTCCAGATTTTACACAATTTTATTTATTATGGAATATAGGAACATGATATTTTTTCTATAAAAAATATTGAGGTGTAATGGTCTATCTCCACCAAGCGGACGGCACGGCATCGGACGGAATCGGATTTTACAATTTTGAAACGAAAATAAATCTTGCATGCAGTGTTTACAGTCTATTATAGACTCTAAACACTGCATCCAAATCAATAACAACAGCATATCGGCGGGCGCGTGCGGCGGCGGCGGCTGTTATTGATTTGGCAATATAGACTCTAAGAGCCCTCGCCCACGACGACTTTTTGCAGCGCTGCAGACGCGCGTTTCGTAAACGCGCGGCAGCATCGCTACTTACGCGCGTTAGTCGCATTTGCTACGCGCTTCAGAAGCGATGCTAACGCGCGGCAGCATCGCGACTGTAGCTATGCAAACGCGCGACAGCATCGCTACTAACGCGCATTAGCATCGCGACTGATTTTTGGTTACGTGGGCGAGGGTACACAGCTAGCGACCGCTTCGCGACTGTATCGATGCGAACGCGCGACAGCCGCGCGTCTGCAGCGCTGCAAAAAGTCGTCGTGGGCAGGGCTCTAAACTATCTAAACACTGCATGCAATTTCGTTTCAAGATTGTAAAATCCGATTTAGTCCGATATGCCGTGCCGTCCGCTTGGTGGAGATAGACCATAATTATCAGGGATCGGAACGAATGAAGGTGTGAATTTACCTAAAGTTTGTAGTCGGACATAACAAGGAGCAGTTACAACCACTTGAGTTGAACCGGTTTGAATTTAACCTGTTAAATTTCGTGTTTTTGTCTAACCAGTTAATTTTTGTTTTTATTAGTTTTACATGTTCCTTACATTTGAAACACCGAACTATAAACATTTTCAAACTGCTGATTCCCAAAAAAATATAACTTTTTTATTTTTAAATTTTTCGTAAAATTTACTGAGTAATGTACTTACATCATTCAAGCGAGGTAAATAAAACATTCATACAGATTGTAATTGAAAGGTGCAGTCATTTTTTTTCAACTCAACTCAAGTGGTTATAACTGCTCCTTGTCATGTCCGACTACAAACTTTAGGTAAATTCACACCTTCGATCCGATCCCTGATAATTATAAATTGAATAATACCTTATTTATTACCTTTTATGATAATATTCTAAGTAACAGTAAAGTAGTGCAATAGAAACTCATAAAGTGAACTTAATAACGTAAAATAACATAACGGCTAAATAAGGTGAGAGTCCCAGTTATCGACCCTTTAATTTAAAATTCAAATGATTTATTCTTCAAAATAAATTCTGAATGACAATCAAGACTGAGTGAAGTTGCATGATCAGGGGGCCTAGACAAGTGACATCGCTAGGTGACGTCACCTTAGCGATTCCAAATATCAAATCGCATACATAAAAAGTTATCGTTTCGACTCGCTATCCTTAGCGATGTCACTTGTCTACAGGCACAGGGAATTTGGTCTTATGGCAAGGAACACACGAAAAATTACCACACAAAACATGTTTTGACTTTAAAGCCTACAGCGCGACCGTGTCTAAATTTTTAGCGTTTAATTTTTCATCATCTGGATATTTTTACCTGTTACTTTAAGTAGTAAGTAAGTAATTTCATTGTCTATTTCTCCATCCACTGGAAGACAAGAATTTTGTTTCCACGTAATTGGCACCCTGTAATAAAACAGAATATTTTATTTAATTGTATTTACTTTATTTATCGACAAAATTGGTGTTCGGATGAAATTTGTAAGACTTATTTCATAAAAATAATTATTTTTTGAACTTACGATTCCAGAGTGTGATGAATTTTAGAATCGGTGTCATCCAAGGAATTTACCCTGTAAATCGAAAAATAGATATAGTGGTCATTCATACTTAATTTATTATAATGTTTTCCTATACACCCTACTATTTCTACGCTTACAGTTTATCCGATGACTCTTTGTTTTGTAGTGAAGTGCCAACAGCTGGTACATTTACCCTAAAAATAGAAAAAGATAAATAATTTTCCAGTATAAATATTTGTTCAAATATCGTAAGTAGGTAGATAGGTAAGTGGAAACCAATTTAATAAGTAGGTATAATCGGAAGGTAGGAGGATTATACTTACGAAGCAACAGTATTCTCTTTGTCTTCAAAGTTCTGTATTAGTTGTCTTTCTCTCATCCCGTCAGCAGGTTCATATTTATTTTGCAGTGAAATGTCAACAACTGGTACATTTACCCTATAAAAGAAAAAGAATGACAGAGAATGGAATGTGAGAAAAAATGTGAAAAATATTAGTGGAATTAATTTAGTCAAACAAACCACAAACTACAAGTAGGTAGGTAGGTATTGAGTGAGTATACTTACGAAGCAACAGGTACATTCTGTTTGTCTTCAAAATTCTCGGCCTGTAAGCTGTAAGCGTCGTGCTCTAGAAGGATAAATTAAATTGTCGTTTAGGGTTCCGTGCCGAAGGGTGCCAAACGGGACCCTATAACTAAGCCTTGTTTCATATGAATTTCTTTATTGAACACAGATAATTTACAGTGTTATTTACCACAATATTTTTAGGATTCCGTACCCGTATTGTGTGGTGGTACGGAACCCTCTGAGCGAGTACGCGTGCGACTCGCACTTGTCCAAATTATTTATATATATGCAAGTAGGCAGGTAGGTATACGAGTTACACTTACTTCATTTCCTCATGCAAGCGTTTAGCGTTCTTTTTTCGCCAACCCCTTCTTTCCTTTGATTTATTTACTTTGTTCCCCATCTTGAATGAAGTGATTTTTGACAAAACTCTTCGTACGTTTTCAAATCCGGGCGTCTCAGTGGAAGCGACACAAGCTTCCCGTCCGACAGCTGAAGCACTACTAAAGCGGATATGGGGGAGGAGAGGCAGGTCGGGTTTAGGATGGCCGGAACGCGCATGAATTTAGGTATTTCCTTCGTATTGATAAACAAAC
Organism: Argyresthia albistria; assembly: GCA_963457715.1. Classification (NCBI taxonomy): domain Eukaryota; kingdom Metazoa; phylum Arthropoda; class Insecta; order Lepidoptera; family Argyresthiidae; genus Argyresthia; species Argyresthia albistria. The sequence continues at coordinate 7,425,784 of OY735275.1, read as the reverse complement.
CCACATTTTGAAAATGTAAAGTGTATACGTTATAGAAAACATGTAGTAGTTTGTTATTATTCAAAACTGACAACTTTCCGTAATTATTCAGGCCGTACTAAGGGTTTATTTTATTTTTTAGAGATAACTTTGCGAATTTATTCTATCGAGCCAACTTAATCAAATCGTGTTTCCATCGTATATACCGGCTGAGATATATCCCCAATAGTACTAATATATTTGGAAATAAATTAATTTAATTGTTTATCACTTCAAACAAGGGTTATAAAAACGTGTTATTGTGAATAAAAAGCTCGGTGCAGGCTTAATATTGTCAACTAATTTTAGTAAGTGTAACCTAGAGAATCGGCCACATTGTAGGTATGTTTAATATATAAGTAGGTATATCGATCGAATATCCTGCCTGAAACACCAGTTTAATGCAATGTCCGTCTAACTACTTTTCGCCAATTTCACGTGTTTTCACTTATTTGGATTATTTACTATAAGCACAGGGTGCTCACCCCATACAAATTAGAATTAATAACCCTTCGTTAAAAAGAGATGGCGTGAGGAGTAAGATTTGTACTTTAAACGCCATGGTTTCGGTTAACATACTTCTAGGTGGCGCTAATCTTAGAATCAATCCTATATATCTTAGCGCCATCTCGTGGTATTTGCAATTGCACCAAGCGATAATGGCCTCGAACTAAGGAAGCTTCCGTAGCATCTCAGTTTACGCCGGTGTCATATTTTGTTCTAGGTGGTCTATCTGTATTAGTATAATATTATAGTGTCTTGTGGTCTAACTACTTTTCTGCCAATTTCACGTGTTTTCGCTCTATTTGGATTATGTACTAGAGTAATACAATAGTAGATTGTACAACAAGGGCATAAAACGCACCATTTTACCCGAGACGTCGAGGGTAAAATGGGTTTTATGTACGAGTTATACACTCTGCTTTTCACTTCGATTGTGAGGAAATTAAACAGAAATGTTGCAAAAAAAGTAAATATTATGAAATAATTGCAAATTGAAATTACCGAGAAAAAATAAGGACTTCCCGTCCCGCCATTAAACTTTTTTTTTGGACGTGCCTCCGCAGCCGGCTCTGCCCGCCGCGCCGGCAGTGGCACTTAGCATAGGTGTATGTGGCTGTTTACCTGACGACCTTTGTCAGAGTCTGAGATTTAGACGAAGATTTTACTTTATGCTCTAGAACATAAAATTTTATTTTATTTTATGTTGGCTATACCCGACATAAAGACGAACTTTACGAGCATGAGAAGTGAAAATGTTATTTTGCATTCCAGGTTACCTAATAGGCAACGCGGGTCTTCTAGTAACGACAGCACAATTCGGCCTGGCGTACCTAATAGTTGTATTCACCGTGACGTCCATTTGTGCTATCTCTACAAACGGGGCTGTGGAGGGTGGGGGCGTATACTGTATCCTTTTATACAACACATAGCAAGTAAACGTAGCCCACTAATGTCCCCACCGACCTTCGGGTAAGAAACCCTTCAACACATTGACCTGATTAGCTGATACTCCATTTTTTTTTCATTCGCAACCATAATGTTTTTCGGAGGCGAAAAACTCAAAGGCTACCTACGCCACACCTCGGACACTCCATAGAACGCTCGTAAAATAATCACCTATTACTACTACATAGCCTAATGACATTTGTACACGTGCAAATGTGTGCGTAAACTCGTTCGTTTGTGAATGTGTGCGTTCAGCTTCTATACAAAGTGTCTCCCGAAGAGGCTCCCCGACTCCGGGGTGAGGTGCGGTATCTGAATCCGCGCGGGGAAGGGAGTGGCCGTTCTGTACGTAGTACTATTATCTCTTCTGTGCCTACGCTACAATATTCACAATAGGAATTTTGATAATCTTCATGATCCTTAATTCTGACAACAGTTATGATAAGCAGAACACTAGGGCCAGAGTTTGGTGGGGCCGTCGGCACTCTGTTCTTCTTCGCGAACGTGGTATCTAGCGCCCTCTGCATATCGGCCTGCACTGAGGCGCTAGTAGAGAACTTTGGTCCTAAAGGTGAGTAAGAGAAGGGTGTAAAACGGAACGGAACCCTAAAAATACATGTAAACTTGCTGCGTTGCGATAGCCTCCTGTCACGCAAAATGAAGCATTGAATAACTGGGTAATATACCCATTCCCATTCCCGCAGCTATGGAGATAGAAGGTTTCCTCACGATGTTTTTCGATCACCGTTAGAACATCGGCAATTGGGCATGAGCATGCAGTATTTTGGTCTCTGCCTATCTCTCCCGTGAAAAACGCGTGAGGATGTGTATTTATACCCTATCCAATATAACAGGCAACTTGACAGATGTCAATCTTACCCTGTTAGTGAGGGGATATTGCTCATAAAAATCGATTAATCAAAATAACCGATACACCCTTTAAACATTTGTGAATCGGAAAGATGTCTAACATTTTATTCCTGATTCTTCAGTTACCTTAAATATGGTTGAAAATGAAATAATAATATCTTTAAGTGCTAATAGCAGTGATGGCGATGACAACTCTTCTCTTAGTTCAACTGAATAAACAATTTCGTTTTATAACAATTAAGTTTTGGTAACACCCCGAGTTTTTAATAAGTGGATTTTATGAAGTTTTAGGTTAGCTGTCAAGGTGCCTGTTATATTGGATAGGATATAGGTAAAGATATACATGATGTACCATAAGCCATGAGTCATACATCACAGCTACTCCATGTTATTCGAGATATCGTTGGTTCAAAAGATTGTATTGTGGATCTAAATTCCCAATTATTTTCGCCGTTGTGCCAGCCTTTTCTTGAACAGACATCTCTTCTAGGCTTTCTTTATTTAGAATACGAGAAATTAATTGATTTACCTTAATTTAATCGCAAGAACACGGTCTTGATCGTATGTTATGTTATGTCAGGCAGGTTATGTCAATCTTACTCGTATCTGGGTAAAGGCCTGTGCCCCTCGGTGGGGACATTAATGGTCTTAATTTACTTTTTGTGTCAGGCTACCTGGTCCCCTCGGGCGGCATCCCAGATGGCTACTGGTACCAGTTCCTGTACCGCTCGCTGCTCCTGTCCATGGCACTGGCCGTGTCTCTGTGCGGGGCTTCGCTGTTCGCTCGCACTAGTCTGGCTATTTGGCTGACTATGTCCGTGTGCCTGGCGAGTGCGCTGATAAGCTTCCTCTTCACGAAGCCGCAGGAGGTAAGCAAGGCCATCAACCAAACGACATCATCTTATCGTATATCTTATATATTTATTGCACATGATAGACAAAACACAAAAAGATACAGAGAAGGGATGTACAAAGGCAAGCTTATCTCTAAAAACAGACCTCTCATCATCATCATCTACTTGTAGTGTGAACATAGCTTGTTTTAATGAGTTATTTGTTAGAGTTAAGTTTATTTGAAAAGTAAAATTGACATTTTAAAAATAAAACACTTGCGCGAGCTGGCATACTGGGAAAATAAGCATAAACAAAATCAACAAGATTGTTGTTATTCTTAACAATGGGAGTCCCGGGTTTGACTAAGGACTGGGAATGAAAAATTCCGCAGGCCTAAGGCCGAACAATACGCCATAAAATCCTGGCCAGGCCGGAGTCAAGCAGCACGAAACTTTCTCACTTCTAACAGAAATGCAAGTTCGAAGGTTTCAGAAACTTACAACAACCAAAAGTAGTTTAAGGCCGAAAGCCGAATCAAACATCACAAACTGAAAGCACAACAGCTAGGCCGAAGGCCAAGCCAAGCGACCTAAAAGCATGCCACACTAGACTACATTAGTCATGAGTTAGAAACCTTCCTTTAAGCACAGCTATTATACAGGGTGTAACAGAAAGGTGTAGTCATATTTTAGGGGGTTGTTAGGGACATCATTCTGAGCAACTTTCACTACGAAACTGATTTGATCAGAGCAACTTTAATTTTAACTTCTCTATACAATTCAGCTGACCGCCCATCCGGACCAAAACTCTTATCAAATCGGTTTCATAGTAAAAGTTGCTCAGAATGGTCTCCCTAACAACCCCCTAAAATATGACTACACCCTTCTGTTACACCCTGTGACGCGCTCTAATCGTGTATTTACCAATCCACAGATGGCGATACCAGTGACCAACACGTTGATAAACAAGACGGTTGCCAACTACACGGGACTGAGCCTGGACACGTTGAAGGATAACCTGTATCCGGAGTACGGCCGCGACTATAGTACCAGTGACGGCGCAATGGTATGATATACTGCATCATAATGTGCTTTAACCTGTTGAGTGTTCAAGTTTTGGAGAACAAAAGAATCGCCATAAGACTCGGCGCAGATATCGCGACTTGGAGACTAGAGAGTTTTTTTTTTTTAATTAGATATAAACACAATATTTGTCTTACAAAAAAGAGCCATTCGGGCTATCTATCAACTAGATGCTAGGCAATCACTGAGGGACAAATTCAAAAATATTAATATACTTACTGTTACCTGTCAATACATTTATGAAAATATCATGTACACCAGAAAAAACATAGGTTTATTTAAGACTTTAGGTCATAATCATAGTATTAGCACTGGAAATAGAAATAAGATTGCTATGCCCGCGTTCAGACTCAGTAAGGTTGCTCACTCTTTTATGGGAGTATGTGTTAGTTTTTATAATAAAATACCTAATGAAGCAACGGACCTACCAGAAAGGAGGTTCAAAAACTATGTCAAAAACGGCCTATTGAAGAAGTCTTATTACAGTGTAAAATTACAATACAACTTCCGAACGGGCGGTAGTATACAAAAATATTAATATTATATTGACGTTGACTAAGTAATATATGTATGATTTTATGGTCAATAAAATATTTGAACTTTAACTTGAACTTAACAGTGATGGAGAACATCGTGACGAAACCTTCATTACTCCTTAACTGCGGCGATGGGCTTGCCCCCTGTCACGCAAAATAGAGTAATCAGAAATCAGAACATTTATTGTGGATCGTAGTTTTAGATTAGTTCTTAATTTTACATATGTGCTTACGTCCAGCCATTAGGCATACAAACAGAAATACAATTAAAAATGCATACAAATGTCATAAAATAAAAGAATAAAAAAATTAAAATTGAATGTCAAAATGTCAAAACACATTACACACATAGCTGATTGGAGAAAGGTAATTGTAACGTCAAGATTAAAAATAAAGATTTGATTATTATTATGTCTACACAGCATCATTCCAAATATTCATCTATTGAGTAATAAGCTTCAACAGCTAGGTAATCCTTTAATTTCTGTTGGAAAAGATTCGGATTGAATAATCGTATTGAATAACTGGCTAAAACTGGGCACAATTCTGTTTCTGCCACCCCGTATGGGAAAAAGCGAGGCGCCATGACGATTGTGATATGTATTTACTAGTATCACAGGGTGCTCACCCCATACCAATTAGAATTAGTATCCCCTCGTAAAAAAGAGATGGCGTGTGGAGTAAGATTTGTACTTTAAACGCCATGGTTTCAGTTAACATACTTCTAGGTGGCGCTAATCTTAGAATAAATCCTGTATATTTTAGCGTAATCTCGTGGTAGATATTTGCAATTTTTCGATGGTGCTGCACCAAGCGATAATGGCCTCGAACTAAAGAAGCTTCCGTATCATCTCAGTTTACGCCGGTGTCATATTTTGTTCTAGGTGGTCTATCTGCATTAGTATAATATTAAAGTATCTGTGCTATTATATAGGTATAATAATAATACAGTCTTGTGCTTGTGTCCACTTCTGGCCAGTTATGCGAGAGGTCCCGGGTTTGATTCCCGGCTGTGGTGAATAAAACAAAAAGCAAAATCGCCAGGCTTGGATGTTTACATGTTTGAGATGTCTTTACATTACGGATTGCAACCCAGCCAGGTGTCAACTCAGCTCGCCCGGGTTGGTCCTTCGAGGCGCTTAGTTAAAATGGCGGAATTGAACGCGAACCCTTTCGAAGATTTAATCGGAATTATTGTTAATTAATGAAGATTAGCAGTAATAATGTTGACATGATGCAGGTGGACTTCGCGTCGGTGTTTGGTGTGCTGTTCACCGGAGTGACGGGTGTCATGGCCGGCGCCAACATGAGCGGTAAGCCCATCCGCCGTGTGGTTTGACAGCTTGGTCATTGTGACTTGGACGAGTGCTTTTTAGGGTTCCGTACCCGAAGGGTGCTAAACGGGACCCTATTACTGAGACTTCGCTGTCCGTCTGTCTGTTTGTCACCAGGCTGTATCTCATGAACCGTGGTAGCTAGACAGTTGAAATTTTCACAGATATTGTATTTCTGTTGCAGCTATAACAACAAATACTAAAAAACAAAATAAATTTAATATTATGGGGGGCTCCCATACGTGATTTTTTTGCGGTTTTTTATAGCTAATGGTACGGAACCCTTCGTGCGCGAGTCCGACTCGCACTTGGCCGGTTATTATAGCGCTGTCGATCTGTAGAATGATGCGATTTCATACTTTGCCGTTAACATAGACTAGCATAACTCCTAACGCCATCTCTGTATTACAAACGGATACCAATTCTAAGCTCTGTTGTGTTTCAAAACTTTCAAATACTGCCACTCGCGCGCAGCTCGTGAATTGCTATCGAGTGTTTGCATCTGTGGCGGGGCATAGAAACGTGCACCCTGTGTAGAAACGCAAAACCCAAATACGAGGTGTAAAACGCAAAATGAGAAACTTCTTTGTTAGGGACATCATTCTGAGCAACTTTAATTATGAAACCGATTTGATCAGAGCAACTTTTTTTTTCACTTCCCAGTACATTTTGGCCTGAGTGGGTCAGCTGATTTGTATGGAGAAGTGAAAAATGAAGTTGCTCTGATCAAATCGGCTTCATAATTAAAGTTGCTCAAAATTATTCAATCCAATTCCATTCAATTCATTTATTTTCAATTGTAACCATACATGATGTCCCTAACAAAGGAGTTTCTCATTTTGCGTTAATTCATTTACACCTTGTACAGCAGCATTCGTCATCTCAATACCTCTATTATATCCCCAGGGGAGCTCAAAAACCCGGCGCGCAGCATCCCCGCCGGCACTCTCTGGGCGCTACTGTTCACCGCCGTCTCCTACCTCGCGCTCGCGATCCTCACAGCGAGCTCATGCTCCAGGGAGCTGCTGCAGAACAACTACGTGTATCTACTACCGGCGAATGTGTGGCCGCCGTTCATCGCTTTAGGTAACAAATCTATTACATAGGCACCGCTATGGCACAGCTCGGACACTGCATATGACGCTCGTAAAATAATCACCTATCGCTCGGCGTATCGTCGACGATACAACCGACAGAGGGCCGCCGAACGCCCGCCTGAGCGCTCGCACCGCATGCATAGTATAAATAAGAAATAGTAAGTTCACTAGGCCCCTGTTCGCATGATAACTACCTACTCTTGCTCAAACGGCTAGGGTTGTCGCTTAGCGCCGCGGGTTGGACCGCGCCGGACGAATGACGTTGACTCGTCGCATGCATTGCTTGCATAGCCCTGTCTCGTAGCACGCGAAGGACGCGAGATTCGGCAATGTGTGCGTGTGGCGGCGCGTGCTTATACGGAATGCAATGTAGCTGTGTGTGTGCGGCTGTTCTCGCTGATTTGTTTGAAGTGAACCTGGCGTGCCGCATGTTTTCCGCTCAGTATTATAATATCTGTGCCCGCGCTTACACTTCGAAATGCCGAAACCACGTAATTATTGTGCAGTAGATGGGTGCAATAGTAAAAAACAAATGAAAATATACAATAAGCCTATTACAAAGATTCATCTTTTTAAAAGTCCCACCTGAAACGTTTAATAATTATATTGAAGAGTTAGAAAAAGTATTTTTAAATAATTTTGACAACATCATAATGAATCGGCCTGGTAGCACCATATTACAACTTTTAAAAACCGTTGATTTCCGTCGCTTTGCTCCTGTTTTCCTTGTGATTATTTTTTTAAATTATTTACGCGATTTAGGATATTTTCTACTATAAAATTTAATAACAGAGTATTCCGAGAAGGGAAAAAAAATATTAATCATTATATAAAACTAAAACATATTTGATTGACTAATAAAAAATACAGTTGATTCGCAAAATTTGTTTTATTACGATAATCATCATAGGTACAACCCTAGGGCATTCTTACGATGACGCGTTGGCACGTGACTCGCACGGTGGCCAACGCAGTCTCGACTCTACGTGCGCGTAATTATGGTACATTTCTTCTCGTCTTGAGCAGCAGGTATTATTATTAAGATTTTGTAGGCTATTATAGAGTAGGTATTTTCGCTTTTGTATGGGAGTGATGCATCTGTTACGTAGTAACTATTTATTAATCTGTGCTATTACTACTGCATAACCAAACGCGTACTCGTGCAAATGTGTGCATGAACTCGTTCGTTTGTGAATGTGTGCGTACAGCGCCTATACAAAGAAAGAGTCTACAACGAGGCTCACGAAGTCCGGGGTGAGGTGCGGTAATTAAGTCGGCGCGGGGAAGGGAGTGGCCATTCTTTACGTAGTAATATTATCTCTTCTGTGGGGGTAGTCTATCTATTCAATCAATTGTATTTATTAACCGACTTCCCAAAGGAGGAGGTTTACAATTCGTCCGGATATTTGTTTTTTTTTTTTTTTTATGTATGTGCCTCGATAGCGCCTAGACGGATGGACCGATTTGGAAAATTATTTTTTTTGTTTGAAAGGGTTTACCTTCCCATTGGTCCCATTGACACCAGGTCAGGATCTGATGATGGGATCCTTGAGAAATCGAGGGAACTCTTCAAATATTATAGGCAGACATATAGTGATTTTTGTGTTTTTCATAATAACTCGTGCAAATGCACATGGTAAGCATAATATTGTGATGCGGAACTGCTGATGAAGACCACATATGGCCACCAGATCTGCTCAATACCAGGTACAAATACAATGCGTGGCTGACGGGCAGGCAACGCATAGCCTAAACCGGTGGACCTAGAGCCATGAAACTTTGTACAGGGGTTCCTTAGTAGCGTGGTGTAGCACTGATATGAGATTTGACAAAATTAATTCCCCAAGGGGGGGGGGATAAGGGGTTACAGTTTGTATTAAACTCAATCTAATCAAATAGGGTTTGTGGAAGTCGGTTTTTTCTAAAGTTTACTTTTTGTTTCAATTATTTATTAACGGCGGTCTAGAATGGCGAAACAGATGCACAAATATATGCAGCGGATGTGAATGGAAAAATGGAACCATCGGTCAGGGACGCCCAAGAAGGTACTATAAAGGCCAAATTCGGAACATAAACATGTACATACAGGCACATACATAGCTTCTGGCCCCACAATAGGGTACCCTGTGTGTCGTGGGAACCAGAAACAGCGACGTCGCAAACATGTCAACCATCCGAGACTTGGGGCTTTTTTTGGCCCAGCCGGGATTCGAACCCGGGACCTCTCGCTTGGTAGGCAGATGCGCAACCGCTGCGACACAGAGATCGTCAATTATCTTATCAATCAGTTATATCCGTGACTTGTATAGGTACCGCCATCCACGATGACGCGTGACGTAGCTATTTGCATATTTGTCTTCCAACTGGGTGCCCCGATGAAAGAGAAAGATGCAAATAGCTACGTCACGCGTCGTCGTGGATGGCGGCACCTATAGCACATATGAAGAGAGATACTCATTAGGGTTCCGTACCCGAATGGTGCCAAACGGGATCCTATTACTGAGACCTCGCTGTCCGTCCGTCTGTCTGCCACCAGGCTGTATCTCATGAACCGTGGTAGCTAGACAGTTGAAATTTTCACAGATGATGTATTTCTGTTGCCGCTATAACAACAAATACTAAAAAACAAAAGAAATTTAATATTAAGGGGGCTCCCATAGAACTAATGTGTTTTTTTTTTTGCGGTTTTTTATAGATGATAGTACGGAACCCTTCGTGCGCGAGTCCCACTCGCACTTGGCCGGTTATTAATGTTAAGGATGCCAAAGATGTATGCAAGCATCGTAGCAAGTGTAGGTCTTTAGCCTCTGCCTGCCCCTCTCCGGGACAAGATGTATGACACTATAGTATACTCGTATTTCTTGTATTTCAGGCATGCTGATGGCGACATTCTCAGCAGCTCTGTCGAACTTGATCGGTGCCTCGAGAGTTTTGGAGGCTCTAGCCAAAGACAACATATTTGGTAAGTTCCGTCATTTTTCAATCGAATATCTTGTTATTGTGCACTGCCTACCCTTTCATTATATAATTTTTCCTTTCATTATATAATTTTTCCTTTCACCACACCTCGGACACTCCATAGAACGCTCGTAAAATAAGAACCTATTACTTCTACATGATCAAATGATGTTTGTATACGTGCAAATGTGTGCGTAAATATTGCTAGGGCTGGTAGCGCGGCAAATGCAGCGATTTGCGTCGGGCGAACCGAAAGACGACGGCGCGACCCGAACACAAGCGTTTGCATTATTATGAAGTGACTTTGTAGGGGCGCTGCTGCCGTTTCCGAATAACTGTCTAAAAGTGGGCACAGTGCCTTTGCCACCTCTTATGGGAAAAGGCGTGAAGCTTGTTATGTTGTTGTTACCTACTATTACTTATTCTGAAGTAGGTAAGTACACTTGGCGTGAACTGTAGGTAGGTACCTACCTATGTATAATTGAAACAAAAAGTAAACTTTAGAAAAAACCGACTTCCACAAACCCTATTTGATTAGATTGAGTTTAATACTAACTGTAACCCCTTATCCCCCCCCCCCCCCCTTGGGGAATTAATTTTGTCAAATCCTATATCAGTGCTACCCCACGCGACTAAGGAACCCCTGTACAAAGTTTCATGGCTCTAGGTCCACCGGTTTAGGCTATGCGTTGCCTGCCCGTCAGCCACGCATTGTATTTGTACCTAGTATAGAGCAGATCTGGTGGCCATATGTGGTCTTCATCAGCAGTTCCGCATCACAATATTATGCTATGTGCAGTTGCACGAGTTATTATGAAAAACACAAAAATCACTATAGGTCTGCCTATAATATTTGAAGAGTTCTCTCGATTTCTCCAGGATCCCATCATCAGATCCTGACCTGGTGTCAATGGGACCACCCTTGAGGTATTACCTATACGCCGAAAAAAGATTTGTTCAAATCGGTTCATAATTGGCGGAGTTATCGCGTAACAAACATAGAAAAAAAAACATACTGGTCGAATTGAGAACCTCCTCCTTTTTTTGAAGTCGGTTGAAAAACATCGTTAGGATTGTAAAATATTCGAACTTTTTACCTACTTTTCAACTCGAAGTGCTTCGTTCGCGTTGTTGAATCGCACCAACAACGAATAGCACGAAATGAATACCTATAATAAATGTACTTAATTGATAATTATGTATTACGGAAGGTTTAGTACTAGGTATCTTAGAAAATAAAATATGAAAGAGAACCTTTAGAGAACCTCTCCTTTTTTGAAGTCGGTTAAAAATAAAATATTACGACACCGACACTGACTTATTATCAATTATCGTAGTCAGTAGCTAGTAATTACTACAAACATATAACTCTGTCTCTGTCTCGCACAAAGTCTGTCCTTGTGAGAGAGCGAGACACACAGCAAACGCTGACCAAGTTACATTCCGGGAGTTAAGGTATTAGAATTTTTATTTCTCAAAAGAACAACAATAGAGGTGCTGTTGCTTACCTTCTTTCATCACTCATCAGTCGGGAACTGAAAGAATCTCCAGTCTTTGGTGTTTCTAGTTGACGACAGACACCCAAATAATGCACAAAACTTCACCATTACCGGTTATTATTCACCGTATACGCGCGGTCACTCGTCAGGCGTTCAGCCGCGTCTATTGAACTTTCAACCAGTCCCTAGACGCCAGGGGTGGGGTGCGGTATCTGAATCAGCGCGGGGAAGGGAGTGGCCGTTCTGTACGGAGTACTATTATCTCTTCTGTGCTTTCACAATAATTAATTTGTCATCTGTACATTACGAATGCTGTAATGGTGATGGAATCCTTCATTACTCAATAGCTGCGGCGATGGGCTAGCCCCCTGTCACGCAAAAATGAATAACTGGCTAAAAGTGGGCACAAGTGTGCCTCTGCCACCCCGTATGGGAAAAGGCGTGACGATATATGTTTTATGAATGTTTCCTGCTTCCAGGCGCCCTGCTCCGTCCAATGGTCTCGCGCTCGGGCAACCCTGTCGTAGCCGTGCTGACGTCATACGTGCTGGTCCAATTAGGCGTCATAGTGGGCTCGCTCAACGCCATCGCGCAAGTCAACTCCGTGCTGTTCATGACGAGCTACTTCGCGGTGAACCTAGCCTGCCTCGGTCTAGACCTGGCCAGCGCCCCCAATTTCAGGTATTTAGATAATCCGTCCGTAAAATATAAAAAAAAGTCGAAGGTAATCTGTACAATATTAAAATAAAGTCAACGACACGAAGTGTTCCCAGGCGGTCACCCATCCAAGTACTGACTTCGCCCGATGTTGCTTAACTTCGGTGATCGGACGAGAACCGGTGTTTTCAACATGGTATGGACGTTGACGATGTTGCTTGCGAATATCTGCTGTATACGCTGACGACATACGTCACCACTGTAAATAGGGTCGTTCCCAACAACACCCAAGCGGTCACTGATCCAAGTAACCTCCCCAAAGCCAGATAATATACGTAATTAATGGACGCCCCCTAATGAATATGGTCAACTAATGAAATGCCACCTACCTTCCCCAGGCCAACCTTCAAGCACTTCTCGTGGACCACCTCGCTCCTCGGCCTCGTCGGCTGCGCGTCGCTCATGTTCTCGCTGCGGCCCGCGCACGCGTGCGGCGCGGCGCTCGCGTGCGTGTCGCTCGTGCTCGCGCTGCACGTGTGGTCGCCGGCGGCCGAGGAGCCCAAGTGGGGCTCGCTGAGCCAGGCGCTCATCTTCCACCAGGTGATGTGAAATACCGATTGCAGCGCCCCTATGTACTCAACCGTCCAGACTTTTTCGACCCGTGTCGGAAAAAGCGTTAAATAATGTTATGTTAAACCGGAAAAAAGTTTCGGTGACCTTGACCTTGAGGTCAATGAGCTTGACCTCGAGGTCAATGACTTTGATGTTATTAAGATGATTAATAAACTAGTTTCTCATTTTGCGTTAATTCGTTTAAACGTTGTATATTATTCTACAGATGCGAGTGGCGTGCTTTGGGAGAGGTCTATGCCCAACAGTGGGATGATACGGGCTGATATGATGATGATATTATTCTGTGAACTTTGTGGTGTGGGTTTCACGCTAAGTTTTTACGCAGGAGATGCCATCCCGTAGGGTAGTAAAATAATTGAAACAAAAAGTAAAACTTAAAAAAAACCGACTTTCACAAACCCTATTTGATTAGAAACCAATGTCAAGTGCTTTTTGAGTTTAATACAAACTGAAACCCCCTATCCCCCCCCCCCCCCCCTTGGGGAATTAATTTCGTCAAATCCCATCTTAGTGCGACCCTACGCTACATAAGTTTCCCTCTGTACAAAGTTTCATGGCTCTAGGTCCACCGGTTTAGGCTATGCGTTACCCGTCAGCCATTGTATTTGTACCTAGTGTTGAGAATTTCTGGTGGCCATGTGTGGTCTTCATCGTCAGTTCCGCATCACAATATTATGCTTATGAGTTATTATGAAAAACACAAAAATCACTACCTATAGGTCTGCCTATAATATTTGAAAGGTGCCCTCGATTTCTCCAGGATCCCATCATCAGATCCTGACCTGGTGTCAATGGGACCAATGGGAAGGTGAACCCTTTCAAACAAAAAAATATATTTCCAAATCGGTCCGTCAGTCTAGGCGTAATCGGTGTACATACATAAATATATAAATATATACAGGATGACATTTAATTAGCTGACCATATTTTGGGGAATGATAGTACCCATCATTATGAAGAACTTTCCCCAAGGAACATATGGTCGCCTATAAAAAAAATTTTTGGGTCTCCTATAGAAACTTGAAATTGACAGCTGATCGGGGCTGGGATGTACAGGGGGACGAAAAATTTTTTTCGTTTGAGATTGATGTTGAGAAAGTTGTTTATTTATTTATTTATTTTCTTTATTTAGGACATCAACAGCAAATTACAAGGTAGTACTTAACATCTAAATTAAACTTAAGTATTGCCAATAATAGATATCCCCTAATTTAATTTTATAATGATGGGTACTATCATTCCCCAAAATATGGTCAGCTAATTAAATGTCACCCTGTATATATCCGGATGAATTGTAAACCTCCTCCTTTTGTGAAGTCGGTTAAAAAGGCGTTACTCTATGTTGTGTTGTTTTTCCAGGTCCGCAAATACCTGCTCCTGCTGGATCCGCGCCGGCAGCACGTCAAGTTCTGGAGACCGCAGATGTTGCTGCTGGTCTCCTCCCCGCGGCAGTGCGCGCCACTCATCGACTTTGTGAACGACCAGAAGAAGGTATAGTAAGAACGCGGTATATTGGTTATAGAGAGCGTTGACCTTGACTAGAGTCTGGCACCTGGATTATTTCTTCCTCCCCAACTTCAAACCTGGGACCTCACGCTTAGGGATGTAAGGTCTCGACGCAGCGCCACAGAGCTCGCTACTTCTTTGCTGTTTTTCATGAGCAACTCCAAAGAGGCGGCGAAGAGCTAGCCCGCTGTCACGCAAAAAGGAGTATTGATAATTATTAATGAATACTTGCTCAGCGCTGGCACAAATGTATCACTGCTAGCCCGTATGTGAGAGGGGGTGAAGGTATAATGTAACTTTTTTGTGTTTTTTTTCAGGGTGGCTTGTTCGTAATCGGTCATGTCCGAGTCGGCGAGCTAGACGGGACGTGTGATCCTCTCGCGGAAGAATATAAGCACTGGCTCGAACTCATCGATCATTTGAAGGTTAGTTAGATACCAACTTCAATATAATTAATTGCACAAAAGAATAAATTTCGCAATGGAGAATACAAAGGTGTGCATATCTCTATCAAGAGATTTCTTCTAGCTAACCTAGGATGGATAAGAAATAAACAGAGGTAGATCTAAGTGCACAACATAAAATAAGTTAGGAGGTTTGCTGGAAGAGATATCTTATTAGAGATAAGCTCGACTTTGTACATGTTTTTTTCCATTATTAAGTGTCTGTATTCTGTTTTTGTGCAATAAAGTATAAGTATAAGTTAATTAAAACAATAAAATACTTACAAAAATGTATGAGTAATAGAGATTATGGACCGACAATCACTACGGCCGACTATCCGACTTTGTCTTTAGAAGTGGTCGTATAAAGATTTATGTAAAACTGGGGGGCAATTCTCTTAATACGCTTGTGGCCTAGGTAATCCAATAAATCTAGGAAAAATTCTTAAGTTGAAGCATTATGTACAAAATGGCTTGACATGCTCAGAATTGTATATTTCCAGCAGATATATTTTATAATGTTAATTTTGTGCAAAAAACGACAGCATTTGATGGCACTTTTACATGACGTCATTGTGTTGTTATTTCATAGAACTCAGGAACAAAAGTTCCGTTTTGACAGATAGATTGATTGAATGACTAATATATTGATTGACCTATCGATGAAAGGTGAAGGCGTTCGTGGAGCTGTGCCTGGCGTCCAGTGTCCGGTCGGGGGCCGCGCATCTCACGCGCCTGTCGGGGCTCGGAGCCATGAAGCCCGACACAGTGCTGTTAGGGTTCCGCGACGAGGAGCCGCCGAGGGACCTGTTCCGCGAGTGAGTGGCTTATTATTACTTACATTTTGTTTTAGTTATTTATCATTATCAAACTAATGGTAATAACTTAATTAGGTAGCTGTACACAAATAAGTGTTATAATTGAAACTAAAAGTAACTTTAGAAAAAACCGACTTCCAAAAACTATATTTGATTAGATTGAGTTTAATACAAACTGTAACCCCTTATCCCCCATTGGGGACTTAATTTTGTCAAATCCCATCCCAGTGCTACCCCACGCTACTAAGAAACCTCTGTACAAAGTTTCATGGCTCTAGGTCCACCGGTTTAGGCTATGCGTTGCCCGTCAGCCACGCATTGTATTTGTACCTAGTATTGAGCAGTTGTGGTGGCCATATGTGATCTTCATCAGCAGTTCCGCATCACAATATTATGCTTGCCGTGAGTAAATGCACGAGTTATTACTAAATCACAAAAATCACTATAGGTCTGCCTATAATATTTTAAGAGTTCCCTCTATTTCTCCAGGATCGTATCATCAGATCCTGACCTGTTGGTCCACAGTACCAATGGGAAGGTAAACCCTTTTAAACGAATTGTAAACCTCCTCCTTTGGGAAGTCGGTTAAAAAAGAGAAGAATCTGCGCTATATACAGGTTTTTTTTAACGCCACCTTAGGGAAACCTTGGATTAGGGAAAGTACTAGTCGTTTTTTACCTGAATAAATTATGAAATTATGAAATGAAAAATAATGGAGATTGCAAATTTAACTCAAAGGAAACATTCCTTTATTTTCGAAAAGAAACAAAACTGCATTCAAAGATTGTTTAAAACATGCTTCCCACAACCAAGAATTGAACCGGCTAAAATAAAAATAAAACAACATACTTTTATGGCGTCAATCGACAGTCGACAGGGTCAATCAAGACCAAATCTCTCTAACAAACATGATACATTTTTAACCGACAGCACGGTTCGCCGAAAGATCTTTAGAAATAGTAAACTTTTTACCGATACCATTATGTATAGATGAGGTAGTTCGCCGAAAATTTGGTTAATCGAATTAGCCTTTTAGCGAAAGGCAGTATCGCAGAAAGCACAACTCATCGCCACACCGCTGCCGCTGTCGAAAGAAAGCAGCTAAATTAAATACAAGCATGAATAAAGCAACAGAAATACATCATCTTTGAAAATTTTAACTCTAGCTATCACGGTTCATGAGCCATCTCGGTGCCATATTATCTTAGAATTTCCATATCATAAAATGGCGGTAATTAATGAAAACATGACTTTTTAAAAGTATTTTTATTCAGCACTGCGTGATATTTTTTGCGTTATACATGTCAAACTAACACGAAGACTATTCGCAGCCCCGCGTCGCCGTACCGCACGGATCGGTTCGAGTGCGCGGCGCCGGTGTTCCCGCTGCGGGATGCGCGCGCGCAACGCATCGCGCGCGCCGCATACGTGCAGGTACAGTCAAAGTCAAATATCAATGATACGTAGATAGATAGATAAATTCATTTATTCATTGAAATAGTACACACACAGACACATAATATTTTTTATTTTAATAAAACGGGTAGTGGGTATTTTTGTATCGGCCCCATACCCACCCTTATACTACTGACCTATACCATTAGAAAGGTGTTTTGAAATATATATTGTATGGAAGTAGAAGTGCCTCGAGATCAACACGCTTTTGTAATCGGAGTAAGCACAACAAATCCGTGCGGGTTTCGAGGCAGTACTGCCTCCTATTGAACACGCAAACGGAAACACGCTAGCGGGCGCGGCGCGTTTCGGCGCCGTCGAAAACCAAAACGGGCATTTAGCGCCTCACTATAGCTATATCCATGCCATTCCTGTATGAGACCTACTATACTGCAAAAAAGCTTTTATAGTTCAGAGCCCTCTGTTGGATTTTGAAGAAAACCGTCTTCGAGGAAAAACCTCAATAAACAAACTTTTGTATTATAATCAGTGATCGGATATTCGGATGCATATTTACCTAAAGTTCAGGTGTTGGCTAATATGGAATGCGCTTTGCTATCGAAACAATTCTGATTTAAGTGATCAAATCATAGTGATAGATAGTGATTAAAATGCTAGTTACTGATAATTAATACATATGGAAACATAATTTAACCCGTTGAGTGCCCTTGGACACTCGAGGGGTTATCAAAACATATATTTTGTTTTAATTTTTTTTCAGACCTTCTTGTACCCTTACATACACAATACACATATTTGCATCAGGGATCAAATATTAACGCTAAATAAATATGCATCCGATAAGTTACACAATATCGAGATACCTTTTACCCGGTTTTTTTTTGAGATAAATTATTATTATTTTGTTAATTAATCCTGTCCATCCTAGGTTTGCTGGAAGAGATCTCTTATTAGAGATAAGCTCGCTTTTGTACATGTTTTTTTCATTATTAAGTGTCTGTATTCTGTTTTTGTGCAATAAAGTATAAAGTTTAAAGTTTATTATACACCCGAGAAGGGGAAGGCCCAGTAGGAGATGGAGGGACAACCTGGATAAGTTCCTGCCGGGGTGGATGGAACAAACTGCAGCCAGAGATGTGTGGGCTCGAACCGGTGAAGCCTTTGCCCAGCTGTGGGACACCGCAATGGGCTAGATAAAAAAATAAATTTAGAAGCCGCTTTCATACTTTTACAGTTAAAAACAAACTTTAGGTAAATATGCATCCGAATATCCGATCTCTGATTATAATTGATATGATATGATATAATTTCAGGTCCTACGAGATGTCCTTAGTGTGGGCAAGAATCTATGCGTGTGTCGCGGCTTCAATGCGCAAGACATGACCGATGTGCAGAGGTGAACTATTGGCATATTTACATTTATTAGGGGCACGCAAACCGGTTCTGGGCTCACACTAGGGTACCCTGTGTCGTGGGATGGGAACTAGCAACAGCAAAATCATAAACTTCATTAACTACATTAGGCACGATGTAACAAACTTTGCTGCGTCCCATGATACGGAGTAACTCTAGTATGGGACACTAATCTACTACTGTATAATTGTATGTTTAATAAATAAATAAATAAATATGCAGTTAAAGACACACCCCGTACAAACTTTGACAGTGGGTATTAAGACGTCAATTAATAGGTGATAGTTTGTTAGATTGATACATTGATATACTGCTAGATTGATATACTGCTAGATTGATATACTGCTAGATTGATGTACTGCTAGATTGATATACTGCTAAATTGATATACTGCTAGATTGATATACTGCTAGATTTATATACTGCTAGATTGATATACTGCTAGATTGATATACTGCTAGATTGATATACTGCTAGATTGATATACTGCTAGATTGATATACTGCTAGATTGATATACTGCTAGATTGATATACTGCTAGATTGATATACTGCTAGATTGATATACTGCTAGATTGAAATACTGCTAGATTGATATACTGCTAGATTGATATACTGCTAGATTGATTGATTGACAGATTGATACATTGCTAGATTGATCGACAGGTTGATAGATTGGCAGATTGATCGATTAAAAGATTGAATCATTTATAGATTGGCATATTGACATTTTGAAAGATGATAGAATGATAGATTTTGATGTACCTCCCCCCTACAGGAAGTTCCCCCGCCTGCAGTTCGTGGACGTGTGGCTCGTGCAGCTCGGCGCCGGTTCGTCCCCGTTCTGTGTCCGCGCTGCAGCTGGCGGCGGTGGGCTAGCTCCCTCTCACTATTGTGCCTCTGTCACCCTGTATTGACTGTGACTCCCCCTCTATAGGAAGATTGATAGATTGTAAGATTGACACACTAGTAGATTGACAGATTGGCACACTGGTAGATCGACAGATTGCTAGATCGATCGATTGACGGATTGGTAGGTTGTTAAATTGTCATATTGACAGATAGACAGATATAAATATTGGTAGATCGACAGATTGATAGATTGATCGATTGACAGATTGATAGTTTTCTAGATTGATCGATTGACAGATTGATACTTTTCTAGATTGATCGATTGACAGATTGGTAGGTTGTTACTTGTTACATTGACTGATTAACGGGTAGATAGATTGAAAAATTGACAGATTGATAAATTCTGACTTATTGTCACTTCCCCCTCCAGGAAGTCCCCCCGCCTGCAGTTCGTGGACGTGTGGCTCGTGGAGCTCGGCGCCGGTTCGTCCCCGTTCTGTGTCCGCGCGCTGTTCGCGCTGCAGTTAGCGGCGGTGGTGCGCAGCGCGCGCGGCTGGCGGCACCTGAAGCTGCGCGTGTTCGCTGACTCGGGCGCGGGGGAAGCGGCTGATGGGAGAGGTGGGTTGATATATGCGTAGCTATACTTGTACCACAGAAGAGATTCCCCGCGCTGATTCAGATACCGCACCCCACCCCTGGCGTCAAAGGATTGGTTAAAGGATCAATAGGCAGGGCTGAACGCCTGACGAGTGACGACGCGTATACTTAATATTGGGTTCGCCCGACGCAAATCGCTGCATTTGCCGCGCCACCAGCCCTAGCAAAGTTTTCCTATACAAACATCATTTGGTTATGTAGTAGTAATAGGTGATTATTTTACGAGCGTTCTCTGGAGTGTCCGAGGAGTTGTTGCACTTAATTGCCCAAAAACAAAATAGGGCCGGCCACTTGCTATATAAACTTTTGAGATTCGCTAAATCCCCAATTTACCTTTAAACGAAGAATATTTGTATGTAACGATATATGTTTTGAGTTCTAGATAAAGGCGCTGTAGTTTTCGATGAAATTTGCAATATAGGGGTTTTTGGGGGTAAAAAATCGATCGGGCTCGGTCTCATAACTGAAAAATCGCGTTATTTCCGAGTTTTCATGCTTTTCTCATACCCGTGAAATAGGATTGACAATTTCACTTTAGTACAATGAAAATAAGGCATAAATTCCAATGACATGAAAAAAGTGAGATAACTCATTGCGACCTCAGCTCACGTGACACTTTTTGGCGGGTCTTCGGAAAATTCACACAAAAAGGTTCCGTTCAAATACGGTCGAATCTTCATCATCTGTTATTCAACCTTCTTGCTTGCTATTAAGCAAACAGGCACTTTGTTTTTAACCGACTTCCCAAAGGAGGAGGTTTACAATTCGTCCGGATATTTTTTTTTTTATGTCTGTACCCCGATAGCGCCTAAACGGATGGACCTATTTGGAAAATTATTTTTTTGTTTGAAAAGGTTTACCTTCCCATTGATTGGTCCCATTGAAACCAGGTCAGGATCTGATGATGAGATCCTGGAGAAATCGAGGGAACTCTTCAAATATTATAGGCAGACCTATAGTGATTTTTGTGTTTTTCATAATAACTCGTGCAAATGCACATGGTAAGCATAATATTTTGATGCGGAACTGCTGATGAAGACCACATATGGCCACCAGATCTGCTCAATACTAGGTACAAATACAATGCGTGGCTGACGAGCAGGCAACGCATAGCCTAAACCGGTAGACCTAGAGCCATGAAACTTTGTACAGGGGTTCCTTAGTCGCGTGGGGTAGCACTGATATGGGATTTGACAAAATTAATTCCCCAAGGGGGGGGGGGGGGAGATAAGGGGTTACAGTTTGTTTTAAACTCAATCTAATCAAATAGGGTTTGTGGAAGTCGGTTTTCTCTAATGTTTACTTTTTGTTTCAATTATATTAATCGATGTTAATGCAGTCTGATTATATTAATATAATGTTTATTGTGTTGTTTGTACCACCAACCACCGAGCTTGGCCAACGGCAACGGCGATTATACGCCCAGATATTGGAGTTTAATCGCCGTTTAAATACAACACGGCCAAGTTACGTTGTCGAACACGCCATGGCTGTTTGCTGTCACTGTCAGCCAGGTACTATACACAACAAACCAGCATATCCCGTATCCCGCCCTAGCTATAACTATTCAAATTGCGATTAGCGTACAGAATAGTGATGTCGCTGATTCTGGTTCCCGCCCTGTGTCCGAGTGTGGGGCCAGAAGCAATGTGTGTTATATTTATTTCAGCTAGAATATTTGATCTGATCATCTTACCATATAAAATTAAATGCATATCCATAGGTATTTATAATTAGAAAATAGTCTTAAATTAAATTAAATACATCCTACATCGTCAAATAATAACACCCACACTCACACCCTCCTCACAGTCACATACACCCTCTCACACACATAAACACCATACTAAAACATCATTTTTTTTTAAAAACAGGGTGCAACAGACAGGTGTAGTCATATTTTAGGGGGTTGTTATTCTGAGTAACTCACTATGAAACCGATTTGATCAGAGCAACTAAAATTTTCACTTCTCTATACAAATCAGCTGACCGCCCGGACCAAAATGTATGGAGCAATGGAAAATAAACTTGCTCTGATCAAATCGGTTTCATAGTAAAAGTTGCTCAGAATGGTTTCCCTAACAGCCCCCTAAAATATGACTACACCCTTCTGTTAGACCCTGTATTATGGTTTGTTGCTGCGTAGGTGCACGTCCACCCAGTACTTTAACATGTGGATATTGTCCGGCAGATGGCGCGTGCACGGCGCCGGGCTCGGAGTGCGACCCGGCTGCGCCGGCGCCGGACCGGCCGCTGCAGGAGCGGCTAGAGGAGCTGCTCAAACTGCTGCGCATCAACGCGACCGCGCACGCTGTGAGTTTCTGGGATCTACTCACGGTGCAATCTGTCTTGCAACTTGTCGCTGCAACTTGTTGCATGCAACCTGCAACCTGACTACTCACGATGCAATAAACATAAACATTTACATACAGGCACATACATTGCTTCTGGCCCCACAATAGGATTATGCTTACCATGTGCATTTGCACGAGTTATTATGATAAACACAAAAATCACTATAGGTCTGCCTATAATATTTGAAGAGTTCCCTCGATTTCTCCAGGATCCCATCATCAGATCCTGACCTGGTGTCAATGGTACCAATGGGAAGGTAAACCCTTTCAAACAAAAAAATAATTTTCCAAATCGGTCCATCCGTTTAGGCGCTATCGGGGTTTAGACATTCAAAAAAATAAAAAATAAAAACATCCGGACGAATTGTAAACCTCCTCCTTTGGGAAGTCGGTTAAAAAATAATGCGTTTCTCTGATCAAATCAGTTTCAGAGATGTTCAGGATGGTGTCCCTAACAAGTAACAACCCCCTAAAATATGACTACACCTTTCTGTTACCTATCTTGTACAAAGATAAAATTGTTATTTCAATAAATATTTTCTCATTTCAGCTAACAGACTGGCCGTCGGTTGACGACGAGGGTCGGTACTATCGGCCGGGAGACCAACTCGATGAGTTTGCGTACCATCGGCTGACATCCAACTATCTCATGAAGTAAGTTGCACGTTGCACATAGGGCCCTATGCTTGAAATCGTAAATTTCGTCCCATATTTAATCCTGTGTAACATTACACCTTGAAACGTATCTGATCAGAGTAACTTCGTATTTCGCTTCGACAACAACCTCCTACAATATGCCTGCGCCTTTCTGTTTTCATCCCAACATACTTTACACGCCGTTTGCCCATCGCCACAGCTACGAGACATGCTTCTTTCTAGGGTATCGTACCCGAAGGGTGTCAAACGGGACCCTATTACTAAGCCCACGCTGACCGTCCGTCTGTCTGTCCGTCAGCGGGCCCTAGAGCACGAACCGTAATAGCTAGAAAGTTGAAATTTTCACAGAACGTGTATGTCTAATTACATTAGAATTGGGGAGATGCTCTATTCAGGCACGCACGGTAATTAAAATAAGATTAGCTTGTGGCTCCCGCACTAGGCACAGCCTGTACTGTGCATCGCGGGAACCTCTCCTGTTTATAATATTTGGTATACATCATGGTAGCAGGTTAAAAACATTAGGTTCAATTTAAAATAGCAAGATCTGTTGCCGCAACAACAACAAATACTAAGAGAGATACTTTGTAAACAAAAAAAAAAACTATTTCTATTTCTATTTGTAATATGAGAGATATTACAAATTAAAGGGGGTTCCCATACAAGAGACGTGTTTTGATACACCCCACGCATTCAATATGATGGTATATTTCGCGTCAACTTACATCGCTGTCGTGGCGCAGCCGGTATGTTGTAGGCCCTCAATCCGTAGGTCGTGAGTTCAAATCCTCGTGAGGGCATGATCATTTTTAATTTCGTGATCTTTGTGAACGGCTATCTTCCCAAAAGACTCAAGAGTGTGTTCGTCTCCGCAGAGTGAACAGCCTGATCCGGCGGCAGTGCCAAGAGGGCGCTGCAGTCACCTTCCTCATGCTTCCGGCGCCGCCCGCCTTGTCGCCCGACGACCCTTCGAGGCCCGACCAGTACCTGCGCGTGAGTGCCATACATCTTCTTTTCTTCTTCGTCAGGGATCATGGTGCCGGTTTTTGAAGATAGATAGATAACTCATTTATTCATTAGAAATGGTACACACACATAATTAATAACAACAAAAAACAGTAGCCTTGTTTTGGAGTGTATTTCAGCTTGAATTCAGCTAGTAATTTCACGATATATCGATCCACACTGATTTTTGTTCGATACATTGCCAGTTTTGATTGAAATTTTCGAAGGACGTTTCGTCTCCCCGCCTTATGACCACCCGAGAAATCTCGGCTCGTTTATGATCGAAATAGTTATGAATCGAGATCGCCAGAATAGCTGTTTTTGGTTTTCATCGGAGATATCCGCCATTTTCAGCACAATGCTGAGTTAGGGCCTTTTGCACAGCAGAGGGAAAGAACACACCGCGGCACTCACTACCTATGGTCTGTTGTGTAATAAACGCCATTTCTTTCTTTCTTTCTTTCTTTCTTTCTTTCTTTCTATTTTGACCAATATTTCAACCAGCGAGATGATCTCGATAGCGCGAGAATCGATTTCGATTCATATTTATTACGATCGAAAACGGGTCGAGATATCTCGGTTGGTCGTAAGACTGGTCGTGAGAATAGCTTTTTCTTGTTTTTGATGGATATTTTGGTATCTCAAAATCGATATTTCGACCATGGACATGATCTCGCTAGCGCGAGAATTGCCCCGCTGGCCCACATGAACAGGGCCAGGCATTGCCCCTGCGGCCGCACTTCAGTTCAGGCATCCTTGCTTGCAGCTGGAATTGGATGTATAGTCTCTGGATTTTCCCAACAATTTATAGTTAATTTCATCAGCCAAACCCCTGTCACACAAAAGGGGTAGAGTAGGTTTGGTATTGGGTAAAGTGGCCAAATAGGCTTGTGGCCAAGGTAATCCAATAAATCTAGGAACAAGTCTTAAGTTTAAGCATTATGTACAAAATGGCTTGACATTCTCAGAATTGTATATTTCCAGCAGATATATATTATAAAGTCAAATTTTGTGCAAAAAAAGACGTCATTCTGTTGTTATATCATAGAACTCAGGAACAAAAGTTCCGTTTTGACAGTTCATAAAAAGTATCTATTTTGACTTGACAGGCCACAAGCCTATTGCATTTTTGTGCCTTTCGCGTGTCTATGTTTTTATGTCTCGCTATCCGTGAACGCACGTCATTGCAAAGTTGCATCTTGTACTCCATATAATAAAGGAAAATACCAAAATTTATGTTTAACACAGGGTGCTCATCGCATACAAATTAGAATTAGTAACCCTTCGTAAAAAAGAGATGGCGTGAAGAGTATGTATGATTTGTACTTTAAACGCCATGGTTTCAGTTAACATACTTCTAGGTGGCGCTAATCTTAGAATAAATCCTGTATATCTTAGCGCCATCTCGTGGTATTTGCAATTTTTCGATGGTGCTGCACCAAGCGATAATGGCCTCGAACTAAAGAAGCTTCCTTAGCATCTCAGTTTACGCCGATGTCATATTTTGTTCTAGGTGGTCTATCTGTATTAGTATAATATTATAATAGTATCTGCGTTTTTATCCAATTTCAGGTTCTCGATGAATTCACGAGAGATTTGCCGCCGACGATCTTGGTGCGTGGGCTGAAATCCGTCACCTCCACGGCCCTATGAGAAGTGAAGACGATCGAAAAGTAAAGGAGATCGAAAGTAAAGGAGATCGAAAGTAAAGGAGATCGAAAAGTAAAGGAGATCGAAAAGTAAAGGAGATCGAAAAGTAAAGGAGATTGAAAAGTAAAGGAGATTGAAAAGTAAATAAGATGGAAAAGTAAAGGAGATCGAAAAGTAAAGGAGATCGAAAAGTAAAGGAGATCGAAAAGTAAAGGAGATTGAAAAGTAAATAAGATGGAAAAGTAAAGGAGATGGAAAAGTAAAGAAGATCGAAAGTAAAGGAGATCGAAAAGTAAAGAAGATGGAAAAGTAAAGAAGATCGAAAGTAAAGGAGATCGAAAAGTAAAGGAGATCGAAAAGTAAAGGAGATTGAAAAGTAAATAAGATGGAAAAGTAAAGGAGATGGAAAAGTAAAGAAGATCGAAAGTAAAGGAGATCGAAAAGTAAAGAAGATGGAAAAGTAAAGAAGATCGAAAGTAAAGGAGATCGAAAAGTAAAGAAGATGGAAAAGTAAAGAAGATCGAAAGTAAAGGAGATTGAAAAGTAAAGAAGATGGAAAAGTAAAGGAGATCGAAAAGTAAAGAAGAATGTGTTGGTTGCGGACCAAAAGTTAAGCAAACTCAAGGTGCGTTCCGTGAATTCCCTCTACAACGTGTAAATGAATTAACGCAAAATGAGAAACTACTTTTTTTAGAGACATAATTCTGAGCAACTTTCACTATGAAATCAAATCAAAGCAACTTTATTTTTCACTTCTCCATACAAATCAGCTGACCCACTCAGGCGAAAATGTACTGGGAAGTGAAAAACATAGTTGCTCTGATCAAATCGGTTTCATAATGAAAGTTGCTCAGAATGATGTCCCTAACAAAGTAGTTTCTCATTTTTCGTAAATTCATTCACACCTTGTATAAACGCAAAAATCGATTACAGCGACTACGAGCCATTGTTAGCTGACTCGAAACGTCCTCGTAGACACTGTAAACGATTTTGGTGTGATTCGGAACGGGGGGTAAGTTTAAGCTGACATAGATGACGCAGTTTCTAGACGTCCGTACCCGAAGGGTGCCAAAAGGGACCCTTAGGGCGTGGACAGACGATGACTGTCCACGCCCTAATACTAAGCGTTTGCTTTCCGTCTGACTGTCCGTCAGAGGGCTGTATCTCACGAACCGTAATAGCTAGAGTTGAAATGTTCACAGAACGTGTATATCTGTTGCCGCTACAGCGAAAAATACTGAACAACACGAAATAATAAAAATAAAGATGTCCCCACCCCATACAAGAATTTTTGTGTACTTTTTCTTGTATGATGGTGCGGAATTCTCGTGAGAGTTCAACTCGCAATTGGCAGATTTTTGTAAATTGACCAAGTGTATCGTACATATCGCACCAAGTAGTCCCCTCATTCTCTCATTCCACCTCACCCAATGCGAGAATGAGGTTACATTTCGCTCAGAGGCGAAGATACTTAGTGCGGACTGTACGAATACTTAGTTTAAGAATCCCTATTTTATAATCATGACATGATATCAAATTATTATTATTATTTCTCCGCCAGCAAAAATCTACTAATGGCATATTTGATGTTTTACTAGGTAGGTACATAATTATGTTACACCTTGTTTAATATAATCACGGACCAATATATTTTTGATATTTTTATCCTAATATTAGGTGACTAGAAGGCTAAATTGTAGTCGAGTTCTTGTGACATTATTTTTGTATCATTGCATAGTAATAGATACCTATCAAATTCCAATATACTTACTTAAGTGGCCTTATGTAGACCTAAGATACTAATGTGAGCCTGTCTGACTTTTAAAGTCCAGACAGACAAGTGGGTTGGTTTAAACTGTATACAACCACAGGGTGCTCACCCCATACAAATTAGAATTAGTAACCCTTCGTCAAAGAGATGGCGTGAGGAGTAAGATTTGTACTTTAAACGCCATGGTTTCAGTTAACATACTTGTAGGTGGCGCTAATCTTAGAATAAATCCTATACAGGGTGTAGTAATATTTTAGGAGGTTGTTGGGGAGACTATTCTGAGCAACTTCTACTATGAAACCGATTTGATCAGAGCAACTTTATTTTTCATTGCTCCATACGTTTTGGTCCGGGCGGTCAGCTGATTTGTATAGAGATGTGAAAATTAAAGTTGCTCTGATCAAATCGGTTTCATAGTGAAAGTTGCTCAGAATGATGTCCTTAACAACCCCTAAAATATGAGTACACCTTTCTGTTACACCCTGTATATCTTTACGCCATCTCGTTATATTTGCAATTTTTCGATGGTGCTGCACCAAGCGACCTAAAGAAGCCTTCGAACTAAAGAAGCTTCCGTAGCATCTCAGTTTACGCCGGTCACGTATTTTGTTCTACGTGGACTATCTGTAATATTATAGTATCTGTGACACAACCCAACTCCGAGCCAACTCCGCAGGCAACAAACAAAACTAAAATACTCTATGAAGAAATTATTTGACAACTTTTGTAAGTTTGTACCTACTTACATATTTATCGATTTCTACCTAGAGAACGGTCAAAGCGGAACTACTGAAGCCACTATGAAAACATCACTATTCATATTTAGATCAGAATATCATCACTTTGGCTGTCATTCAGATTTCAGTCAAAGAGTTTGCATCCTCCTTTCATTATCTATGATTTGAGTTCAATGAAACTCTTTGCTTTTCAGTTGGCGTAGATGGTTGCGCTTCGCTCCATTCTCTAGCTTACGTGGTGGTAGTGGTACTGTACCTATCTTAACGGTAGATACTATAGTCTTCACAAAATACAAGGCCTGGTGGCCCAAACTAAAGTCAACCTTATTACGTCAGTGACCCGGACGCTGCTGTCTGTCATCGAGCCTTTTATTTTGTGAAGGGGTGTAATGGAAAGATGTTTCAAATTGTATACAAGGTGTTATAATTAACGCAAAATGAGAAACTACTTTGTTAGGGACATCATTCTGAGCAACTTTCATTATGAAACCGATTTGATGAGAGCAACTTAATTTTTCACTTCCCAGTACATTTTGGCCTGAGTGGGTAGGTGATTTGTATTGACAAGTGAAAAATTAAGTTGCTCTCATCAAATCGGTTTCATAATGAATGTTGCTCAGAATTATGTCCCTAACAAAGTCGTTGCTCATTTTGCGGTAATTCATTTACACCTTGTATAATATTTGTCTGTGTGCAAATAAATTATGAAATATGTATAGGTGTAGTCTTTCATGTAAGCGTGACATTTTATTTATAGGTGCCGCCATCCACAATGACGCGTGACGTAGCTATTTGCATCTTTGTCTTGTCAGCAGAGTGCCCCGATGAAAAAGAAAGATGCAAATAGCTACGTCACGCGTTTTCGTGGATGGCGTTATCTATACTCCTGTAGAGCTCGTCTAAGCTGAAATGACGCGCCCCACTCCTTGGTTTTGTATGACAAGTAAATACAAAACCAAGGAGTGGGGCGCGTCATTTCAGCTTAGACGAGCTCTAATAGTTTGTTGTGATATTAATGCTTCTTGTACTAAGGCACTGTTTCCTCTATCCCATAATTTAATTAGTAACGAAGTAAACTGACTATTTATAATTTACCGTTGACTGTTTTTATTTCACCAAAAAGTGGCATGGCAACATGAGAGTTCTGACCTAGATTTACTGTATTTACATCGAATAAGGGTAATTAATAGGTGTCGGATCCCGTGAAAATGTGTCGTGTTGTACACAGACTAGGAACCAATTATTGTAGGTACCTACAGACAATATTAACAGTACCAGAATTGTAAAGAGTTGTTTTGTGTCATTGAACTACCATTACTAGCGTAGTAAGTAATGGCAGCTCAATGTTTTGTGTTACAGAGTCATTGTAGCGGAATTGATCCCCGGCTGGCCGTGTGCTGCCACGACTTTGACAAGTGTAGTAAAATCTAAGTAAATATAGATAGTGTGATTGTTTCATAACATTAGGGTAGCTGGTAAATTATAATTGCTATCCTAAATTATAATACGTGTGTTAAAACGAGGTTTTAAAGTTATTTTTTATAGTAAGACAGTTAATGACGAAAATTAAACTTTGGTATAAAAATTCAAGAAAAGTTTATTTATTAGGTACCATGCCCCATAGTATGTAGGTAACATACTAGTATTTCACAAAATTGTACGACAACTCAACATACAAACTAAGGTTAAGATTTTATCAATCAAAACAGGCAGCATCAACTCAATACATTTTACCTGATATAGGTACTTAACTAGTTACATCACCAGAGGCCCCTCCAGACAGTAGAGGCTAGGTTTACAAACGGGTCACCTTGGTGGATGCGGATTTTCCATCCACAACGCATCCACACGGCCTCTAATTCTGTGTGTGTGTGTGGATCGATTTTAGGGAGTTGTTTGCAATCTGTCGCTGCAACTTATAAAGGCAGGTTGCCTTGCAACCGTTAGAGAAGGACAGAACAGAAAGATAGACAGAGAGAGAAATACAAGATGCAGCAACAAATCGCGAGACAGATTGCATCGTGAGTAGAGCCCTTTAGTAGGTACATCATTCTGAACAACTTTCACTATAAAACCTTTTTGATAAGAGGAACTTTATTGCTCACTTCTCCATACGATTTGTGCCGGGCGATCAGCTGATTTGCATAGAAAAGTAAAAATAAAGTTGCTCCGCTATTTTATGGCCGTGTTCAAACCAAACTGACTGTAAGCCGCCGAAAGTGAGCGAACGTTACGCAGTTTATTGTATTTCCATACATATTCACTTTTTCGTTCACATATAACCGACAATACGTTAACATAAAGAAAGCAGGCAGAAGCTGACTGGCGTAGTCTCTCTGCGTACCACGCAAATGCAAAATGGCCTACCGGCGCAGGTCGGCGCGTATCGGCGGTAAAGTAAGTAACACTAGGATTATCCTTTGCACGGTATGTATGAGTATGACCAAAGACCTCAAAAAGTGACATCATCGTTTTAAGGTACGAGTTGGATCCCGGCAGCAGGCAGCAGCATCCGACAGCAATACTGGTTTCTATGCATTTCTATGAAATACCCTACAAACCCGGCAGCATGCTGCCGGGCAGCCGACTGCAGACCAGTAGTGCCCGACAGTAGTGCTCTCTCTCTCTCCCGCTCCCGCGTCGGCTGTTGCTGCCGGCAGTCGGGTTCCAAATCATAACCTCGGCAGCATGTCGCCGCGTCATGCTGCCGGGTGCTGCTGCTGTCGGCTGCTGCTGCCTGCTGCCGAGTTCCAACTCGTACTAGGCCGAGACTCCACCAAAGCGGAGATGTGGAATATTTGTATGCGCGATGGAAACAGCACACATCTCCGCTTCCATGGTGCCATACAAATATTCCACATCTACGCACATCTCAGGCCGGGACTCCACCAAAGCGGAGATGTGGAATATTTGTATGGCGCGATGGAAGCGGAGATGTGAGCTGTTTCCATCTCGCATACAATTCCATATTCCACATCTCCGCTTTGGTGGAGTCCCGGCCTTCCAGAATCGGATAGTCGAGCTAGACCAATACAAGAGCAAGAGCATTTCTCCTAACTTTTTGTTGGTCGAATCTAGCCTAGAGAACAACTTTGAAAATGTATGTTTGTGGGATAATGGGAAGAAATAAAAAGCGTAGCCATCTTAAACATTCCATGTTTATTTACATCACAGGAACATACATAAAAGAAAGGCAAGAAATAAACTTATCAAAACAATTCAGTATTTATTTACGGTATTTACATTGATTTATAAATAACTAAGCTTAAACAGATGATTATACTTAGACAGGTTACAAACAGTAGGAACAAAAAGTCAGTCTTACTTATAGCGACATATTTCGAATATAATAAAATTATCAATTACAATCAAATGGTATCTAGTCAACTTCTTCAATAGTCGGGCCTTGTCCATTTCCATTCGCGTAGCCGCCCATACCGCCTGGCATGCCACCCATACCGCCTGGCATACCGCCTGGCATACCACCCATACCGCCTGGCATACCACCCATACCGCCGGGCATACCACCCATACCGCCGGGCATACCGTTGCAGTCCCCTCTTCCTCCTCCATGCAGCTTCGTCATCACAGGCGCTACAACTTTCTGCAACTCCTTCAGTTTGTGCTCGAACTCTTCTTGCTCCGCCAACGCGTTGCTGTCCAGCCAACGCAACGCCTCGTCGCAATACTGCCGAGTGGTAGTCTTGTCTTGGTCGTTGAGCTTGTCTCCAGCATCCTCCAGGGCTTGCTTTACACCAAAGATGTAAGACTCCAACTGGTAGCGAGATTCAACTCGCTTCTTCTGTCTCTCATCCTCTTCCTTGTACCGCTCAGCTTCCGAAAGCATCCTGTCGATTTCGGCCTGAGACAGTCTTCCCCTGTCGTTCTTGATGACGATGTTCTTGCTGCGGCCGGTGCTGTTCTCCTTGGCGGACACGTTGAGGATGCCGTTGGCGTCGAGGTCAAACGTCACGTCGATCTTCGGCACGCCGCGCGGCGCCGGCGGGATGCCGGTCAGGTCGAAGGTGCCGAGCAGGTTGTTGTCCTTGGTCATGGCGCGCTCGCCCTCGTACACCTGGATGGTGACGGCCGGCTGGTTGTCGGCGTACGTGGAGAAGGTCTGCGACTGCTTGCACGGAATCTTGCAGTTGCGCTCGATGATCTTCGACATAACTCCGCCGGCTGTCTCGATGCCGAGAGAGAGGGGAGCCACGTCGACCAGCAGGACATCTTGGATCCTAGTGTCGGTGGACCCGCTCAGGATAGCCGCCTGGACTGCTGCGCCGTACGCCACAGCCTCGTCGGGGTTGATGGAAAGGTTCAACTTCTTCCCGCAGAAGAAATTCTGCAGCATAGACTGTATCTTCGGGATGCGAGTGGACCCTCCGACCAACACAACGTCGTGGATCTGGTTCTTGTCCATTTTCGCGTCTTTTAAAGCCTTTTCGACCGGCTCTAGGGTTCCGCGGAAGAGGTCGGAATTCAACTCCTCGAACCTCGCCCTGGAGACTTTTGTGTAGAAGTCAACACCTTCGTGGAGCGCGTCGATCTCGATGGAGGCTTCCGTGCTGGAGGAGAGCGTTCGCTTCGCGCGCTCGGCTGCCGTGCGCAGTCTTCGCAGCGCGCGCGAGTTTCCCTTGATATCCTTCTTGTACTTCCTCTTGAACTCCTCCGCGAAATGGTTGACGAGTCTGTTGTCGAAGTCTTCGCCACCGAGATGCGTGTCTCCCGCAGTCGACTTCACCTCGAACAGCGATCCCTCGTCGATGGTCAGTATGGAGACGTCGAAGGTTCCGCCGCCGAGGTCGAAGATGAGGACGTTCCTCTCTCCTTTCAGATTCTTGTCGAGTCCGTAGGCGAGCGCTGCGGCGGTGGGCTCGTTGATGATCCTCAAGATGTTCAGGCCGGCGATGGCTCCGGCGTCCTTGGTGGCCTGGCGCTGAGCGTCGTTGAAGTACGCGGGCACGGTCACTACCGCGTCGCGGACTGAAGTCCCGAGGTACGCCTCAGCAGTTTCCTTCATCTTCGCCAGCACCATGCTGCTTATCTCCTCTGGCGCAAATCGCTTCCTTTCCCCTTTGAATTCGACCTGCAGCTTTGGTTTCCCGCAGTCATTGACTACTTTGAAAGGCCAGTGTTTCATGTCTTCTTGGATCTTCGGGTCGTCGAACTTGCGGCCGATGAGTCGTTTGGCGTCGAACACGGTGTTGTTGGGGTTCAGCGCGACTTGGTTCTTCGCCGCGTCGCCGATGAGCCGCTCGGTGTCGGTGAAGGCGACGTACGATGGTGTGGTCCGGTTGCCTTGTTCGTTAGCAATTATTTCCACGTTGCCATGCTGGTATACGCCAACGCAGGAATAAGTGGTTCCAAGATCAATTCCAACAGCGGGCATCTTGATTCTTGATTGTACACTTCACTTTACTTGTAAATTGTTATACAGAATTGCAAGATTTGCAAGGTTGCAATCGACTTTCTTTTCTTCTCACTTCACACTACTTCACAGTACGAGCTTCGAATTTATTCTGAATTTACCGCGCCAGCTCCGCGGCTTATATAGTCCCCTGAGTCAGCCAATCAGAAAGAAGAATTATCGGGAACATTCAGGACGACCAATCAGAACATTCTATGCCAGAACAATCGGGGGTATTCGATACAATACGAGAATTTTCTAGATGTCGGTTTTAGAAACAGAGACAAACTTATAAGTTAGAAAGTGACCAAGATACTAACTATGCTGCTGCCATCTAGTATTGAGTAGCGAAACTATTTTAATTTAGACAGCGCGTGGTGACACTTGGCGCATATAGATGCTTGCCAAACTCCCGCAAGTACAAGTTGTTCTTGCAGGAGCTACCTAAAGGCGTGGAACAAAGAATAGATGCGTAAGAAAGGTTATGGGAAGTTGGTGAAGACACAGTGATTCACACAGGGGAACGATTTCTAGCGTAATGTAATAACTTGGCAGTCTACCTAAGTAACAGGACACCCGAGAGACAGGGTCCGATCAAGAGCGTAATGTAATAAGGCTTTTAACTGATGTATGTGCCTGTATGTAAAGGTAAATGTTAAATGTTCTATTCTTGTTTGATACAAATTACACATAGGTAGGTACCTAAAATCCCATTAACGACCGCGTAGGTACCTACCTACATAATTACCTAAATACATACAACCATGGAGCAAAATACTAGTAATACTTTCTCTATGATACAACATATCAATAAATATCGTATAAACACACAAATTTAAATAATGGTACGTATTTTCTAACATACTTAGATATTCATCGTTATGAAAGTTGTTCGGAATTAAGTGATTCATCCTTTCGTGTTTCACGGTGTCGTTCGCGACATTATTGACTAGTTGAACTGTAGGATTTTTTTAATGAAACAGAGCTTTGTAGATACTTTTAACAGAAAAGTAACATCGATATGAGCCATGCATAACACAGAGAGTATTAGCAGCGAGTTTTGTCTCATCTCAATAAAGCAAACTTTTGCAATTGCAGGGTTTGTTTGTTGTGGCAAGCGTAAAAAAAACCCACTATGGACGGTGAAAATTCGAGAATTTTCTGCGAACATAGCGACATCTAGTATCGAGTAGCAAAACTCCCGCAAAGCTGTAATTAGGCAGGGTTTCTCAACAATGCCTTGATTTCTTAGTCCGATCTAAATAAATGTCATTAAATCAAATAAAAAAGTAAACCATTTACGGAATGAAGGCAATTTTATTCATTAGTTAACCATTAACCCACCAACCCATTTAATTATAAGCAATCCATGTATGAAACTTATTAAATCACCAGGCCTACCTATTTACTTGTTATTAGCAAAGTTATAGGTTGGTAACACTAACGATATCCTAAATTATTGTGTTCCCATGCGTTTTTAGGATATAATGACTTTGGTTTAGAAGAAGAGGAGGGTTGATGGTATATGATGAGTGTGACATGCATGGTTGAAATGAAAGGCGAGTTGCTTTGGCGAGAGTTGCGTACACATTGATTTTTTCTTTTTGGCGGCGCGCGGGCAGCGCGCGTGTAATCTGATATTAAAGCACAGCTACGGTAGGTATATGCTACACGTTCAATCAAAAGCGTTCATGTTTACACAAATACAACAGAAATCCTCCACAATAATTTATCGCAATGACCATTTAACCCGATCATATTGTTGACAAGCCCTGCCGTACCACAGATTTATTTTAGTTCCGCTACTCGGCACTAGATGGCGCTATTTTCCAGAAACTTCTACAGATTTCTCGAGTCTTCTCCACCCGATAGGTGACGCTGCCCGATCGTATAAATACCGAGTTCGTCCGTTTGACAACATCAGAAAATTATCTGAAGCGGTCGTGAGTGTTTCGAAGAAGAAGATTTTCCAAGTAAATCTAGCGAGTCTGTGTAAATCTACATTCCATCAAGCAACTGAATAAAAATGTCGCTGCTACCATTCCTGCTCGACTACGACGCGCCGAGGCCTCGCCGGCTGTTGGAGCAACATTTCGGCCTCGGGCTGACCCCGGAAGACCTTCTAACCCTCGTCGTGGAGCCGTCCCACCATCACCACCAGCCAGCCCTGAACCGGGGCGATTACTACCGTCCGTGGCGCAACGCTCTAGCCAACCTTCGCGACGTCGGATCCAGCATCAAGTCCGACAAAGACAAGTTCCAAGTCAACTTGGACGTCCAGCATTTCGCTCCTGAAGAAATCTCGGTAAAAACCGCTGACGGCTACGTAATTGTGGAGGGGAAGCATGAGGAGAAGCAAGACCAGCATGGATTCGTTTCCCGCCAGTTTACCCGGAGGTATTTGTTGCCGGAAGGCTGTGAGATCGAGAATGTGCAGTCCAGGTTGTCTTCTGATGGTGTGTTGAGTGTGGAGGCGCCGAGGAAGCGTGTGGCAGGCGCGGAGGAGCGCATGGTACGCGTTGAGCGCACGGGCCCAGTGCGCAAAGAAGTGAAAGATGACTCCGCGCCGCAGAAGAACGCAAACGGACAAATGGAGACCGAAACCAAGTAGATGTTTTTTGTACTATGCGAGCCAACTAACAATAGGACTGTCAAGACGCCATCTTGTCCCGCAATATTCACAAACTTCATTAAAATTTGTATGGTGTGCAAAAAAATGCTAGCAAAAAATTTAATCATCTGTCATGAGGTATGTGGTCATTCTAATGTGTTTCTAATAAGATTCCTGTTATGACATGATGTATATTGTAAGGTGTGCAAAAAAAACAAACCAGGAATTATTAATAGTTTATTTTTCTTGATTTAAAAAAAATAAATATTATTCTAGTTCTTCCACGCCACTTAAAACTATATCATCTCCATCTCCATCTCCACAATAACGATAAAAGTCAACAACAAAGGTAACAAAACAACAAATTTAACAAAAATATCCAATGTGTAACAAACGAGCGCATGTACACGGAAGAGAGGGTAGGTAGCTAACGGCAATTTTATTGCTGGCCCTACCCTACAAATTTGGCATTTATCACGTGAAGTTGGCTACAAACGCGATCCTATTGTTAGTTGGCTCGCATAGTATTCATTTCACTAGGTTTTGACCGTTTGGGACTGACTGATTTAGGTTATTGTAATTTAAGTTTGTTTTTAATTCGGTAGGTTAGGTTAGGTATTTTCTTTTAATAAAGTCCTTGCATTTATGTCCTAAATATTTGGTTTTATTTAGGCTGGGTGTAGGTATGCTGCGCAGGGCACACAGAAGATTTTGCAAGCCCAAAGCAAGACATCTCTTGTTTGACGCGCGTGTTTGTTTTGTTTGCCCCTCACCTCACTCACCACAGGCAGGACAAACAAAGAATTATTTACCTAGGTAGGTAATCGTTTGCGTGCCCTTCCTTCCTTGCAAAATATTTCTGGGTGCTCTGCGTCGGTCGGTCGGTCGTCGGGTCCCTCCCTAGTCTCCCTACTAGTGTTGCTGAAAAGTCGAGTTTGAACGCTAAAAATCATCTACACGATCGATATGACAATCGATAGTGTCGAGTCGACGTCCCTGACAGTATAGTATCGATACTTTCGTTCGCTGCCAACCAATGAGCTATCGATAGTATTGCTCTTCAATATCGAAAATAGAATAGAATAGAAAGCACATTTATTCAACAGTCACAAAACACAGCAACACTATCAACAAATTATAAACAGAAACAAGTAGGAAATAAAATATACACATGACAAAAAGAACAGTAAAAAATAAAACATCCGGACGAATTGTAAACCTCCTCCTTTGGGAAGTCGGTTAAAAATAAGAACGGGGCGCCATGAAGTGTGTAGGTACCGCAACAGCGAAACGGCTCTCCGACTCAGCATGTGTTACAGGACCTCCAGGAGATTCTGCAACGCTGATATTCTTTCGGTACCTATTAGTAGAGAGTGAGCAAGTAAGTGTCTGGGTGGGTGTTAACAAAACTACATACTATAAATAACTTAAAAGGAAATGAGTTTAAATGAAACTATTCAATAAAAATATTAATAATATGAATATAGTACCTACAATACGAAGATAAATTGATATAATATGTAAAAGTTTAATATAAAAGATAAACTACAGATAAAAATTACGATTATCATAAGACTTAGCCGGTTTACGTCATACCAAAAAAGTTAAAGTTAAAGTCGCGGTCGCGGGTGATTTTTATAGTATCGATAGTTTTATACTATCGATAGAGATCTTTAATTCTATTAGTATTGGATGAAGTATGCAGGTAAGGCGTAGAACAGAATTTGATGCATTTTATACATCGTATCGTATGTACATTTTCAATAACTAATACTTTTTTCGATCTACCCTTATATCATTAAGCCTGCATACTGAATACAATACTATTGAAATAAATAACACTATCGATGGTGCAAAACTATCGATACTATCGATAGTCTATCCGATTTATTTATTCGTATGGCATAGCCGTCGAGTCGCTCATATAAGTAATCGTGATTTTATTTTATTTTTATTTATTTATTTATTCAGGTAATCAACAGCGTTACAAAACAGATGTATCCTTAAAAATTAACACCAATTACATAGCCAATAATAGATTACCCCAAAAGATCCATTTGTTATTAACATGTGTTTTAGTACATAAGGCAAAAAGAAGAAAGAAGAAACGGACTAGTAGAAGCACAGCTGCTGTATTTTTTTTTTTCTTTATGTATGTTCATTCTATTACATTTATATATTATGTTTATATAAGTAGATATATGTGATGTCTGCAGCCATTCGGCTGCTTCGTCACTTAGAGTGAAGAGGTCTGTGGGGTCTCCATGGTATTTTCTTTTAGGACAGTCCTGAATTATATGGTCCATGCTTTGAACATCCGCCCCGCAATCACAGCCCGGTGATTCTCTCCAGCCACAGCAGCGGTGCAAATATTCACCTGTGCGACCATGCCCAGTTCTGAGGCGGTTGAGCCGGCACCATGTCTTGTCTATTCGATATTAAAGAGCAATACTATCTATAGTAGCGATACTATCGATAGTTCATTGGTTGGCAGCGTTCGAAACTATCGATAGTATTGCTGTTTCCGATAGTATTGCAGTAGAAGAGACATCGATGCTATCGATAGTATTGCTGTTTACCGATAGTATTGCAGTAGAAGAGATCGATAGAATCGATTGACTATCGATATTATTGTGATTTCTTTAACTATCGATAGGCTATCGATAGACAATCGATATTGGCCTATCGAGCGGCAACACTACAATCGATAGTATCGAAGACTCTGTCAATGTAATACTATCGGTAAACAACAATACTATCGATAGTTTCGATCGCTGCCGACCAAAGCTATCGTTACTAATATCGATAGTATAGACTAAAAACTAAAATAGTACAAAATAGTACAAAACTATCGATACTATCAATAGCCTATACAATATTGAAGAGCAATAGTATCGATACTATCGAATGTTCATTGGTTGGCAGCGATCGATACTATCGATAGTATTGCTGTTTACCGATAGTATTGCAGTAGAAGAGACATCGACTATCGAACGGCAACACTAGTCCCTACCTACAGTATGTTAATTAAAGCGTGGTATGAATAATTAGTTAATTACAAACCAAGGTCAACGAAGATTGCGGAAGTGAGAAGCGAAGATGCTGGGTTTTCTTTTTGTCCCCAGCCGGGATTCGAACCCGGGACCACCACAGAGGTGGTCACAGTAGATTTGCAAGCACGACCCCCTTTTCATGATAAAGACAAATTCATGTTTTTTAGATGTATTCAATTAAATGTTTCAA
Source organism: Argyresthia albistria (assembly GCA_963457715.1). NCBI lineage: Eukaryota > Metazoa > Arthropoda > Insecta > Lepidoptera > Argyresthiidae > Argyresthia > Argyresthia albistria. The sequence goes on along the minus strand of OY735275.1, from coordinate 7,386,275 downwards.
GGAAGGGAAACTTTCATCCGTGTCGTACGTAACTATGAAAAAATTAAAAACATGGAAAAAATCATTCTTCTTTTGGAACTGGTTTATGTGGATGAAGGGCTGCAGTCAGTTATATCCACAACAGAAGTGCTTTGAAACCTTGGAGGAACGCGGCCTTTCCTATTTGCTTGAAGTTTGAAACTATTGACGCCGAGACGCTGACGCGCCTGCTTCGCAACTATTGTCGATATATGGCGCTCGCTCGAATGAATTTTCCTTTTCCCTTTTTAAGAATGTGTCGACGGGAATATAATGTCCACCACATTTTAGCCCTGCTTGGTTCAACCAGTGAAAATTCTGCATGCTCGTGCAGTCGTGTCTAATAAAGGGTTATTAGTGGGGTCTGTATTGTACCTCATGTACAATACAGAAAAGAAAGACTGAAGAGACCTAGGATCAACAAGTAAATATAATTGAAACAAAAAGTAAACTTTAGAAAAAACCGACTTCCACAAACCCTATTTGATTAGATTGAGTTTAATACAAACTGTAACCCCTTATCCCCCCCGCCCTTGGGGAATTAATTTTGTCAAATGCTATATCAGTGCTACCCCACGCGACTAAGGAACCCCTGTACCATAGACAAATCAGTAATAAGACTGTCATAGTCTATACAAAAGAGCGTAACCTGGAATTTAGTTACGAGTAGGCTACCTAGATGTCACTAAAGGTATCGAAGTATATAAATTTACCATTTTCATGTATCACTAGGAAGCGCTTGGCGGCCTAACATACCAGCTCTTGTAATAGTTAATATCAATAGCGCGAGATGGCGTTTTACATCACAAGTTCAGAATTTGCGTTCCGTTTCTAGTGAAACTTAGTTCACGAAAGTTTGTCTGCGTGATGCTCGCGTAATATTTCTCTGGTTTCAGCTATATGCTACATAAGCTGAAAACACTGGGCATTCTTTAAAATTAAGATCATCTTATTACTGTTTTCTTGCAAATAAATTTCATTTCATTTTCATTTCATTTCATTTCATTTCATTTCATTTCATTATGATATTTTTGTTAAACTTAAACCCATCTGCAAAATTAATATATTTCAGTACCTACCTACCTACCTACCTAGTATTTTACGGTCTTCTATCAGTGACGTACATATTGCTTTTTATGTCAAATGGAACGTTACACAAACAAAACCAAAACAAGACCGCCTTTTTCCTTTTTTGTTTCTTTCTTGCTCTGCTCAAACAAAACTTTTGATTTGAACGAGTTGAAGTGATAATTTGTGTAAAGTACCTACCTACCTACCTATACTTACCACGTAAACCTGATTCAGATTCAGATTCAGATCGTTTATTTGCTGTTTCTGAACCTGGACTTCCTTAGCTCCCGCCCGCCTAACCTGTGACCTAAGCTAAATCCTGACTTGGACAGACAGACAGACAGACAGACGGACGGACAGCGAAGTCTCAGTAATAGGGTCCCGTTTGGCACCCTTCGGGTACGAATCCCTAAAAATGCAACATTTTGGGGAATTTGAACTTTACGTAACCCAGAAAGATTCGATGTTCTTTATTACATACAGGATGTAACAGAAAGGGGTGTACAAGCCGAAAGAGGGTTGTTAGGGACATCATTCTGAACAACTTTCAATATGGCACCGACTTGATCTGAGCAACTTTATTTTTATTAACTCAGTACATTTTGGGCCTAGCGCTCAGCTGATCTGTATGGTGGAGTGAAAAATAAAGTTTCTCTGATCAAGTCGGTCCCATAGTGAAAGTTGTTCAGAATTATGTCTCTAACAACCCTCTTTCGGCTTGTACACCCCTTTCTGTTACACCCTGTATTAATCTCTCAAAAATCTATCTTAGCATATTATGACATGTATTTTAATACATTCAAACTTTGCCCCAAACTTGGGACAAATCATTGACCCAAAAAATAAAAGTTGTAATGACAACTCCAAGAGGTACCAGTTATACTATCAATTGAACTGTTCAATGGTCCAGGGGGCACTTTCTAGCCTCTCTTTCACACAGTTTAGGTATTTTAGCTCACCCTATTCCGATCACACTAATGTAAGTTCAAGTAGGTACATATGTTTAGATGTAGGTATGAATGTTTTTTTACCTGAGAAAGAGACAAGTAACCTTACTATCAGGACATGCCTGCCTGCATCATGAAACAATACAAAACAGTTCTCATGGCTACCTTCCGGTTCCATCATCAGACCCTGGACCTCACCCGGGTACCTCACCAAAGTGTCACCTGTCAAGACAATTCAAACGAGCCCAAACTCGACAAGGCAGTGACGTTTTATGACAGAGTTCCCATGCTCATCATCCGTCTCCATCATCAGATCAGCTCCATGTCAGAAAAATATTGCATTGTCATCCAACTTACACGTATGCAAAATTTCAGCTCAATCGGAAAACGGGAAGTAGGTAGGTCAAAAGAGCGTTCGAAAATTCCGTTAGAAACATTCATACAGTACGGGGCCATTGTTTTGGCACTTAGGGTCTCGTCTCGCTCTCTCTCTCTCTCCCGCCAAGTCAAACGCCGCCGAGTATCATGTATCATACTCGGGCGGGGCACGTTCGGGTCTCATCTTGCTCTCACTCTCTCTCTCTCTCGCTAAGTCAAACGCCGAGTACCTATCACGTGGCACCAGGCTCGGGTCGGGTCCCGTCGACGTGCCAAGATAAATAAATAAATAAATAAAGCTTGTTTGTTGCATTTGCGTTGGCAGGAAATAAGTTGTGCCTCTGCCACCCCATCTGGGAAAATTACTATTTTCATTTATTTTCTTCATGTTAGTAGGTATGTAGGTACTTATGGTATTGGGGGAATCTGATAAATTAGGAATGTGGTATGCTGGTCATATGGTATTTTGGGAATCTGGTAGGTATAGAGGGAACAACATTCCTGTCCTGCCTAGGTTTGCTGGTAGAAATCTCTCTTTAGAGATAACCTCGCCTTTGCGTATAATGTTTCTTGTAAATGTATTTTTTTATGTTTCTGCGCAATAAAGAATATGAATAAGGAATATGAACAAAGGGAAAATCGTTAACGAACCAAATCTACGAAAACAATACAATGATAAACATGTAGGTACTTACAGTAGACCGGTAGACCCAAAGCGGCCGGCCATGCGGTACAGATTTTCGCCACTGTTCGATAAAGGTCGTATTTCCGAGCGTTCGGGAGGTGATATATACATAGAGTGGATACAACCGAAAGAAAAGAAAAATAAATAATAAAGAAGGAAAAAAGTTAAAAAGGTCTATTAATAGATCATCTCTATTCCTGACATGGTAGAGGTATCGGATAAAACATGGAATTTTTCTTGGTCACTTTCTGCACTGGTATCATCCATCATTCATCACCTGTGAAATAATCATTTCACCAGAAAAAGTATCTATACTTGGGTCGAATTTCCTAAACTCATCTTCGCATTTACATTGCATGATCAATAGACACTTGTGGATATTATAGTGCGGCCAACATGATTAAAGTTGAAATTAAACATACATCTGGAAAAAAAACTAAGGCGGGTGTGTAATATGAGCTCTATATAATTCCACTTATGGAGAGCACACGTCCAGCCTATGGTCCGGCGCGCGGCGCGGCGGTTGCCTTCAATAGGTATTTAGCGACAACAGACTGAAATTTGTGAGTGACAGCGGCGACTGCCACCGAACCGACTGCTTTCGATTGTTCAGACATGATATGTGACTTTTATTTCTTGCGGGCAAGTTACAAATTGCAAGTGCAATGTTTAGGGCTCATACGATTATATGATTCGGGTGTTTTTGGAATACGAGTAGGTAGGTACTCGTGAATATTCGTATGATGCGCATTGTTGCTCTGGGGGATCTATGTACCTATTCGGTATTGTGGTTGCCTGTGCTGCTGCCATCTATTATCGTTTTGACGTACTTGGTCATTTTCATGCGTTACCATTTAAGTGGCGCTGTTGGCCGTGGATTTTTACGGCAACCTATAATAAGCTCAAAATAGAGCGCCATCTAGATCTCATACCGTTTTTCGAGGCTACGCTCTTTTGTATAGACTATGACAGTCTTATTACTTATTTGTCTATGCCTGTACAAAGTTTCATGGCTCTAGGTCCACCGGTTTAGGCTATGCGTTGCCTGCCCGTCAGCCACGCATTGTATTTGTACCTAGTATTGAGCAGATCTGGTGGCCATATGTGGTCTTCATCAGCAGTTCCGCATCACAATATTATGCTTACCATGTGCATTTGCACGAGTTATTATGAAAAACACAAAAATCACTATAGGTCTGCCTATAATATTTGAAGAGTTCTCTCGATTTCTCCAGGATCCCATCATCAGATCCTGACCTGGTGTCAATGGGACCACCCTTGAGGTATTACCTATACGCCGAAAAAAGATTTGTTCAAATCGGTTCATAATTGGCGGAGCAATCGCGTAACATACGGGTCGAATTGAGAACCTCCTCCTTTTTTTGAAGTCGGTTGAAAATAAACAGATTGACATATTTTTCATAACATACGAGTTATTTATTATTTTAAATAAAAAATGCTTAAGATTTCTTTGTACAAATTATTTATCTGGACGTCACCAAGTACCTACTAACCACTTACTTATGTTTAAATGTATAAGTAAACAAATGGACAAATATAATATCACAGAAGCTGTTATAAAATAATGTAAAGGTATAATAAGTATAGTATAGTATAATATTATATGTAGCGATGATTGCTTCTCTTTTGTTATACCCTATCCAACATAGGATGATCTCTGACAGCTTGTCACTGTGACTTTACTAGGCATGGGGATAATGTCGATACAAATTATCGATATTCTAACTAAAGTTTCTGAATGTTTCAAGCAAATCAAACAAAAGGATGTTTTTTTTTTTTTTCATTCTTGTTAAATTGATTCACAGCCCAAATCACCATCATCAAAGTCTGATTCGGACTCGCTGGAGCAGTCTTGTAGATCAGTTCCTGGGTAGATTGGTCGAATCGTACGTCACGCTCCCAATCTTCATCCATAATTTTTCTTGTTCTGTCGATATCTTTCAATATTCTATTATATGTTTCGAGTCAATATCGATAACTTGTCTTACGATAAGTGTAGCACGTCACTTTTTGCCAATAAAGTATGTTAATATAGTATACATTTTACCGTCGAATAATACGATACTTGATAGGCGTGTTTTGACACTGACAGCTGTCAGAGATCATCCTATGTTGGATAGGGTTTATGAATACATTTTAGGTATGTAGGTATATATAAATTTATATTTCGCAGACAGTAAAAAAGAGGATATAAGTAATTTAAAACATGCATTATGAAGACATGAAAAATAATCAAGTTAAAACATACCTTTTAGAGTCTGGCTAATTAGAATTGAACATCGCAAAGCGCGGCAAATTTATTTATTTTATATTTATTCAGGTAAAAACTATCATGTTTGCAACACCGTATTATGTTTTATTTTATTTTGTTTTATTTATTAACAAAAATCCACAGCCATGCTTACATGTAATCTATACACCGGATATATGTAGACTGGTCAGTTTACCTACAGATGTATCCTACAGAATGACGGTTTTCATACTTTGACGGTGACTACATCAATGTCACGATGACCAACCAAATAGAATCTAGACAGCAGTGTGGCCGCTATAGAAAAGTACTCGTCCAAGTTAGACTAGCCGTGGACTAGCCAGACTCTATCAACAATATCAATAGAATTAGCAGAAAAACGTGTAGACTAATCCAGTAAGTACATAATTAATTTAATAAGTATGGATCGTAAACCACTATACTCCATTTCATATAGCATTGTTTTTTTACTTTTCTTCTCTTCATATTTCTAATCCTTATAGAATTCAGTTATAGAAATGTGAGAGGTAAGATTCCTTTACACAGACGACACAATACAATGATATACTAAACTTAATTCCATATAAGATTGGATATATGAAGAAGACATGTCCTTTCTAATTAATGGAGTATAATGAAATATTATAAAAGGAAAAGGACAATCAATAGATACGTAATAAATAAACTCTTATTTGTATAATTCAGGAGTAAAGTAACTAATTCAATATTGTTTTCGTCAATTAGGTAATACAATACAAGTCCTTGGCACACCTGGTTTTATTTTACCTACAAGTATTACTTGGTGTGTTTTTTGATGAGTTTATATAGGTATAGTCAGAAAATTAATTAGATGAGCCGTCCTACATACTATATTGTCATTATTCAACCCAACTAATTCGTTTTCTGACTTTACCTACAGAGGTTTAATTACAACGACGCTATTTCCTAACATTGCTCTATGATTTTGTATTGAAAAAATAATATATTCTACTTTTATTTTATTACATTTTTGGTAACCATCTATGTCATAGTTGCCTAAGCATTTTATATATTTTCTTCAGAAACAGCTGGCATAAAAATATTGGTATTAGTTCCATCTATATCTTTATAATAGGTAACTTCATTACGTGTGTCTAATTTACTAAAATAAGCTAGTCGGATAAGTAAGACCCGTAATAATTAACCGCTTTCAGCTCTGAGAGCTGTTTCAAGCGCGTAAAAATGACACATTTAATATCAGCGAAACCGCCATTGTGTCATAGCTGAGACAACTCTCAGTCCTGTAAGTGGTTTATTCTTACAGGCCTAGATTAATGCTACTCCATTGGATTCAGGCAACTGACATGCTTACAAACTACATAACAATCTTCTATGTACAAATAGTTTTAAAATCATTATACAATATCACAATTCATTAGAAATACATCTAACCGTATATAACATTCTGATTTTTGTGACTGTCTTTTTAAAAACGCATCCCAAAGTCTATTGAAGACTGTTGGACAAAATCAAGTGACAGCATAATAATTGTAAGATATTATTTACATTTTATGTAAACCAGTTGATAACTGTGCGTATAAATATATATATGTATATTAGATAGGTACTCTTCTACACTGTTCTACACGAATTCCAAAATCATTAAGCCTTAATATCAATAATACTACGTAGTAATTGCATTATTGTACTCTCCTGCCATAATTGGCTCTATCTAATTTTTAAATACGTTTTCTTAAATTTAATTAATATTATAACTTGCAAAAGATTTCCGTCTTTGAATGATGTGCTGTTATTATAACAGACATACTTTCTGAAATATTCAAACAACAAAGCCAATTTAATCAATTAAAAATCCTCTATGTTTTTGCTATAAAACTTGATTGATTGTTTCTTCATCGCGTTGATTTCTTCAGCCACCTTGTATTAGGTCAGGTACTGAATACGTAGCAACTGCTGCACTATAAGCACCTCTCTACAATTCCATTTAACTTTAGATATGTAGGTATATTACGTCTGTATCTATCATCGTAATCTTGCTTTGGATAGAGTTACTTCTTAACTCCTTCACTCTCAGAAGCACACCGCTCGAACGACCGAACAATGGCGAACTATTGTTATATATGATTTGTCGGCGAACCAGTTAATAAATCCTGTTTTGAAACCATTGTATTTCATTAAAAGTCGAGTTTTAAGTTAAGAACGGAATTCTCACAAAATGGCTTTCAAGAGATCTAAATATACTCGCACATACTTGGCACTTCTTTGAAAAACTTTGCAACCAACACAAAAGGTAAAATCTTATTCGTGTATTCGTCTAATAGACCATTTCGCATCTTATTGCATCTAAAATCTCAGCAATCTTAGCTTTACAAGCCTCTCCCAACTGTTTTTTTCCACCTGGGAATCTGGTGATATCCGCAACTAAAGTCAAGCTAGCCTGAAAATATTTTTTACGAAACGATTCACTGGACGTTATTTCCATATTCTAGGCCGAACAATGATAGGATCACGAAGGCCAAACCCAAGAATACTGAACCCAGGAGGTCTCCAAGAGCCGTCAGGTAAGGAATGGCGGCATTGTCAGGATCCTTCTTCCGTTTCCACATCAGGTGTATGAGGATGTATGCTAGGTATAACAGCACCATCACCTGCCGAACAAATATTTTCATTTATAAAAATAGTCCTTCTCTCACTTATTGGCGTACCTAGGTGTACGGTTTTGAGAATATTTTGGCAGTGTCAAGTGTATTCCAAAGATCACAAACCTAAATCATAGCAGGTTAGGTTATTTCTGGACAACTGGTGTAGCGGCGAATGGATACAAGACAGTCGCATATAAATTGATGAGGGAGAGAGGTAACAGTTAATATTTTTACATTTACTTTACATACAGGCACATACATTGCTTCTGGCTACACACTAGGTTACCCTGTGTCGTCGGAACCAGAAACAGCGACAACACAAACATAAAATTCCAAGACCTGGGATAATTTTATACTCCTCCCTAGCCGGGATTCGAACCCGGGACCTCTCGCTTTAGAAGCGTACCCCCAACCGCAACGCCACAGTAGAGGTCGTAAAAGGTTCTATCTGGTAACAAGAAATATTACGAGGCCTGTAGCTAGATTAAACTAAATTCGATTTAAAAAAAAAAACAAACCTGTAGGAGCGCACACAGGATGTACGTTATGCCGAACGTCCACTGTATGGTCACCACGCCCTGGTAGACGAAGTCAGCCACAATCATGAAGATAATTTGCCCGAAGACTGCAAGCACTAGAAGCATCCGAGCGACATTGGCGGCTGCGGCTGCGGAAGATAACGGTGATAAGCTCGCCTTTGTACTGAGGCAGAAGGATATCTGTGCGCATATTTTGAGTAAATTTTTCATTCCATCACATGAATCCGGTGTTAATTCCCTAACAATTGCTTAATACTACGTCAAATGGAAAACTCTGATAGCAGCTGTGACCTTTCAAATCTATATTGGAATAACCTGAGAAATGCAACATCTTTTAAGCGTCCATACCACACATCCAACGTTATTGTCGACACGACTTAAACCTACTGCCGACGGCGCCTTTATCAATGTTGTCAGCAGTCAACACCCCATGTGGTAAAAACGCGTGACGCTATAGCCACGTCCAGACTGAATGCACGCTTTTGTACACTATTTTTAGGAACTGTTTCTTTTAAATGTCTGTGTGCAATAAATAAATTATGAATGCGCAGTGACTTGGACTTGGACAGGCGGGCGCGGCGGCACCCGCCTAAGTCACTACAGTATGGACTCAAGCGTAAGCGGTTTCATATGTTCGATATTTCACTCCCACCTTAGCCACCACGCAAACCCCTCACTCTGTCTTGTCTGTGTGCCTGTGTCTTGTTACCAGTGATCAGAGTAGGTAGAGTGATTTGGGGTTAGTGACCTCAAACGTATATATTAACATGGATATGCCTCAGAGATCCTGGGCTTTTGAAATGATAATGTTTTTTTTTTCGGAATTTCATAATGATAACATGGAACTAGGTTTAAAGTGCGAATCGAAATGAATCAATATTAGCAAGATTTACAACATAAAACCAGCATCATCGGCATCGGAATTAAGTAAAAATGTTTTTTTTTTTTAAATAAGACTATTTTTTTACTTTATTTTCAATCACTGACTAATTTACCATATATTTTGCATGTACAATGCAAAGTTTGCGACCAATCGGAGTACAGTCTCCAAGATGAAATAATGAAAATTTATTGCATAACTGACATCGGTACATTTTATTCAGTGCAAGCAAGTAAGTATGTGTTTTATTGTGGGTACATTGACAAATATCTCGGTACAGCGTTGTTAACCAAGCTAGTTATAAAACCTGTGTGATGATTAACAGCGCCTTCCCGTCCGACCATGTTGTGTCGAGCACACTTGTTGAGTTAGTTAGATGTTTGATTTGGGTTGCGAACTTAAAGTATTTAAAATTAGTGTCTGAACTAAATAATTACGAGATTAAGGAAAAAAAAATCTGACAAGGGGGTAAATAAATATGAAATATGAAAGATTTGTCACCGTTAACCTGTATGTGTGAACAATGTTTTTTTTTTTTTTTTTTTTCAAGCTACTAAAACACTATTTTAATTCTAATTCGTTTAATCCCGAACCTTCTGTAAAAAAGGCATATCCATCCCTGTTATGGCTTTCATGACGTAGGTACCAAAAATCACTCTACCTATTCCGATCACTGCTTGTTACACTTACTTCCAAAGAACAGAGTCCTCCACGGCCACTCCACAATCCTGGTGTTCTCCGGCAGTTCTCCAGGAATGGCGGTCTGGTGCAGGTAGGTCGCCAGCCTGGAGGACTGCACGCAAACGAGGTTGCCCCCAATGCCGTTGACGATCGGCTGGAACACTTCGTACCCTCGGTACCTGTCCACGGCCTGGTCCAGGACTATGCCGCCGATGCTGGAGAAGAGATGGATTCGGAATTAATTATTATTTTAGCCCATTAATGCCCCCATCGAAAGACTTTTGCCATTGGCCTTTACCCGGATGCAAATAAGATTGAACCACACAACATCACGCTGGCTCGGTTCGGGTTTAGTAAGGGTTATTATTGGACAGGTTCAGGATCTTACTGAGCCATATGCCACCACGCCGGCTCGATTCGGAATTAGGTTTCACACTAGAAAGGCTCACTCATAGGTTGCCATAAAGTGGCGATGGATAGGAGAAACTAGTGCAGATTCCTAAAAGAACAGAAAGCAAAGTTTACTCATCTGCAACGAAAAAAGGGTTTTAGGTCTACATAAAAGCTCTATTATATTTTTTTTCATTGGCAATAATGTCTTCAAGCATATTTGTCATTTTAGGAAATTCTGGTCTTCTAAAACAACGCTAAAGCTTATGAAAATTAACGCTGTAAAGATGGGATTTGACAAAACCCACCCCTTCTCTCGCAGAAGCACACCGCTCGAACGACCGAAGAATGGCAAACTATTATTATACAGGGTGTAGCAGAAAGGGGTGTACAAGCCGAAAGAGGGTTGTTAGGGACATCATTCTGAACAACTATCACTATGGGACCGATTTGATCAGAGCAACTTTATTTTTATTAACTCAGTACATTTCGGGCGTAGGGCGCAGCTGATCTGTATGGTGGAGTGAAAAATAAAGTTGCTCTGATCAAGTCGGCCCCATAGTGAAAGTTGTTCAGAATGATGTCCCTGACAACCCTCTTTCGGCTTGTACACCCCTCTCTGTTACACCCTGTATAAGATGTGTCGGCGAACCAGTTACACGCGATACTAACCCGCTAATGAACAGCGCCGAGATGACCGGCGTCCATCCCGTCATGAGGACCTTCTTCGTGTACTTGTTGCGGTACACGATGAACACCCAGACCGGGAGCATGCTGTAGTACACACACATCAGCACTATGGGCTGCCAGAGGGACGTTTCTGGAATCGGAGAACAATTATCATTATCATTAGTACGAGTACCTTTTTTTCTTGCCCTAATAACCCTTCGCCCCCTTCCCCCAATTTGTATGAATATGCTCCAAAATTTAACATCCTTCTCCCTACTAACTTTCGCGGCTTCTTGGCTTACCTTCTCCGTGAACCGGAACTCATTGAAATTACGATGAAGTTCATTCGTGTCAATAATGTGAAACTATAGTTTATATATACTTATATATCTTTTGCTATCATGGAATATACGCAAGGATATTTTCCTTACAGTACATAATCTGTTAACCTCGCGGCTTGTCTAAGGTCTGACCCATGTCAAGCCTTACACCTGACACTGGCAGAATTTGTCGATAGGCAACAAAGTGCCATAAACTAAAATAGAATAGAGTATCTTGTTTTTTTTTTATCCTTCTACCTACAAAGTCCGTCATTTACAAAGAACGCAGCAGCAATGAACGAATTCACAATTTACTAAATGGCATGTTTATAGTAGCTAGTTATGTATAGTGCGACATAAAAGAGTAGAAATTAAATGGTGGCAACATTCAAAGACTACTGCGTGTTTTCTTTATTGCCATATTTGGATTGTCTATCAAAACACGCAATAGTGCTCTAATATGTCCACTTATGTTGCCATTATTTATTTTCTACCCTTTTATGCACCATGCATCAGAATTAAGGGCCGCCAGAGGGACGTTTCTGGAATGCGAGAAGAACTATCAGCAGCATCTTGTTTCTGCCGCCATACTGTATAGATGAGAATTATTTTATGAGTATTATCTCCGAGCACTCTTTTATTTATATGGGCTACGAATACTAACATAGCGTCACGCCTTTCCCCGTGCGGGATGGCAGGGGACAAGGCGTTAAGCGAATTGTTGTCTTTACATCGCTCGGACTTAACGTCGCTTGGACTGTCCGTCGCTTGGAATTTACGTCGCTTGGATTTTACGTCGCTTGTACTTTACGTCGCTTGGACTTTACGTCGCTTGGACTTTACGTCGCTTGGATTTTACGTCGCTTGGACATTACGTCGTTCCAGGTCGAGAGCGACGAGCGACGTACAGTCCGAGCGACGTAAAGACAACAATTCGCACAACGAGAGTGCCCAGCCCACTTATTATAAGTGGTGTCTGTGAATATTTTAGAGAGATTTCCAGTTCTACGCAACCGTCCGTTAAAAAAACGACGGCCCGCCATTTTGGTAATAAACTTCAATCAAACCCTATGAAAAAACAACGCTTCAAAGGTCCGGCTCAGGGTTCTACGTTTCTGTATTCAGTAGTATTTGTATTGCCAATCCCTATTTGAAAGGGTGATCCAATAGTTTGTTCCCATTTATTGGAATTCTGATTTCCAATAAATGGGTCTATTTCTTTCTACATGGAAAAAACAGATGCGAAACGTATTCGTTTTTACCTGGATGACATTCTAAAATTACATGACGACCTCTGTGGCGTAGCGGTTGTGCATCTGCCTACCATGTGAGAGGTTCCGGGTTCGAATCCCGGCTGGGGACAAAAAAAAAGCCTCCAGGTCTTGGATGTTTGCATGTTTTTTGATGTCACTGTTTCTGGTTCCCACGACACAGGATATCCTAGTGTGGGGCCAGACGCAATGTAACGCCTGTATTTAAAAAAAAAAACTCAAAATGAGAAACTACTGAGAGAAACTACAGAAGACTCACGTATCGTCTCGAACATGTACTGGGCTGTGACGGCGAGCACGGTGTTGCTGACGATGTCCCCTATGGAAGCTGCTAGGGGGGTAGCCACGTTGTCGGGGTTGACCTTCATCTTGTGCGACGCGAATATCACGAGCACCATCACAAAGTCTGGAAAGGAAGCATAACAATACATTGCGTATGGAAGCACACTAAGATATAGGTACCTACCCTGTTTCGTGAAGATGAAGACAATATAATTGTAACAAAAAGTAAACTTTAGAAAAAACCGACTTCCACAAACCCTATTTGATTAGATTGAGGTTTATAACCCCCTATTTCCCCCCCTTGGGGAATTAATTTCGTTAAATCCCATATCAGTGCTACCCCACGCTACTAAGGAACCTCTGTACAAAGTTTCATGGCTCTAGGTCCACCGGTTTAGGCTATGCGTTGCCTGCCTGTCAGCCACGCATTGTATTTATATTTGCGTGAGGAGTAAGATTTGTACCTTCAGCACAGTTTAAACTAAGTTTCAGTTAACATACTTCTAGGTGGCGCTTATCTTGGAATAAATCCTACATATCTTAGCGCCATCTCGTGGTATTTGCCATTTTTCGATGGTGCTGCACCAAGCGATAATGGCCTCGAACTAAAGAGCTAAAGCTTCCGTAGCATCTCAGTTTACGCCGGCGCGGTGTCATATTTTCAACCGACTTCAAAAAAGGAGGAGGTTCTCAATTCGACCCGTATGTTTTTTTTTTTTATTTTTTTTTTCTATGTTTGTTACGCGATAACTCCGCCAATTATGAACCGATTTGAACAAATCTTTTTTCGGCGTATAGGTAATACCTCAAGGGTGGTCCCATTGACACCAGGTCAGGATCTGATGATGGGATCCTGGAGAAATTGAGGGAACTCTTCAAATATTATAGGCAGACCTATAGTGATTTTTGTGTTTTTCATAATAACTCGTGCAAATGCACATGGTAAGCATAATATTGTGATGCAGAACTGCTGATGAAGACCACATATGGCCACCAGATCTGCTCAATACTAGGTACAAATACAATGCGTGGCTGACGGGCAGGCAACGCATAGCCTAAACCGGTGGACCTAGAGCCATGAAACTTTGTACAGAGGTTCCTTAGTAGCGTGGGGTAGTACTGACATGGGATTTGACAAAATTAATTCCCCAAGGGTGGGGGGATAAGGGGTTACAGTTTGTATTAAACTCAATCTAATCAAATAGGGTTTGTGGAAGTCGGTTTTTTCTAAAGTTTACTTTTTGTTTCAATTATGTTCTAGGTGGTCTATCTGTATAAGTATTATATTATAATTGTAGTATCTGTGGTTTTTCATAATTTCATAATTTCTTTATTGCACACAATTAATTGCAATGACAAAAAGTAAATAAAAACATTGTACAAAGGCGAGCTTATCTCTAAAAAGAGATCACTTCCAGCAAACCAAGTTCCGATGAGAGAGTTTGATATATCACCAAGTGTAGACCCAGGGTTTTTAGTACAATAAAGTAACTGGCCCAGGGTTTTTAGTACAATAAAGTAACTGACCCAGGGTTTTTAGTACAATAAAGTAACTGACCCAGGGTTTTTAGTACAATAAAGTAACTGGCCCAGGGTTTATAGTACAATAAAGTAACAGACCCAGGGTTTTTAGTACAATAAAGTAACTGACCCAGGGTTTTAGTACAATAAAGTAACTGACCCAGGGTTTTTAGTACAATAAGGTAACTGACCCAGTACAAAGCAGGTGGTGGTGGCCGTGAAGACCGCTGAGGATATCAGCAGCAGCACGTACGAGCCGTTAAACTGCCGCTCCACGACCGTGTTGGCCACTATCGCGAACATGGACACCACCGTCGCGGCCACTATGGCTTGCACCTGTAGAAACATAATTCACAAAGTTAAAAACTAAAAAAAAAAACCGGCCAAGTGCGAGTCGGACTCGCGCACGAAGGCTAATCTATAAAAAACCGCAAAAAAAAAACACACACGTTAGTTGTATGGGAGCCCGTATAATGTGTATGGGATGGCAATGAGCGTAAACGCCACAAAGTCACATAAAGGCCAAAATACGTAATTTTGGTCACCTGGGTGACACTATGGGACCGACTTGATCAGAGCAACTTTATTTTTATTAACTCAGTACATTTCGGGCCTAGCGCTCAGCTGATCTGTATGGTGGAGTGGATAAGCTCGCCTTTGTTCGAGTTTTCTCCATTATTAAGGGGCCCGCCGTACACGTTCAAGCATGCTTGTCAACTGTCGTCAAGCATGCTTGATCGTTTGCTTGACAAGCACGTCAAGCAAATTACGTGCTTGATATGCTTGATCATGCTTGAACAAAATTTTGCTTGACGACGTGCTTGACGAGCATGTCTGAACGCGTTCGGGGGTGCTTGATCGTTATTGCAGTTGCTTGAAGTTTGACCAACACGCTTGTCAAGCATGCTTGACAACTTACTTGATCATTATGCTTGATCGTTATTGCTGCGGTTGCCTGATGAAATCGTGAAGTTTGACCGACATGCTTGACCGACATGCTTGAACGTGTACGTGTACCCTTTAAGTGTCTGTATTCTATTTTTGTGCAATACAAAGTAAGGTAAAGTATGACCACAGAAGAGATAATAGTACTACGTACAGAACGGCCACTCCCTTCCCCGCGCGGATTCAGATACCGCACCTCACCCCGGAGTCGGGGAGCCTCTTCGGGAGACACTTTGTATAGAAGCTGAACGCACACATTCACAAACGAACGAGTTTACGCACACATTTGCACGTGTACAAATGTCATTAGGCTATGTAGTGTAGTAGTAATAGGTGATTATTTTACGAGCGTTCTATGTATGGAGTGTCCGAGGTGTGGTATGACCGTACCTGGACCAGTGATACATTCCCCACGACCATGGAGATGACTTCTTTAGCCGTCTCCATGTTGCCCAGGTTCGCCTGCGTGGACAGCCGGGACGCGAGGCACATGTCCAAGTTCCCTGCAGACAAATCTATGTTATAATAACCGGCCAAGTGCGAGTCGGACTCGCGCACGAAGGGTTCCGTACCATTATCTATAAAAAACCGCAAAAAAAAATAATCACGTTAGTTGTATACGACCGTTTATGCTGTAAAATTCTTGGATATGGACCTAAAACCTATAGGTTACTCCCCGTAGGCCTACAGTCATGAAATTTGGCACAAAGCAAGGTCTTATAGTACAAGTAAACAGTTTACTGTGATATTTTCACCTTTTTTTTCACAATTTTACGGTGACACCGTATCACTCGCAGACGAAAAATGTATGCGATTTGACGCATGCGCGGAGTATCACGTGACTTCAAAGACCAAGGTTTAGTTGCTGTGGTAATGGATTTGATGACAGGGGGTAAGCTTGTTGACCCTGTCAGGAAGGTAACGAAATTGATAGGTACATACCTAGTTAAAACTATAACTATCATACATAATGTACTGTTATTAGAACTAATATCTGGGGACCGAGCTTTGCTCAGCGGCTGGTTTGTACAAACACATTAGAAAGATTATATTCATATTCAGACTGCATATTACCAATCATATGCTGATTTTAAACAGCTTTGCAAACGAGAAACGAACTGGGGCCCGATGCTGCTCTGAGAAACGCACTTATATTGGATCGCTACCGCTTCTAAAACACCCAAAATGGCGTCATTCGGTATGCTCCTAAAGAATCGCAAATAGATCGTAAATAGATTGCAAGCAAAGCGTATACGTTTAATAGATCGTAAATAGATTGCAAGCAAAGCGTATACGTTTTAGGAGCATACCAAATGACGCCATTTTGGGTGTTTTAGAAGCGGTAGCGATCCAATATAAGTGCGTTTCTCAGAGCAGCATCGGGCCCCTGGCATATTGTTTTCCTCGTGAGTTTTAGACACAGATATTCAATCTCTCAGCCTACGTGGCAAAACTCACGAGTAACAAAGTGCATGTTTGCTTACTGAAGCAAGCATACACTTTGATTTCCTCGTGGAAGATGTCACACTAACGGCCAGTTTCTCGTACGATTGTAATTTGACGTATCAGTCAATTAACAATCTGTTGACAAGCTTTCAGTTTCTAGAACGAATATGATTGGAATAATTGAAACAAAATGTAAACTTTAGAAAAAACCGACTTCCACAAACCCTATTTGATTAGATTGAGTTTAATACAAACTGTAACCCCTTATCCCCCCCCCCCCTTGGGGAATTAATTTTGTCAAATCCCACATCAGTGCTACCCCACGCTACTAAGGAACCCCAGTACAAAGTTTCATGGCTCTAGGTCCACCGGTTTAGGCTATGCGTTGCCTGCCTGTCAGCCACGCATTGTATTTGTACCTAGTATTGAGCAGATCTGGTGGCCATATGTGGTTTTCATCAGCAGTTTCGCATCACAATATTATGCTTACCATGTGCATTTGCACGAGTTATTATGAAAAACACAAAAATCACTATAGGTCTGCCTATAATATTTGAAGAGTTCCCTCGATTTCTCCAGGATCCCATCATCAGATCCTGACCTGGTGTCAATGGGACCAATGGGAAGGTAAACCCTTTCAAATAAAAAAATAATTTTCCAAATCGGTCCATCCGTTTAGGCGCTATCGGGGAAAATACATAAAAAAAAAAAACATCCGGACGAATTGTAAACCTCCTCCTTTGGGAAGTCGGTTAAAAATAGGTTGACGGCTGATTTTATATTGTATGTGGTAGCCCAGCCCATTCGCTCATTTTCATTCAGTCACTGTTTCCCTCTAGCACATAGCTTTGTCTCTATCCTTAGGCCAAACGTCAAATACATGTTGGTCTGTTGAGTTGTTGACATTGACAGTTTGTTGAAAACTTGGAGGAAGGAGGAACAAAGAGTTTCATTGATCTGAGGTTTGAATTGGAGATCTTGACAAACTGCTGACAGTCTGTCAGTTGAATCTTCCAGCAAGCCAAACTACATTTAAACGGACTTTGACAATCTGTTGAGGAAAAAAGGTCTACGAGAAACCGGGCCTAAGCGGGGCGGGGCTGATCGAAAGCCTCCATCCATCTGCCTACCATGCGAGAGGTCCCGGGTTCAAATCCCGGCTAGAGACAATAAAAAAACCCAGGTCTTTTATGTTTACATGTTTGTGATGTAGCTGTTTCTGGTTCCCACGACACAGGGTATCCTAGTGTGGGGCCAGAAGCAATGTATGTGCCTGTATGTAAATGTTTATGTTTTATTTGACAACCGCCCCGCCCCATCGCCCCGTTCCCGACCCTCCGCATATTTTAGGGGACACTTTATTTTCTTTTAGGGGCCACCTAGCGGTTGCTTCTATCTGACCTAAGTTTAGGGGTCAACTAAGCCACCATGGGACCCCCTAAATTTAAGAGTCCGGCTCCTCCTACTTTGGCGAAATCGGGCAGTCTATCATTAAGTCATTCCAATTCCTAACTCTTTATTAATGGTAGAACGTCACGATCTGGGCGGGAATTTAAAATTTTGGCTGTTTTCTCAACTTTGTGATTAACCTTGTGACTTTTTATAAATTTGACAATGTGTTGGTGAATGTGAACTGTTTCACGTATCAACATCCTAAAATAAAGCAATCATTTTTACACACTTGTCGAAATTCGTGTTAAAATGAATTTAAACAAGTATATACAATTGAATCTAAGATAATTTCATTTCAATTCATTTGTTTATTTGCCATTTCACAGCCTATGAAAATAAATAATACAATCAATATTAAATACATAAAATGCCAATTACGAAATAGTGCAATTACAAAATAGATAGGGTAAGGTAGAAATAATGAAAAATAAAATTACTAAAATGTGGGATAATAAAACATATTAAGACTTGTATGTATATAACAGTGTTTTTCTACCGCGGCTTGAGTCAAATATCACGGTTTACTCACAAAGTTGAGAAAATAGCCAAAATTTAAAATTCCCGCCCAGACCGTGACGTTTCATCTTAAATTCCACTACTATTTTTGCTTAAATCCGTAAATCCGTTATCGTCCGATTATAAAGACTAGTTTGCTTTGTGTTTGAATTGTGAAATTTAATCTTGTTTGTGAAATTTTCCAGTCATTAGGATAGGAAACATGTGTTTATACCACGTATAAACATTACAGCAATCAGCAAGCAATAAAAATATTCTAGTTTAAAGCAGTTCTTTATATGAATGTAGTGTAATGTTAGTAATTAAATATACAAAAATCTAATCAATCTATCTACTTTTATCTGCATTATTTAGATAACTTCGTAGACATTTTATTCAAATACCCGTCCCAATCCGGGTAACCCGAGACAAGGTACTTTTCGGGTAGATAGGTAAGAAATAGGAATTTTGAGCACATTTCTTGGACTTTTATCCAAATAATTTTGGGCTTTACGGACCGCGCTAAATATCTTTGGCTCTGAAGGAAAGGTGACCTCTATCTCTTTCACCCACTTTACCCTATTACCTATTTTTACACCTTCTCATTCGCATTTAGAGACCAATTGTAAACGCGGTTAACGCTACTCCTGGAACCGCGGTACTACCCGGTTTGGCGGGTAATAAGAACTACTACTTTGGGTAGTATATAGTAGTATCTACTAATACCTGTAATTCTGAAATACAAGACAAGTATGGAAGTAACACATTACTTGCAGTGAATATGTGAATATGTACAGAATGTTGTACCGACAATTACTTCCTTATACTAGGCAGACGGATTTAAGGCGAATACTAAATGTGATTTAAGAAAAGCATACAATAATAATTGAAACAAAAAGTAAACTTTAGAAAAAACCGACTTCCACAAACCCTATTTGATTAGATTGAGTTTAATACAAACTGTAACCCCTTATCCCCCCCCCCTTGGGGAATTAATTTTGTCAAATCCCATATCAGTGCTACCCCACGCTACTAAGGAACCCCTGTACAAAGTTTCATGGCTGTAGGTCCACCGGTTTAGGCTATGCGTTGCCTGCCCGTCAGCCACGCATTGTATTTGTACCTAGTATTGAGCAGATCTGGTGGCCATATGTGGTCTTCATCAGCAGTTCCGCATCACAATATTATGCTTACCATGTGCATTTGCACGAGTTATTATGAAAAACACAAAAATCACTTTAGGTCTGCCTATAATATTTGAAGAGTTCCCTCGATTTCTCCAGGATCCCATCATCAGATCCTGACCTGGTGTCAATGGGACCAATGGGAAGGTAAACCCTTTCAAACAAAAAATAATTTTCCAAATTGGTCCACCCGTTTAGGCGCTATCGGGGCACATACATAAAAAAGAAAAAAAAAAAAAAACATCCGGGCGAATTGTAAACCTCCTCCTTTGGGAAGTCGGTTAAAAATATAAGTATTAGCTAAAGCTTAGGTTTAAGTTAGGTAAATATTGGATGACTTTTAAGAAATCAAGTTGTATTTGTTAGTTCATATTATATTTTTTTATTAATCAACCGACTTCAAAAAAGGAGGAGGTTCTCAATTCGACCCGTATGTTTTTTTTTTTGTTTTTTTTTTTCTATGTTTGTTACGCGATAACTCCGCCAATTATGAACCGATTTGAACAAATCTTTTTTCGGCGTATAGGTAATACCTCAAGGGTGGTCCCATTGACACCAGGTCAGGATCTGATGATGGGATCCTGGAGAAATTGAGGGAACTCTTCAAATATTATAGGCAGACCTATAGTGATTTTTGTGTTTTTCATAATAACTCGTGCAAATGCACATGGCAAGCATAATATTGTGATGCGGAACTGCTGATGAAGACCACATATGGCCACCAGATCTGCTCAATACTAGGTACAAATACAATGCGTGGCTGACGGGCAGGCAACGCATAGCCTAAACCGGTGGACCTAGAGCCATGAAACTTTGTACAGAGGTTCCTTAGTAGCGTGGGGTAGCACTGAGATGGGATTTGACAAAATTAATTCCCCAAGGGTGGGGGGATAAGGGGTTACAGTTTGTATTAAACTCAATTTAATCAAATAGGGTGTGTGGAAATCGGTTTTTTCTAAAGTTTACTTTTTGTTTCAATTATTTGCTAACAATTTGTTTACTAATCAAAGAGGTAGTACATAAGTACTTTTGTCCTGTCAATTATAGTGCAATTTTGAACGGAGAGCTCGCTCATCTACTGAAACGTAGGTACCTAATTGTAATCGAAATGTCTGTCGAGAAAAGTTCAAAGATTGATTAATGGGGCTAGCCCATCGCTACAGAAAAAAAAAACAGAAGCCCCTTAACTGCTCAGACAACAACGTCATAACCCGGTGGGCAATGATAGCATACAGTTCAGTCCTCCGATAAAAATCTGTCATTTTCCATAATTGCCCATAGTGGGCAATTACCCATACATTTTGCACATAATTGTTCTGCCAACAATGGAGCGACATAGATGTATGGAGCACTTGTAATTGACAGTGACTCGACATCGACAGTGGCCCATAGAGGGCGTCCATTAATTACGTGAGGTGTTCAGAGAGAGAGGGTCGAGGTATCTTACCCTATGTCACGTGGAGGAGAGGGGGGTCTCTACTACAAATATCACGTTTCTCACATGAGATAAGGAAAATGGGTATAGGAGGGAAAATGGCTTGGGGCTGTATAAGGGGTTGGGGTAGGGGGTTGGTCTAGCCAAATCTCACAAAATCTCACCATAGTTTGGTCAGAAAATCGCCTCACGTTATTAATGGAAGCCCCCCAACGGAAGTCCGATTTACGTAGGTGTCAGAGGTAAATGGTCTGTTTCTGTAAACGACATGGAACTTGACCGCGAAAAATGGCCGAAGGCCATAGCGACAATGTGACAGGTTATATCTGTATCAAACTGGAAAGCCATTATGGTCATGTAATCATGTTTTCATAAGCGCGTCACACATATGGGCAAAATAACATCACACACAAATTATGCTCGTACAACAATCATGATGAGTTGATATAAATTATGCTTCAATAGTTTGTGTATGTTGTTACCTTTTAATCCGGATAAAGACGGGACCAACACGAAGATTGCTGACACTGTCTGGAACACTTCCCAGTCCTGAAATTTGAAAAAATACCCTTGTAAAGATACGAGTAGCATTTACAAAAATATGATTGAGGAAAAGGGATGTCTTTAGATCATATATTTTTATAGATGTGGAAAGTATATCCTTTAGTTCAAATAACGCTTCAATTATCGAGATTTGCCTATACCAATCCCCTTAATTAAAACCCTAAAGTCTTCACAAAATAAAAGGCCCGTTTTGACAGTTCACGCCCATGAAGTTTTAACCCCTAACGCTTAGGTAATAGAAGCGGTTTTCCTAGGTGCAACTTGTACGCTTTGCTTGTACGCAACAGGGGTTAAAACTGGGGCGTGAACTGTTAAGACGGGCCTTTTATTTTGTGAAGACTTTAGTTAATGGTTGTGTCCAAAATTTTAACCACTACAAATCGAGATGCTGGTTTTACCAAGGCCTTATTGTGCCTCTGCCAGCCCGTATGGGAAAGGGCGTGACGCTGTGAAGGAGTTTTATCGGATACATACGATGACAGTGCCCAGAACTAGACCAGCTCCGATGGTCCCGCAGCCTGCGATGAAGAACGGCACGGAAACCTGCATCAGTGTGTTGTACCATTTTTCTTCTTTTCTCTGAAACAAGAAGGGATCTCTTGTTAGAGATAAGTTTGCATTTTTACATGGTCTGGCTAATATGAGTTTTCTGTACAAGGACCCTTGGTAATTCTGTAGTTTTACGTTTAGACTATGCATGCACAGTGTTTATTTTAATATTTTATGAGTGCAATATTATTATTTTTTACTTTACTCACTTTGTATGTCTGTATTGGTTACAACAAAATTATTCAAAATTACGGATATTGTTAGACACTTTGCAGGGTCGAATTCACCAAAGTGTTCGATATCCCGGTTTTATAAGCTATTATGTTATCATAAACATGTGTAGTTAGCCTAAACAAGCGCAGCAAGCAAGTGACAGTGGCATGATTCTCGCGCCTTCGATATCCGGATATCGAGACCTATATTGACAGATACCCACACAAAATCACTCGATATAGGTGAAGATACCGTATATCAAATGCGCGAGAATCATGCGACAGATCCTTAGCTAAAATTGTGAGTGACCGTAATGTGCCGTTCGTCCGGCAATATTGCCATATAATACAGGGTGACATTTTTTTTATTTTTTTTTATTATTATTAGCCTATAGCATCCCACTGCTGGGCAAAGGCCTCTCTTCCCCGTATCCATGCACCGCGCTCCTGGGCCGATTCCCACCAGTTCTTGTTGTGGTCGTGACTCGTCACTCCAACATTTAATTAGTTGACCATATTTCGGGGAATGATAGTACCCATCATTGTGAACAACTTTCCCTATATACTCGCAAACGAAAAAAAATTTTGGTTCTCCCATAGTAACTTGAAATCAGCTGATCGGGGCAATGTACTGGGACAAAAAATGATTTTCATTTGCGACCATATGTTTCACAATTGATGGGTACTATCATTCATCAAAATATGGTCAGCTAATTAAACTTCACCCTGTATATGGAGCAAATATTCCAGCAAATGGCAATATTTTCGATTTTCCGGCAATGGCATACTCATGTATGCATGAGTGCCGTAAAAACGGGTAATATCCGAACTTACACTCGAATTTGAATTGAAAAGTAATAATAGTATTAATATTTAATAATAATATTTATTTATTCAAAAAAGGAAACAGAAAAGTTCACACTATTTGAGTATGTTAGCTAAAATGTGACACATAATAATTGGAACATAAAATGAGCTATTTAAACGTATTTCAGGCTACAGTGCTCTTCCCAAAAAAAATATAATTTGCTAATTCATGTTACACGGACACAAAACATTATTATTAAAAACTGAAGTATATTATACTAAAGAATAATACTGACTAAAGACAGTGATAAAAAGATCTTGAAGTGAATTGACATTGACTTGTGAAATCGCGATGGTCCTACAATGAGGGCTACCGATTATTGTCGTGTAAGGTGAATGCGCATGAAGAGGCTGTCAAAATTATTTTCCGACTTCAGGGGCCCGATGCTGCTCTGAGAAACGCACTTATATTGGATCGCTATCGCATCTAAAACACCCAAAATGGCGTCATTTGGTATGCTCTTAAAGAATCGCAAATAGATCGTAAATAGATTGCAAGCAAAGCGTTTCTCAGAGCAGCATCAGGCCCCAGATCAGTTCGAATTAGGAATCACCTCATCATTTTTACCACAGGATACCATGTCTCACGAAATATCAACTAAAAATGATAGCCAAATCATAAACTACTATTTGTTCTATCAGCTTTAAACTTATGTCACTTTTATAAATTGCAACACATAAAAAATATATTAAGGAATACAGTTAACAAGAAACTTAGATATATTATTTTAAAATTATATTATTATATTTTAAATTATGTTTACTATTTAGGTTGTACTAGATACACTAAGTGTAAATGCGATGGCAAATGCAGGCAGTAGGCTTGTTTGCTGATATATTTATGATGCAAAAAACGATAACGATTCGGGTAAAACATTGTGATATCTCGTACTCAAGTGATCACGTATTGATTGCCACAACGTGTAATTTAAACAATGTCGTTCAAGTGTTACAAGAGGTCTTGGAGGCAATTCTATCAAGAGATTAGCCTAGGTATCAGAAGCAGAACTTCTCTAATTTCGTGAATGGTATTCCGGTAACAAAAATCTTGATATTGTCTAAAGGGCGCCGGCATATCAGAGTTCAGAGGCATCTTGTTCTTGTTCTTCTGTAAGGGGGCTGAAGTGCCTGCACGTGGCCCACATGTGCGGGGCCTTTCAGAGGCATCGCTTGATTGAAGAAATTATTTGGGTTCCGTGCCCGAAGAGAGCCAAACAGGAGTCTATTATGAAGCTTTCGCTGTCCGTCCGTCCCTCAAACACGCCAGGTTCACTTCAAACATAACTTTAGCATCAAAAAACCTCCACATAAAACCAGTCTTCCAGTTTCATCACACACAAGGTCTCATCATCAGGTGATGAAACTCATCACAACGGACGGCACAGTCTGCAAAACAATTAGCTGGCCCGGCATACTTAATTAGTTAATTGGATTACAGACTGTACCTACACAATTTGTGTATGTACCTGACCATTAAACCATTATAGTTTCCATAATGCTTCCTAAAAACCTGAAATAATGACAAGATATTACTACTCGCGTTAAATTGTTATTTTTGACGTCCGTTACTTTGTCAACTTAGTTCCCACAATCAAAATAATGTTTCCTAAAAAAACACTTGACGTTAAATATTTGTTTGTTAGTTTTATCATATACAAAATTACCCGATTTCCCGAAAATATTTGAATCTTGTTTGAAACCAAATTGTTAATACATGTGGTGCTTATTTTAATTGAATCACAAGAATCCTGTTCCTGTGAGACTCATGTGATTTGAATACACCTAATTGAAATACTTTACTTAATTAATATTTTTTATTTGTTTTGAACAACTCAGCCTAAGGCCTGTACTTTTAACGCGAGTCAACACTTTTCTACGTATGCCTGCAACCTACAATAGCAGTAACTTAGGTTCCGTTTGCGAAAACTCAAGAGAGCACTTACTTCGATTTCAGGACATTTGAAGTGCGAAATAATACGACGTAATATGTGTAGGTTGAAAAAATAGTATTCAAGTTAGGTACACATGGTTAATCCGCTTCTCAATCTCTAAACTCTTTACTCTACAAGTAGTAGATATGACAAGTGTATCTATTTTTTAAGATAACAGCCAAGCAATAAGATTATCTCGAGGGATTTTCCCTAATTTTCAGGGTTCCGTACCTTTTAAGGGGGCTCCCATACAACAGACATGTTTATTTTGCCGTTTTTATAGATAATGGTACGGAACCCTTCGTGCGCGAGTCCGACTCGCACTTGGCCATTTTTAGGGTTCCGATCCTTAAAAGGAAAAAAGGAACCCTTATAGGATCACTTTGTTGTCCTTCTGTCTGTCTGTCTGTCCGTCCGTCCGTCCGTACGTCCGTCCGTCCGTGCGGCTGTCTGTCTGTCTGTCTGTTTTATGTGGAAACCTAATTACACGTCTTACGCTCTCCAAGTGTGATCGGAACCCTTGGTGCGCGAGTTCTACTCGCACTTGGCGCGGTTATTTTCACTTGTCATCATTTAGATTTAGATTTCATTTATTTCATCATTGCGCAGTTATCAGCTCTTATAAATTAATAAAACCTTCGCCAAATACTTCATACATTGTATTAGGCTTGTGGCCTGTCAAGACAAAATAGATACTTTTTATGAACTGTCAAAACGGAACTTTTGTTCCTGAGTTCTATGAAATAACAACAGAATAACGTCATGTAAAAGTGCCATCAAATGCTGTCTTTTTTTGCACAAAATATATCTGCTGGAAATATACAATTCTGAGAATTTCAAGCCATTTTGTACATAATGCTTCAACGTAAGACTTGTTCCTAGATTTATTGGATTACCGGCCACAAGCCTATTAGATGCACACAAGAAAATTAGAAAGATTGTATTGCTATGCATGCGTACCAATAAATCTGTTAGCAAATTGCAATGATGTAATCAATGATGTGATGATTAATGATACCTAATATGAATGATGGCGATGACCCCGAGATAATAAAAGTCGAAAAAATTACGCTCTGTACGATAATCAGAGCGAGTCTAATCTGAATCCAAAGATAAGTTATGCTACTATTTATAACATTTAATAATCTGCGCTATTACTACCTGTGCGAATGTTACCATTTTTCGGGTATTACCCGAACAACCCTGCCCCGCTACCACGCAACCGGTGTCGGCATCGGCATCGTGTTTAAACGCGCAAGAATGAACTTTATCATTATGACAATACGGCAAGTCAAACACGAAGCCGATGCCGACAGCGGCTGCCCGATAGGGCCCGGTTACACAGCCATTTTTTATACAGGCTCACTGTCTAATAAAATCGTATAGTGTGTACCCATCAGTCAAATGATTTTGTTCAAGTATTGGGTATCTATTAGGTACATACACAATACAACACAATGGACAATGAAAGTTAGTTGTTTCTATGTGTCCAGACAAATAATAGCCTCATCTGATAGTCAAGTGGTTGCTTATTGATAGAAACCACTCGAGTAATGGCGTCGTCGCCGCCCGATATCATAGACATACAAGAACTGTTTTTAGGCCCGTTTACACAACAGACTACTCAAAGTTTGACTGGCTGAGAATAAGAGGCATGCTGTTACTGTTTCTCATTCAAGTATGACAGCGCAGTATGACATACAAGCGGTACTTTGTTTGAGTAGCATTCTGTGGATTAGACAATTACTCACTAATGTTTAGTTTTAATTTGACTTATACCTACCAATACCCTATCCAATATAACAGGAAACTTGACAGCTAACCTAAAACATCATAAAATCCACTTTTTAAACACTAGGGATGTTACTAAAACAATCGGAAAGAATCGGAATTCTTTATTCAGTTGAACAAAATCAAAAAAAAAAGTAACAGAAGAGTTGTCATCGCCATATTATTTGGATTTTATGAAGTTTTTGGTTAGCTGTCAAGTTACCTGTTATATTGGATAGGGTATACCTATCTATATAAGTATATATTTTTGAAAGTGTGACCAGTCTTCATTTCATAATTTCTTTATTGCACTCAAACAGTTACACATGACTATAAAAACATATAGAAACAGTGTAAAAAGGCGAGCTTATCAAAATATTGAGTTAACAAATATTTAATTTTATACGTATTTTTTATTTTTATTCAGTAGATACATTTATTGCTTATGTAGTATAAATTGTGCTCGGTGTGCTCCTTGAATGTATTTTAGTTTTAAGTAATTGCACAGATTAATAATAGATTTTATCAGAAATGATATGACATATCGCTTATGAAAACATGATATCATTCGTAATCGAAAGTAAGATAAGAAACACTTCCTTGTAATAGTCGAAAAAATGCCTAACGTAACCTTAACCTTAACATCCCTTAAGGTGGAACGTCACGGTCTGGGCGGGAATTTTAAATTTTGGCTGTTATCTCAAGTTTGTGATAAAACCTTGTGACTTTTGACAATTTGTTGGCGAATGTGAACACTGTTTCACGTATATCCTAAAATAAAGCAATAATTTTTACACACTTGTCGAAATTCGTGTTAAAATAAATTTACACAAGTATACATATACAATTGAATGCTTCATTCTAAAGGTACGAGTTGGATCCCGGCAGCAGTCGGCAGTTGCTGTCGGCAGTCGGGTTCCAAATCATAACCTCGGCAGCATGTCGCCGCGTCATGCTGCCGGGTGCTGCTGCTGTCGGCTGCTGCTGCCTGCTGCCGGGTTCCAACTCGTACCTTACGATATTGATACATAGTGTAACAGTGTTTTTCTACCGCGGCTCGAGTCAAATCGATAAACGGTATCACGGTTTACTCACAAAGTTGAAAAAATAGCCAAAATTTAAAATTCCCGCACAGACCGTGACGTTTCACCTTAAAATACGTTGCACATGAGGTAAACTTACCTACTTTAGCTAGCGTCTTCTAAGTTGGACTTCTTCTTCTAGGTCCATATCTGATGCTACTACCCTACGTGGCATAGTTTACACGAATCTCGATTTTTTCAGGATTGACAAAACCAATGGCTTTTGTGGGTTTTTAAGACTCTTAAAACTTATTTGATCGCGTCGGCAGTTCAGCACAGTTTTTACTATCAAAATTAACAGATATGGTATCATAGGGATTGCCAATTGTTAAATTGATTACAAAATTATCAGAGATCGGAATTGGGTGTGTAAAAATACCTAAAGTTTGCAGCGGGACATAACATGGAGCTGTTACAACCACTTAAGTTGAACCGGTTTTGAATTTTACCGGTTCAGTTTCGGTTAAACATTTGCAAGCTGCTAAAACAGTTAAAAAAAATGGTTTTGAACTTTTCCGGTTCAAATTCGCTTTTCAACCGACTTCAAAAAAAGGAGGAGGTTCTCAATTCGACCCGTATGTTTTTTTTTCTTTTTTTTTTTTTTTTTTTTTTCTATGTTTGTTACGCGAGAACTCCGCCAATTATGAACCGATTTGAACAAATCTTTTTTCGGCGTATAGGTAATACCTCAAGGGTGGTCCCATTGACACCAGGTCAGGATCTGATGATGGGATCCTGGAGAAATCGAGGGAACTCTTCAAATATTATAGGCAGACCTATAGTGATTTTTGTGTTTTTCATAATAACTCGTGCAAATGCACATGGTAAGCATAATATTGTGATGCGGAACTGCTGATGAAGACCACATATGGCCACCAGATCTGCTCAATACTAGGTACAAATACAATGCGTGGCTGACGGGCAGGCGACGCATAGCCTAAACCGGTGGACCTAGAGCCATGAAACTTTGTACAGGGGTTCCTTAGTAGCGTGGGGTAGCACTGAGATGGGATTTGACAAAATTAATTCCCCAAGGGGGGGGGGGGGATAAGGGGTTGCAGTTTGTATTAAACTCAATCTAATCAAATAGGGTTTGTGGAAGTCGGTTTTTTCTAAAGTTTACTTTTTGTTTCAATTATTAGTGCTACCTGTCATTTATATACTTTAGTTTATAGTTCGGTGTTTCAATTCAAAGGTAAGGAACATGTAAAACAAAAAAAAACCGAAACTGAACCGGTAAAATTCAAAACTGGTTCAACTTAAGTGGTTGTATGTAACAGCACCATGTTATGTCCCGCTGCAAACTTTAGATATTTTCACACACCCAATTCCAAACTCTGAAAATTATATTTGACAATCCTTCATTGTCTCATTTCCGCTTCGTTGTATAAACCCGGATATTGTAAATGACATCACTTTCCGTCATGATGAATCCGTTAACAGTTCTTTGACTCCGGGTAACCCGATCATTGGAGGCGGATAATAATTTGGTTTTCCGAGGCTTAATTCTTAATAGCCAAATCACAATAATCACTACACATCCAATACTCTGCAGTATCAAATAAGTGAAGTAGTGCAGATAATGTAAAATCTACCTATGGTTTTTAGTTTTAACGTTTTTAAAAGACAACTCCAAAATATCATATAATATAAAGGGTAGATAAATGGATGGATTTATAGTATATTCCTACATCTACAACATAACGTGGATAATTAAATTTTAAATATATTATTTAATTATCCATATACATATAGGGCAGCTTGATAACTTCTGACAGTCGGGTTGGCCCGACACTGAGCCAGCCTGGTGCAATATGGCTCAATCTTACTCGGATCCGGGTAAAGGCCTGTGCCCCTCGGTGGGGACATTAATGGGCCACATTTACATACTTTTATATAAATTATATGGATACTTACTCCAGACAGCGGTTGTTTCTCTGCGTCTGCGTCGGTTATGTTCTTGTCGGGTGGCTCGCCCGAGCTGTTTATTGAGGCCATGCCTAGTGCTGTGTTGCATTCCTTCCCATCTGGAAAGAAAGAAACAGAACATAAGTGAACTGCTGAAATAACACAGGAGAAAATTGGAAGATCAAACTGTACTTGTCTTTATGACCAAACTGTATTTTATTTAACAGCTCCCCTAATCCAGGTTCACAAGTAGTTAAGTCAGGTTCCATGAGTCAAGAAGATCTGAAGATGATAGAACAAGATGCCAGCCCCACAGCTCACAACTTCACCAACAGAGTTTCCGTATCAAAGTAAGCAACTAAGCAATAGTGAGAGAGAGAGAGAGAGAGAGAGACTATGACTTAGGTAATTTAATGGTTATCAACGAAATAAAAAAGTAAGTTAGTCAAGGATCGAAACTAGTATTTTTTTTAAGTACACTATTTGGAACGAGAGAGTACAATATAAGTGGTTTAGCGGGTTCAGTCAGGCTGGAAAACCCGAGAAAATTTATCTACAACGTCAAACATTAAGTTTAGAACATAAATACCAATAATTATTCACAGACCGTGAACAATTCATATATTTTTAATGAGAATATAATAGAATTGATAAGTTAGAATTGTTATAACATAAAAAAAACAACTTTAATATAAAAACAACATACATGTAACAATTCAACACCATAATTATCAACTGATATCTAGAATTCCCCAGCCAACACACTTAGTACTAATCTTAAGATTAACTGTGTCAAACGCCAAGGTCCCTATATCGGTTGTATTCTTTTGTGTTTTGTATACTTTGCACTTGAGATACAACAAAACAAAGTGTTTGATTTTGCAACGTTACCTTTCATAACTGACCTGTATTTTGTGTTTGTAGTGATATCAATGATATACTTTTGTAGACTCGGTGTAGATAGATACCGAAGTAGATGCTATTAAAAATGTACTTGCGACTATATTTGTAATGAACTTGGTCTACCTCTTATCGGAACTAGGCTTGCTGGAAGAGATCTCTTTTTAGAGACAAGCTCGCCTTTGAACACTATTTTTGTGTACAGTATATTTTGTAAATATTCACTCTTTCTAGTGGAGTCTGTTGAAAAGAGGTTCCCCAATTTCTATCGATCGATATATTACATATTAATTATTATGTTTGGTGTCTTACCCAAAATTCTGTACCCGTGCAACTTCCGCCAGCACTTCTCAAACATCAGTTCGAAGTTCGAACTCAACTCCGAATTCGGACCCGCCATTTTCGTAGTCACGTTTGTCACCGAAAAGTTCGTCACAATACACAGTTAGTCTATTGCTTAGTATTTAAGCTGCCCTAACGCTTGGTAAAATGTTCCTTATCATCCCATCTTTCTGATATATATTTTTTCATCAAATTGACTCCAAATATTATATATTTAAAAATCAAACAACACAAAACGCATAACTGCTCCCATTTGCAACAAAGAACAGACTATTTTGCAATTCGCTGTTTGCACAATACACTCGAGTTTTTCAATTAAAAACATTACGGAACTTTAAATGGTTTCCTACAGAGAAAAAGTACAAAAAAAACTTTCTCAAGGCTAGCAGAAACAAGCGTAGGAAATACACGAGTTCTTCAACATTTTAGACTCTATTACTAGGTTATAAGGTTGAATAGTAAGAGGAGTAGGTAGAGGTACCTATGCGAAGTATGTACGGGTTCCGTATTATAATTATTTTTTAGTTTTAGTTTAGTTTAGTACAGTAAGTTAAGTAAGCACATTACCCTCTTTTTGGTGCAGTCGGATAAAAACTGTGAGATAAATCAAATTTTAATTGCGTCTGTCCCTGCATGATAAGACGTGTCCTCTTCTTAATTAATTGGTATAATTTTATAACTTTTCTTAATATTTATCCAGCTTCTATATTTATTATGATTTCGAGATTTCGACACAAAGATGACACCACAGACTATTTACGGATACTAAGATGACACTCTGAATATGCTCTGAATGACACTTTTCACGTCATGTTTTTTTCTCCATAAACACGGAATTGTCTCTTTTTAAAACCTCTGTGATCGTATTCTACTTGATTGTATGGTCCCCAAATTCATCAAGCTTCTGCAGCAGTTTTTACAAATTGGTTAAAATCCATATATGAAAAACATCACATTTCCACAATTTTCTGTTACTTTCAATTAGATAGTCACTCTCCAAAGCCTCAATACGGACTGGAAAAAGCAAATACGGCTCGGATCGTGGGTCAGGAGATAAGGGTCACTTGGGTCGATTCCACCGCAAGGAATCGTATATTGTATCTAATAGGTGTGCACAGTAACTTGTTTGTGTCATTGACTTTAGATAAATATATGCAAGTGTGATAGCAGTAAATTAAAACCGTTTACGGGCGATCTTGCTCGGCCAACCAATCTACATTGGACCGATTGGGTAGAGAGAGATATTTCTGGATGGGCACCAATCGTTTATGAAAGAAACCTCCAATATTGAACCAATAACCTCCAATGACGTTTAATGAGCTGACCATATTTTAGGGAATGATAGTACCCATCATTATGAACAACTTTCCGCAAGAAACTATTTGCAAATGAAAAAATTTTTCATCCCCCAGTACCTCTGCTGGTTCTCCTACCCAAGAAAGAAAAATATTTGATATTAAAATTAGGGGAAGTTATGCTTTCATCCCTTACAATACAATAGATGTTTTCAGATACTATGGGAGACCCAAATTATTTTTTCTTTTGTGACCATATGTTTCTTGGGGAAAGTTCTTCATAATGATGGGTTCTAATCTAACTATCATTCCCCAAAATATGGTCAGCTAATTAAATGTCACCGCTGTATTAGGTAAATCAGTTTTCTCAAATGTCTCTCAGGGGGCTTTTAGCTTCATATTGTAAATAAAATCGTTTATTCAACAAATACTTAATTTACAGCGCATATCTTGAGTCTGGACAAATAAGAGTAATAATCTGTAATTATTCAAAGGCTATTATTCCAAAAAAAAAGTTTTATAGGTATTTATTCAATCTTAGCATGTTAGTGAGAGGATATTGTTTATAAAAATCGATTAATCAAAAGAATCGATAGACCCTTTAAACATTTGTGAATCGGAAAGATGTCTAACATTTTATTCTTGATTCTTCAGTAACCTTAAATATGGTTGAAAATTAAATAATAGCAGTGATGACGATGGCAACTCTTCTGTTAGTTCAACTGAATAAACAATTTCGATTCTTTGCGATTGTTTTGGTAACATCCCTAGTGTTTAAAAAGGTCAAGTTGCTTCTAATCTAGAGTATAGTACATAATTTCATATTCCAGGAGTACACAAATTATGTACTAACTAAGCTAAAAATGTAATTATAGTTAGTTTTTAGAAATCAGTCGATCGTGAGACAAATTAAAAAGCCAAAATTGTATGGGTTTGCAAAAAAAAACATCCTAGAGTTGTCTCTCCCAAAAGAATAGGGGCGTATTATTCAAAATAAACCAGCAGAACTTTTATAAGTAGTTGTTTATTCTCCAAAATTCGTACATGGACTGACCCGAGACTAAGCTAAACAGTCCCTTTTTAGGGTTCCGTACCCGAAGGGTGCCAAACGGAACCCTATTACTGAGACTTCGCTGTCCGTCTGTCCGTCCGTCCGTCCGTCTGTCACCAGGCTGTATCTCATGAACCGTGGTAGCTAGACAGTTGAAATTTTCACAGATGATGTATTTCTGTTGCCGCTATAACAACAAATACTAAAAATCAAAAGAAATGTAATATTAAGGGGGGCTCCCATACAACAAACGTGATTTGTTTGCTCATTTTTGCTCGATATTGATAATGGTAGCAGGTAGACGCTTAAAATGTTCACAATATATTGAGTATATTATTTACTTAAAAAATAAATAATTAAATTAAAATTAAATTAATATTTAGGGGGGCTCCCATACATTTTTTTGCGGTTTTTTATAGATAATGGCACGGAACCTTTCGTGCGCGAGTCCGACTCGCACTTGGCCGGTTATATACTTTTAAAAAACATTATGGTAGCACTTGTTTGCCGCTAACAGTTGCCGCCTTTAAGCAACTGATGTTTATATTACTGTTTGGCTTGGTAATCTTATTCTAAATACATTTTTATTTTAAGGTACAAATCTATAAGTACATTAAAACACAAACTCTAACACTCCCAACTTCGAGCTCCATCATCAGTCATCACACCCACTTGAAAGGCACTGTATCATTTCATTGTAAGTTTTGTAATTTTCACTGCAATACAATAATGATACAAAAACCGGCCAAGTGCGAGTCGGACTCGCGCACGAAGGGTTCCGTACCATCATCTATGGGAGCCCCCCCTAAATATTATTAATAATTTTAATTTAATTATTTATTTTTAAGTAAATAATATACTCAATATAGGTATTGTGAACATTTTAAGCATCTACCTGCTACCATTATCAATATCGAGCAAAAATGAGCAAAAAAATCACGTTTGTTGTATGGGAGCCCCCCTTAATATTAAATTTATTTTGATTTTTAGTATTTGTTTTTATAGCGGCAACAGAAATACATCATCTGTGAAAATTTCAACTGTCTAGCTACCACGGTTCATGAGATACAGCCTGGTGACAGACAGACGGACGGACGGACGGACAGCGAAGTCTCAGTAATAGGGTCCCGTTTGGCACCCTTCGGGTACGGAACCCTAAAAACTAGAAGTGGGCATTTCTGTACCAAGATTTGAGCACACGTGCTATTCAGTTACAAGAAGTAGACGTAATGTAAAGTTTTCAAACTTTCATAAATCACTAAAAGCAGGCTCGACTGTGTATAGATTCATATGTAATTCACATACTATCACAATAAATAACATCAATAAATCAATATACTTAAGTAATTATAAAGATTTACCATATTTCAGATAAAGCATACAAACAAAACCTCAGCCGCGTATGGAAAAAGTAAAAGTAGCCCACCGAGGGGCACAGGCCTTCACCCGGATCCGAGTGAGGATAGCTATACTACAGTAATTCAAAATTGGTTGAGTTTGCTAATTTCAAAAAGGAATTATCCGTAAATTGTGCTGGTTTCCCAATGATTTGCAAATATAAATTTACTGTTGGTGACAAATAATTGCATATCTTATCTAGTCGGATATGAATTATAATAATATATATTTCCCTGAATGTGCTGATTCGTTCAATTGGTATGCATTATATCAGTAGGAACAAACGTAAAAGATGATTGTATGTGTTAATTATTGGAAAATATAGCTATAATTGCAAAACGGATGAGGAAACGTATAAAATCATAAATCTCTATGCAGCATTATTATAAATAAATATTAATATTCATAATTAGTCATATTCTTCATTGCACAAAAAAACATGCATTGAAAATAAACATTATACGCAAAGGCGAGCTTATCTCTTAAGAGAGATTTCTACCAGCAAACCTAGGCAGGACAGCAAAGAGTAATATCAGGAGATAATGAATAAAAAGAAGAAAGAAATAATAGGATTGTATACAAATAGTACATTATGAAACAAGGGAGCAAAGTTGGTCCAACCGAGGTTGTTTTACCAGCTCGAGCCGCAGGCGAGAGCAGTAAAAAGCCGAGTATGTTATTACCAATTGCTCTCGAGTTTGATACGACCTTTTTCAACATACTTGTGAGGAAAAATCTATTATCTTCATCGGTACTCGACATTTTCAGAATAAAAACAATGAATGAAAAGTTTTATTTATTGGAAATTGTCACCTACTTATTTGCTCGGAAGCCATTCACCTACACGGACCACTTCTCTCCCTATGACGAAGACCAGAAAACCCTTCGCCTCTAGCGCTGTGTAGAGACTCTAGTGTCGTGTACCCATCCTGTGTACCCATCTCTATGTAAACTAGGTAGGTAGGTAAACCTTTTATGGTGTTCTTGGAGTAAAAATATGTTGAGACAGACCCACTGCGTTTTCCCTTGCTCATTATTATTACCCCAGCTAGTAACGTACGTAACAGTATGAGGCCGCGTTCCATCCGTATTCCGAGCATAGTTGGCTTGATCGAGTCCTTTTGAAAATCTTGCACTTCACACATCTAAAGTTGTTCAATTTGTATGCCAATTTTTTTATTATCGTCTGTAACCGCAGGATGTAACAATGTATACTATGTACTTATTATCTACAAGTAGGTATATAGTACAGGTTAACCACAAGATGACAGGCAGACAGATGAACCGCTAGTTTACACAAATTTTTATTCACATATTTCTTAATTAGTTCTTTATTTTTAATTAGTTTCTTAGCATCACGCCTTTTCCCATACGGGGTGGCGGAAACACTTATGCCGATGTGATATTTAATACTCCATTTTGAGTGTCAGGGGAAGAGCTAATTCACCGAATTAAAACAAAAAAAGTGGCCAAGTGCGAGTTGAACTCGCCCATGAATAAATTTGATTTGATTTGATTTCATGAAGGGTTCCATCCAGTAGTAGCGTCATCATAATACAGCTGATACATCTAGCCCAAATATAACTATCATTCTTCACCAGCAAATAATAACTTTGTTTTTCATAGTTTTTGTATGAATGACAAAGTTATCTTTGCGGTTTTTAATAAATGTTTTGTCTTAAAACATACTTAAGTATTTCATTTTGTTCAAACCAATTTTCGTTGAAGTATTGATTGAGCAAGCATTTCTTAATCAATACCATAAACTACCGCTTGGTGGGCATTTTTAGATCAATACACATTATTTATGATAATAAGCCAAAGCTCAAAACAACTGATTATAAGCTATATAGAAGTAGCCTAGCATACCGTTATTTATATATCTTACCAGGAAAATGTTTTCTTGTAAGAAAATATCATCCTTTTACCTAGGTACCTTAATTGCATTAGTACTGACAATGGAGAACGTGAAAGATTATAACTACCTACCTGTTACTACTATTCTAGATAATCTAGATATACATATATGAACTACCTTACCTACTTTAATCCTCACACATAAAGCAAGCAACTTGTGATTATTTTCTCAAAATACAACTTCGTAGACGTGTTTAAGGGAGGTATAGTTGTATTTAAAAAACATAGGTTAAGGACAATAAAAGGTTAACAAACTTAAAATGATAAGTTTGTACATTTGTCTCATATCCCGATTAGGTACTATGGATGACAGCTCACTCGCGTAAAGACACCTTCTATACAGTGAGCTCAGCTCCCGTCCGGTTTCGGCAAAATCGTCTTGGGTGAATTTCAATGTAGTTTTTTTGTGCTGGCAACACTGCCGGGAATAGTCAATGAAACTAGCTTCCGGTTGATATCTCACACCTGATTGGTTGAGAGATCAGTTGTTAGGATAATTGAAACAAAAAGTAAACTTTAGAAAAAACCGACTTCCACAAACCCTATTTGATTAGATTGAGTTTAATACTAACTGTAACCCCTTATCCCCCCCTCCCTTGGGGAATTAATTTTGTCAAATGCTATATCAGTGCTACCCCACGCGACTAAGGAACCCCTGTACAAAGTTTCATGGCTCTAGGTCCACCGGTTTAGGCTATGCGTTGCCTGCCCGTCAGCCACGCATTGTATTTGTACCTAGTATTGAGCAGATCTGGTGGCCATATGTGGTCTTCATCAGCAGTTCCGCATCACAATATTATGCTTACCATGTGCATTTGCACGAGTTATTATGAAAAACACAAAAATCACTATAGGTCTCCCTATAATATTTGAAGAGTTCTCTCGATTTCTCCAGGATCCCATCATCAGATCCTGACCTGGTGTCAATGGGACCACCCTTGAGGTATTACCTATACGCCGAAAAAAGATTTGTTCAAATCGGTTCATAATTGGCGGAGCAATCGCGTAACAAACATAGAAAAAAAAAAAAAAAAAACATACGGGTCGAATTGAGAACCTCCTCCTTTTTTTGAAGTCGGTTGAAAAAGATAATGCAATTTATTTTTCGCGCGTAATTTCCGCCATTTTCGAAATTCGGAACGTGGTATTTCCACATTGTTTACAAAATTATGGGACAGGAAGGGGTTAAAATCATATAAAAATAATAATATTGACAAAGAGTTTCCCCACCAAGGAGTCTTTACCCGTTTTGAATCTATACCCGTTTTTTTAATTATTTATTATTTTTTTATCCAGTCGGGTACCCGATGTTTGTGAGGAATACCCGAATCAAGGTAGAAACTTCAAACAAGTAGCAAAGAAGAAAACAGTATGGGGCCAGAAGCAAAATATGTATTCAATGTTCAAGTTTATTACCGTTGATTGACCACAGCCGCCGTTGACCGATTAAAAGGACAAAAGAACGATATACGAGGTATGAGAAACTACTATAATGAAAGTTGCTCAGAATGATGTCCATAACAAAGCAGTTTCTCATTTTGCGTTAATTCATTTACACCTTGTATAAGTATTGTGTTGGAGTGACGAGCTGAGGGACCACAATAAGAACTGGTGGGAATCGGCCCAGGAGCGCGATGCATGGAAACGGGGAAGAGAGGCCTCTGCCCAGCAGTGGGATGCTATAGGCTAAATATAATAATATAATAATAAGTATACCATTCCGTCAGGCACTTGCAACTACAGACATGCTTTATAACAATAAAGATAAAGAAATTAACTCCAACAGTCATTGACTTAACCGCAGCTGATGATAATCGTGGATTAGTATCACGGCTATACGAATGAACAAGGTTTTGCTAATTGCTACTTGGGAATTTACGAGTCAATTCGCGGAAAACGTCATTATTATCATTATTGATAAATAATCTACTTTCATTATCACGTCACTAGTTAATGTTTTTTATTCCTTCGTTTGTTTATTATTCGAGTGTGTTATTTTATTTGTAAGTAATAAATTATTACATAGCTACAACAACGTACACATAGTGTACCCATACAACATATTAAACAATACTTAAATGTAGTAAGTAGATCTAGATAAAAAATCAATACCCAAATCGCTGCCGGGTGGCAAGGCGAAAGAAATATGGTGAAAATATATGCAAAAAAAAACTAGGAATCAAAATTCATCATATTTTTTAGATATTTACAGCTGTTTTTACAAAATAATCTTTTTCCATTGACTGAATAGTCAATATAAATAGTCCGCTAAAATGTTTTTATACAATACACATATATAAAGAGTAACTTTATAATTTTACAATATGTACATGTATATTATACATGTTTATAGCACAGAGTAACTAATATATTATGTATTAGGTAAAAAAGTACATAATATAACATATAAGTATTATACAATATAATGCAGTTTTTAACTGCAGGAAATATCGTTTGATGGTGACGTAAGTGTCGTCTTCTTGGATAATATATTTTTCCACTGTAAAAGTTTATTGAAGTAGACTTTGTTTCTGATTCACATATTTATTCAAGTGTTACGTGATGATTACTAATCAAATTATAGTTCAGTTGAATAACAACTATACAAATAAAAACAATACAAGTCTATAAATTATAGGAAAGGCAATGCAAAGAAAAACAAATTAAACAAATACGTGAGTTTTCCTTTGAACAGGCAACCTACCTATGTCACTATGATGAATTACACGCACGCATAACAATATTATAATATTTGCTCAACCAATCGGTTGGGGGGTGGAAGCGAGACAGTTATGCCAGGATCATAGCTAGTAGAGGTATACATATATTTGTATATTTTATTGCACACAACAACAGAAAAAAATACAGACTTGTAACCGGCCAAGTGCAAGTCAGACTCGCGCACGAAGGGTTCCGTACCATTATCTATAAAAAACCGCAAAAAAAAAAACACTTTAGTTGTATGGGAGCCCCCCTTAATATTACATTTCTTTTGTTTTTTAGTATTTGGTGTTAAAGCGGCAACAGAAATACATCATCTGTGAAAATTTCAACTGTCTAGCTACCACGGTTCATGAGATACAGCCTGGTGACAGACAGACAGACGGACAGCGAAGTCTCAGTAATAGGGTCCCGTTTGGCACCCTTCGGGTACGGAACCCTATAAAAGAGAGATCTATAATCTATGCCGGCCCTTCTCCTTCCTTCTCTGGAAAAAAGCGTGAGCATATACATGTATGAATGTGTAGTCATAACTCGCGTTCTGTCTGCCTGAACACCTCGAAGGCCACATTTGCAGAGAGAACAGTGATAGTAGAGTGGCTTTTGTAAATATTATACATTTCGAGTCGTGACTGCTACGATCACAACGGTGCGTGTCATGTTATGGTCAGCTGGGGGAATCGTGGCGAAACTGCAAACAATCACATCTGTAGTTCTGTTCTGCTGAAGCATTACATTATACATTTATTTAGGCTCCGCGCCTTCGTCTTCGTAGTTTACAGTTTTATCTCGACACAATATTCACTACATCACATCCCAGTTCATTGGGTCCCCATATGAACTTGACATAGAAAAAATATTTTCAGATTTCACCAACGTTTCTTAGGTATTTTAGCCGTCTAGCTTTAGACCCTTGCCCCTGAGTTGATGACTCAATCAGTCACAGGACAGGTCATAGGACTTGTATTTTTATAATATTCATGATGAAGATCAGGGCCTGAATTCTACTGTTCACAAGCATACACAAGCCTGGCACAAACTTGAATACGAGGCATTTGGTATTCTACTAAAACCGGAATCGCAATTCACAAGCGCCAGCGTGACGCCAGCCTACTTCGTATTCTACTATCCAAAACGTACTCATGCTGGCGCCAGTTTGACGCCAGCGTACTTTGTTCTACTGTCCAAAGCGTTCTTGCGCTGGCGCCAGTTTGACGCCAGCGTAAGTATGTTTTGGATGGTAGAATACGAAGTAGGATGCGGCGTCACGCTGGCGCTTGTGAATTGGATTCCGGTTATAGTAGAATACCAAATGCGTCGTATTCTAGTTTGTGCCAGGCTTGTGGTATGCTTGTGTACAGTAGAATTTGGGCCCAGGTGCAATTCAAATGCATTTGTTATCAACAACTAAAGGCATTCACTACTGGTACCGTATGAAACCACGCAGGGTTGATTTCGTTGCGTAATTTGTACCGATAACCCGATCCAGTCTTTTTATCTTGTAGTAAGCGGTACACGTTTAGCCTACGCGAAATGGGGCTCGAATTTAGTCATCTGCCATATTTTGACACGATATTTAAGTCCATTTGCACCAAAAACACTAAATTGTGATTAGCGCGTTAATCACAATTAAGTTTGACGCATTTCATACATTTTAACAGCTGCTAAATAGATGATGATGATGATGATGTCCTCCACGACGTATCCGTCGACGGCGACACCTCGTCAGCTCCCGGCGTGTGCTCGCGAACCCGAACTTGGTTTTGAACGTGCATGCGGCTGCATATGTTGCACTGTAACTGTCCGTTGGTGTTGTAGGTATAGTTGTAGAAGACCTTGGGACAAGTCTTTCGATCATGGCGTTTGGCGTCGAGGTCTTCAAGACGGGCATCTTCGAACTTCTCAGTTCCAGTTTATAATGCTTTTCGCCACTCTGGTCTCATCAAGGCATCTTTCTCCCACGTTTCATGAGACAAACCACAGGATGTCAGATGTCGCTTCAGGACGGGCGTCCTAAATAGAATTAGGAGGCTAATCGTAATTAAGTTTTTGGTGCAAACGGCCCTTTTAAAATGTAATCCATAACTGAGAGAAAACTTATCACAATAGTGTAAAAATAAAAGGAGATATCGCACTTAGCCATGGAAAAACGAGATCCTCTAATTCTGTCAGCGGTGTATTTTAACAGCTGCAAAAACGCCTGTGCCCCTCGGTGCTTACCTGTGATGGTGAACACTGGCACCCCGTTGAGGTGCGGGGAGTGGTCGCGGAGTTTCTCCGGGTTCGCATCAGGCGCTCCCACCATGCCTGCGGACAAAGCATTATTCATTCATTACTAACTTGGATGAAATTTTAGTATCATCATCATTCTCTGCCCACATCGACCCACTGCTGGACACAGGCCTCTTCTCTATAGCTCAATCTTCCCGGTCCTGTGCCAATCGCACCCAAGTGGGACCCCGGGGGTCACCCCGACGACTTGATATTATCGTCGGACCAAATTATAGTATTGTATATAGAAAAAATATTTTACCGGGACAAAAAGTAGGTATCATATTACTATCCCCTTAAGGAAATGGACACTGATGCTGGATATCTAGCTTATAAACTGAATGTACGCTATTTTTCAATAGGCGGATCAACACAGAGCGAGTTGCGACGTGTTTAGCACAGGGTGCTCATCCCATACAAATGAGAATTAGTAACCCTTCGTAAAAAAGAGATGGCGTGCGGAGTAAGATTTGTACTTTAGACTCCATGGTTTCAGTTAACATACTTCTAGGTGGCGCTAATCTTAGAACAAATTCTATATATCTTAGCGCCATCTCGTGGTATTTGCAATTTTTTGATGGTGCTGCACCAAGCGATAATGGCCTCGAACTAAAGAAGCTTCCGTAGCATCTCAGTTTACACCGGTGGTGTCATATTTGGTTCTAGGTGGTTATCTGTATTAGTATAATATTATAGTACTCATCTGTGGTTTTAAAAACCTACTTTTATGTTTATTTTGTTATGCTATAACTTTGTACCTATGTACAACTTCCGTGTGTTCCGAAATAAACGATTTGAATTTGAATTTAAAAAAAAAACCGCCAAGTGCGAGTCGGACTCTCACACGGTGGGTTCCGCACTATCATTGTTCCAAAAGTACAAAAAAATAAGTTTCTTGTATAGACACCTTTATTTTTTCAATATGTTGGTGGAGCGGCAACAGATATCGTACACATTCTGTGAAAATTTCATCTTTCTTGTTATTAGGGTTCGTGCTGGAGGGCTCTCTGACGGACGGACGGACGAAAAACGGACAGCGCGAGGCTTAGTAATAGGGTCCCGTTTGGCACCCTTCGGATACGGAACCCTAAAAAATAACTACTACGCTTATAAAATAAACGGTCAAGTGCGAGTAGGACTCGCGGACCAAGGGTTCCAAACACACTTGGAGATTGGTATCTCGTAACTGGTGTAATTAGGTTTCAACATAAAAAAATAGGTATGATGTCATCCATGTAAATAAAATTACATATTTTTGTAGAAGGAAACAAATTTGCAGTTTTCAGATTTTTCCCTTTACTTATGCTATAAGACCTTGCTTTGTGCCAAATTTTATGATTTTAGGCCAACGGGAAGTACCCTATAGGTTTTGGATCCAATGCGATTAATGAAAATCCAAGTCGTTGACCCAGAAAGTTGATTTTTTCAGAGATATGTGACCACCAGGACCACTGACCTCAGCAATAGGCGATT
This sequence comes from Argyresthia albistria, assembly GCA_963457715.1. NCBI lineage: Eukaryota > Metazoa > Arthropoda > Insecta > Lepidoptera > Argyresthiidae > Argyresthia > Argyresthia albistria. The sequence continues at coordinate 7,342,501 of OY735275.1, read as the reverse complement.
TTCAGACAGCTAAAAATAGTTCTGAAAGCTGCCAATAGATGGTTTTGTATCGACATGGGGTTGGGTTTAGATCAAGGACACCTGATTTTTGGGGGGGGGAAAGGGACGGAGTGGCTAGGGAGAGTGGAGGTGACCTCCCCCTTAAAGTTTCAGTTGTCGAAAACCAGGAGTTTTTTTGTTATGAATTTTCAAAAACCGTATTTTGAGGTTAGTTTTTACTTTAGGTTAATGACAATATTGACAATAATAGTAATAATGAAATAAAATTACAATATTTTTTCATGTTTATTGTACTTTTGACGTTTTATTAGGCCGATTTTCGTAGCAAATTACGTTTCGTTCACCAAAATTTTACAATTTTCATTTTCGATTTCCAGAAAAACTACGAATTTCCTCGCAAATGAAAAGCACTTTGGTATAAAAAGTGACTGCCAGCTGTCCATTGAACACCTTTTTATAATGAAATTAAAGCCAAACCTATGTCTCGCCTAGCCCTACACTGAACCAACTTTAACAATCTATCTAAAAATATCTAAAAAAAACATGGCAGAGAAGTCTACTACCATTTACAGAAAACCGCATCAAAATCCGTCCACTCGTTTGACCTTTAGCTCTTTATTAATCTGTGCTTTAGAGAAGAGAGCCACGGATATACTTAATTATAAAACTATATAAATTAGATAGATAAGTACCTAACTACTACACGACTATTTCATGCCAATAATTTAAAATACTTATAACAATACGTCGTTAATCTATTTTTAAATACAAATGGCTTCTTCAATATTACAACAACAATAAATATTACGACACATCTGAAGTTTCCCTATAAAATCAATTTGCCGTAAATGAATGAAAGGAATATTCATTTACACGTAATTAATGGCTACAAGGTGATATATTATTTATGACCGTTTGTTTCTCTGGTTAAAACACGGTGATGCCGATGATGATAAAACATTTTGTATTAGTAATGTTTGTAATTTTGTATGTTATAAATGGTCTGTGTGTGAAGTTTTCTGGATCCTAATTAAGTAATTTCTCTGTCGTCCACAGCGGTCTTCTTTCATATTTCGTAACCTTTATTGCACGGAATTTTTAAAGATACATTTTCAAGAAATATTATACGCAAAGGCGAGCTTATATCTATAGAGATTTCAAGGCATGACAGGAAAGTGAATGTAACAGATCATCTGTGCCCGTATATTTCTGATATAAGCGGTCCTGTCAAAGATGGTACCCAGTAGTACGGGGTGTACAAATATTAGGCTTAATTTATAACGTCGTAAATGTGAATATAGAAAACAGGTGGCCGAAAGGTAATATTGTGCATAGTATATTTTTCAAACCGGCTCATGAAGCCCTTTCATTTGATAAGTATCCCAAACGACAGGGATCAGAAAAAAAGCCAATATACAAAAAATTGATGACGTCCTTACAAGGGGAAAATCGAGAAAAGCTCTCGACAAAAAAAATACTTTAATGCCACTACGGCCTTTATGTTATACTTTTATGGTCTGTGTAAATAACCGGCCAAGTGCGAGTCGGACTCGCGCACGAAGGGTTCCGTACTATTATCTATAAAAAACCGCAAAAATAAAAACACATTAGTTGTATGGGAGCCCCCCTTAATATTAAATTTATTTAGTTTTTTAGTATTTGTTGTTATAGCGGCAACAGAAATACAGCATCTATGAAAATTTCAACTGTCTAGCTACCACGGTTCATGAGATACAGCCTGGTGACAGACAGACAGACAGACAGACAGACAGACGAACGGACGGACAGCGAAGTCTCAGTAATAAGGTCCCGTTTGGCACCCTTCGGGTACGGAACCCTAAAAGCAACTATTGAACCGAATGAAATCCGCCCAAGAATTATTGGGAGCTGATATTTTTGAGGCTTCTATTAACGGCCGATGGCACGAGTACGACCTACAAACCTAGATGTAAGTATATTTTTTTTTTACATTTTGTACTCAAGTATTTTTAACAGGTTACTTCTGGAAATTAATCATAGTAAGTCCTATACTTACTGTATAGGACTTGCTATAATTTTCTATTATTACTATTTTTTCCAATACTTACCCTTACCTGTAAGTATGTATGTAAGGTAGGGGGTCCATGGAAGGCCACCTTAACAAATAAACAATTATAGTTCATTTGTTTACTGGATAAATGAAACAAACTAAATCTTAAGTAATACTTTGTTTTATTGACTATCACCTAAAACACTTTTTATTATTGCACAGTTTATCAGTCGTTATTAAAGTAAAGTTTTATAAACCTCTTCCAATCGGCCTTATGAGGAACACGGCTCCCAATAAGGCCGATATAACAAATCAGTCGTTTCACTTAAAACTAACACAGTTACAACCAACATATCTGCTTATCCTTAAACTTCATAAAAATATCTTCTAAGTAACGAAACATTAAATGCTTACCATAATAAAATCTCGTATTAAATACGCAAAGAACATTACTAGAACACAATCGCATAACTAAGAATATATTCGTGGAAATGTTCTAAAAATAATATTATTGAGTTTATTATCGATATCAGATAAGTTGCCATGAAATTTGAAATGAAATTATTAAAAATAAATACTGACCTAAATCGGCCTAATTAGGGGTCTGTTCCTTTTAAGGCCGATATGTCTCCTAGGATGGCCGATTTTGTATTATTTGTGCCAAATTAGGTGACAGATTTATATTTTAGGTACTAAAATGATTTATCAGGTTATCAATAGAATAGCCATAAAAAATATCTTGACAGTGTAACCTAAAAGCTGAATTACCCTACTAAGTATTAATATTATTGACATGCACATTGTTTTATTTCCTGATAAGTATTTAATTACTTACAACTAAGTAAACAGTAAGCAATAAATATTTTTATGATTTCAACATGCGGCTCATGGTTCCTAATACGGCCGATGTACCCCAGCAACGCCACCCGTCAAATTTTTTAACAGCTGGGCGGCGGCCTTATGAGGAACCATTGCCTTTTCTAGTAGCACTACCGATATTTTCACTAAAATTGAAATGAACTAAGATATTATTTCTTTATTACCATACCAGATCCCTATGCTACTAATAAAATGTAAAACAATAATGAATATGATAGATTAATCACATAAAAACTTACGTTTTGTAGCGCGCGCGAATTACAATTTTGCCGTCGATGACCGAAGTCCACAAAGCGAGGTCCCGCACTGCCAAAATGGCGGCGTGAGCGACTCGCCGCCGCGTCTGTGTTCTTGAGTTAGATGCATGTGTGTGTGAGTAGAAGGAATTTTTGCTCACGTGGCTATAAATACGAGTTTTTAACAATCGGCGTTCGAAGGAACGCGGCCTTAAATGGACCCCCGACCTTATATTTATTTTTTAAATACATATTTTATAAGTTGACATCTCAAATAAACACGGATTAATTTATTAACTTGTACTTTGTTTAACTTGACTTGACACCTACCTACAACTACATTGCTTCGAGAACATCTGGAAGAAGTTACATGATTATTACCTATACCTATGTACACATGCAATGCAATGGCTACGGTGTTGAGGGAGAGATATTGAGGTGACCGAAGGGCTTTACGTTTTCAAGTAACTAACCCTGATTCCCTGAGTATCACGAAACAATTTTTTTTAGCAACTAAAACTCTTATGAGATTCTCGCGATTAAATTAGTTAAGTGACAAGTTAAATGGCATTGGGTAATGTTGGCGTCGTATTGACGTTTGCATAGAGTTTGGTCGATTTAAAAAAAGTTATAAATTTTAGAGTGTTATGATATGATACATACTGCTACCAAATAATGAGAAAGATATCGGTGGCCGCGAATTAAAAAAATGGCGCCAATGGTCCAAGGTTAGTGTATAAACTATATAGGTAAGTAACTGTTCTTAACTTCTAGTATTTTTCTGATTTCGTACTCCATTTAAAGATTCTGGGTCGAACGTGTGCCAATTCAGCTCACCACAAAGAAAAGACTCGAGTAAGCGTTTTATGTTTCATTTACTTACGTAGGTCAGCTATCCATTTACGTCACTGATTCATCTGGCTTAGATCATCTTTCATAGTTATTTTAATTGGTTCAACACTATTATGACTGCGACGTAACTAAGGGATTTCGAATTACCCTGGAAACAAGTTTCTCTCGTTTTGCGCGTTTGTCACTTTATTGGCAACGGCGGCGGCGGCGCGGCGTGAGACGGAGGCCGACCTAGTCAAGAGACATGGAGAGATTAACCACACTAATTAAAAAAAAAATATGAAAATATGTGAAATTAATTGGACAAGATTTTTTTCTTTATAAAAGAAGGGTTACCTTAGACATATAGGTAAGATATTATCAAGCATTAAACGATTAACTATCATGCAATATAATATTTACAGAATGTTGCAATTTTTTGTGGCATTTTCCCAGCTACATTGTCTCTTTAGATATTATCGCTCGTTCCGCACAGGTTATGCGTATGAAGATTACCAGCATAATCTACGGTTAATGATCCTTCAACATACATCATCATACTCAGTCCACATCAATCCACTGCTGGGTAAAGGGCTCCTCTCTATAGCGCCAATCCACGGTCCTGGCCCCCGATTCTCGCGATATCGAGATCATCTCTCCAGTCGAGGTATCAGTTTTGATACCGCCTAAATCCGTCGAAAACGATCTCGATTTATTTTATTTCGATCGAAAATGGGTCATGATATCTCGGTTAGTCGAAAGGCTACTCGTAAGATTAGCTTTTATTTGTTTTTAATAGAGATTTCGGTATCTCAAAATATTATATTTCGACCATGGACATGATCTTGCTAGCGACAGAATTGCCCCCTGTGCCAAACGCTCTCATTGACATTTTTGACATCCAGAAGACTTGATGATGTCGGATCAAAAAACTGCCCACAGATTTAATAAATATACAATTTTAAAAGCACTATATTCGTGGTGAATGTGGTGATAGTTTTCAAAACTCCTAAGGCGTCAAAACTAAACATAAATTAATATCTTAGACACTTGTTTAGTTTTGTTTGTTGCCTGCATAATCGACATTGATCACTGATTATGATTAAGTATCCCTTTCAGACTAGAGATTGTCATTCTCCTGGCCGAAAAGGAAACAAAAATGACATTAAAATTAGGGGAAAATAAGTTCTCATCCCCTTGCAATAGACATTAATATTGACGTCTTGGTAGTCACTGTCAAAGTCATACACTTTAGAGTGCTTCTGTGAGTCGTAGAGTATAAAATGTCTTCTTCGCGACATATCCCGACAAAACACGTGTGATATAACGTGTTCGCTACAATCTGATTGACTAAACATCAGTTTGAAGTTACCGAACATCCTTCAAAACGTCAATAGGCTTGTGGCCTGTCAAGTCATAATAGATACTTTTTATGAACTGTCAAAACGGAACTTTTGTTCCTGAGTTCTATGAAATAACAACAGAATGACGTCATGTAAAAGTGCCATCGAATGCTGTCTTTTTTTTGCACAAAATTGACTTTATAAAATATATCTGCTGGAAATATACAATTCTGACTTCTGAGAATGTCAAGCCATTTTGTACGTGTGTGTGAATGTTTGTGTATGGTGAGTGTATGAGGGGGGTATGAGGGGCGGGGGGTTTATGAGGGTAATTTGTGTATGACTGCTTAGCCCTACGACAAGGTAGTCTTGGGATCGGATACGGGACCACTAACCAGCAGATGTGTGTTCAAACTCACGTTTTATCACTCGGAGATACTATTTGCTCAATATCGTCGTACGCTTTATCCATCAACCACTTCTTTATGTACATAGGATCACATTTGGACTCTATTTGTACCTTCGATTCTGTTGAAAATATGAGGACCAAGGAATGATCTAAATCGCCTAACGAATCGATATGTATCGATCTGTCATCGAAATTTTTGATTGCTGACGTGATTTTTGACCGAGCGAGCGAAGCGAGCGAAGCGTCTCCGTTTCAGGTTTGGGCAAAAATGCTTTCGTATGTCCGGTTGTTCTCCTCTACAGGTCGCATTTATGAACCGATTCTCGTGAAATTTTGTGAGCAGGTTGGAAAAATAAATAGAATTTTTTTCCTCGAGCCAGTTTTTAGATTTTTTTCAAAATGGCGGAGATATGGGGTTTTAAAATGTAAAAAAATCGCTACAACCCAAACGGCTCGATGGATATTAACAAATGAGGTGTCGTTGGATTCGTAAAGACCATGAGAGTAAAACAGACTATATAATTTTAGTAAAAAGTCAATAGGTTGTATTAAAGATCGCGAAATGTAGTTTACAAAGTTATTGGTGCGGCTACTTTCATACTGCATGTACGTAACCAGGTACATTCATAAGTTTGTATGTGTTATTGAAAGAAAATTATTTGGGTTATTTTTTTATGTGTGTTAGCAGTTCAGCTTTCCCATCGACATACTCGCGAGGTCTACAGCTCACAGAGCCACTAGTATTAGGCTTCTTAGATAAAAATGAATATTTTTTCAGAATCAGATATACACATACCTAGGTATTTGAAAGTATGATCATGATCAGGGCAAGTAATAAAGTAGATATCTACCTACAGATTTCTGTATTACAATTTTCCAAATCTTGATATTTATATAGAGGCAAAATAAAACTCCGTAGATAAGTAATCATAAAATTATTATAACGCAATTATATAAATTTTGTTTTGGTTCGGTTCTTCTTTTAGACTATCCTGATTCCTGACCAATACTGCTATCCTATCTGCTATTTTATTATAAGTTTCTGCAGAGAGGGACACGGTTATAATTAAGGATCGACCAAATCTTTGGATCTTAAAATAAATTCACTGTTCGTAAGATTCAATCAAATAGATATCTACATATACCTACCTACGTTCCTCGGCATAGGTATATGAAAAACGAGGTACTTACATTAAGCATTAAAACAATAAAATGAGACAAATCATGGAATGCGTGAGAATAAGGAGCAATAAAATAGTATAAATATATTATATACAGGATTTTCCACAATATGTCAGTAACCGGTGTTAGCCTGCGTATGTATATGTCACGGGCAACTTGATTAACCGGGCATTATGAATAATAACCGGATTTATCATAAAAAACTGAGGATTTTTTTAGGGGCCGTAATAAGTGGTCCAATGGTCTAAACGCCCTACGCCTACGGTCTTAAAAATAGTTTTCGTTTTCGCTTTCGATTCGCACTTACAAAGTGTCGTAATTTGTCTTTATGCTTCGATGCTTCCGACTGACAAAGTTTTGTAATGATACGGATCTTACTCAATGTGTTTTTAGCTATTGGCCCTTTAAATAACAACAAAAACAAATGTAGCCCGTTAACGTACGCACATATGTAAAGTTACATTAGAGGTAGAATCGACGCGCCTGTTTACCCGTAAAACCATTTGTTTTCAAAGCAATCGAACTACCAAACGGAAATAATCTCGTATTACTTCGATACTTCTATAGGATATACATACTTCGATATTTTCGAAACGAACTCCTATTAAATTGCTCCTAATTCGTATTGGACAAAAAAGTCAAATAAGTCTAGGAACATGTCTGAAGTTCGAGCATAGCGTGGCATTGTATGCTATCTGAAACAAATATTTTGAATTGAATTGAATTGGCAGTTGTATTTTATTTATTAAACTCAATTTTGTGTAAAAAAGACGGTTGTGGCCCCACTGGAATCAGTCCCATTGTAAATGTTTCAAAGGTCAAAAAAATATGAGATATTATGTCAGCTTAATGCAATAAACTTGTATTTTGAGGCACGTCGCTGTAAGAATTGTGTAATAATTTAATTCGTATTTCTCAATGTCCTAACGAGAAACTACTAAAATTAATATGAAATTGAGTATTGAATATCTGGCTAAATATAGGCACAATTGTGTCTCTGCCACATCGTATGGGAAAACGTTAAATGCTATATCATGTGATATACTAAAAATATATAATAACATACAATTTAGGGATCACTTCTTGGTCGGTATCTCTAAATAAAAGTAAATATGGAAAATATAAAAAAACGTGATAGGTAAATGTAACAGTTTTATCAACAGCAAATTGGTTTCATGAAACAAATCACGCGACCGGACATAAAGTGCCGTTATTAAGTCTATTTACCGATTGTACGCGATTAGTGACCGATAGCACCTACTGAAGTTGCCATTATAATCGCACTTATCTGGTGTTGCGTTTAATTCAATGTGAATGCAATGTGATTTTACTGTTAAAATCTATGGCGATTTTTGATTATTTTAAAATCTTATCCAACTCAGCTCAGTCTTCGATAAGTTCAAATTATGAAATAAAATTCAATTTAATTCAATTCAGTTCAATTTAATAAAATATATTTTTTTAACCATATAATTTGCTTTGATTAATGTAATGTAGTCATCATTATCTTTATCTATGTGTGTGTGTGTCTATGATTACATCCAATCACGACAGCAATAACGTACAGCAAATAACAATGCTTAGTGATAAATATATTGCAACTGTTGGGAACAATGCATCAGGTTTCCGCAGGACCGAAATTGAAAGAATAGGAAAATTAAAAGGAGGCCTATCTCATCTCTCTATCAATAGTATGGCACAGATGGATAGACCTCCGATTAGGATTAAACGCCTCTAAAAATAGGAGAGTTTAGGTAAGTAGATGGCGATGTAGAATCGAGACTACTATTGATGGGAAATCAGTAATCCCAGTGACATGTGTAGAATATTAATATCATCTACAGTGTATTTGACCTCGCATGAATTCGTGTGTCGAAAATATTAAGAACAATATAGGAAGACTACTGAGTCTTCCTGTTCATTGTTTGAAACCGTCTATCTATGTTAATTATTTAAATGGTTGTATTTGAATTGGGAGTACTTAAAAATGCATGCAAACTTACTATTTTATTCGAAATTACAATTATCGTAAGTCAGGTTAAGTTGTACATATTGTATTGTAATTATATCTAATCATTTAATAAATGAAAACCGATCATTATTTAGGCAAATATTCTGTACAAATATATTATATGATGTACAACATTCAAAAAATATATACTTAGTAAATACTATAAGTATCAAGCAATTTTAACTAAAATTATTTAATCTGGTACGAAAACTAGACGATAAATTATTTGCAATAGCATAACGTGAACTGATTTTAAAATGGATTAAGTTTTGCGCATTGCATGAATAATTTAGAACTTCATTTGTTTTTGATAAGAGCTTCTAATTGCACAAATGCAACCGAAATAGAAATTAAATATTAATTAGAAATTATATTTAATAAGATTTTTTGTTTTCATTCCTTGATTTAATTTCCATTTGTTTAATTTAAATAAAATATTAAATACTACATAAAGATATTAATAAATAATACAATATTTGTATAAAACCATACATACATTTATACTACATATAACTTCTTACCTATCCTATAAATTTAAAGGAATAAAAATATTAAACAGCACTTAGCTTACTCCACAAAAAAACAGCATGTTCCCAGGTGCAATTCTTTTAAGAATTTTGATAATTCAAATTATATGTTTTTTTTATGATTATTGATTTTTTAATAAATTTATTGTTGTCAATAAATTATGCAATTAATATAAAAACAAAATTGATTAGATACCTAATTGAACTACTTCCATCAACTCGAATATTTCTTTTGTAATTCGGCAAACAACAGATAATACTGAATGACATATTGATTGAGTAAGTGACAGCCATCATCGGCGATATCTTGTTGACTCCGTCACTGTTTCATGGTGACGCGGTATTGCACTTTGTTGTCGTTTATAGTTTATTACAGGTTATTTATCAAAATACGTAGCAACAACAATACTGTTACGAATTTTTATATTTTTTTAGCTTTAAAGTACTGAAACTTACTAGTTCTTCAGAAACATTCACCTTTTAGAGAGTATACATGTTGTTCTAAGTTTTATTCGTTACACTATTGTGCACTACAAAAACAAGGCTTGGTTAAAGGCCGCACGAAAAAAATAATTAATCAAAGGATTTTTATCGAATTTCAATAAAAAGTCCGATAAAAACATAACTATGGAGCGAATATGATAGGTGTCATAGTAAAAAATAATAGGATTTGTGTGTTATAATCTAAATTTGTGTTTTATATTGTGTGTGTGTGTGCGCTGATGCAAATAAATAGATAAAATACAAATACAATACAACCTTATTTTCTGGCCGGCACTTTCTCTTTTGGCCCAAAATGAATGATGTCCTTTTTAAACCTTATTTCTAGGCATTTGTTTTTAGAAAAGCTAAAGATTAATTAATCAAAACATATAAAATCATGTCAGTTGGTCACATCTGCTGATATTCCTTTATTTCATCCATCTGGTTAAATTGGTGCATGTTTGTGTAGACACAAATTCGCATTGCAGGGTGACTCACGAATAGGAACCACGTGCTACTACCGAACAAAACTGTGTAGTCACACTTTGAACTCTATTCCGGGGAAATTAAAGTGAAACAGTAACCGGGCGTAAGTTGAACGCATGGTGAACATGAAGTTTATTTATATCATAAGGTTTATTTATTATACATATTATATGTACCCTAACCTACTTAAATATACAAGCGTATACAAGAGTAAATAGACAAAACGTGGTGAAGACCTCAGTCAGAAGGCAGTTATACTCTTAATATTTATTTGGTCTGATAATAGGTACCGTAAACCTGAAAATACCTATTTATTTCTTGTGCCGTTTTATGACTTTATCCAAGTCTAAGGACCTTAAAAGGGTGTTTATTGTGAAGATAGACAATTCACTTACAGTGTTGGTGTTCAAAAAAATCCATTGTATATAAAATTAAAACATCACACGGGGTTTTAATTACGATTTACAGAAAACCGTATTAATATTCATCCACTCGTTAATCCGCTATTCTTTGTTAAGTAAAAACTTTTGAACGGCTGAACGGATTTTATGAAACTTACCCTAAGTTGGAGTTTTAAGCCCATAAAAAAGGAATGGTCAAAATCTGATTTATAGATACGGAGAAACACGAAGACAAACATACATACATACATACATAACCCACTTCCCTCATTCTCTCCCAATCATCTTCCTCACATACCCACACTTACACTACACATATCTCATTACCCATTTCATAAATTACTTTTCAGATGGTGTTTTATTAAATTTGTTCAAAAATTCAACGACCAAATAATGGAAGAGCCTTGCCTCCTGAAATACAGGTGATAAACCTAGTTTAGGAGACTGGGATCCATACAACTATGTGCCTAACTTTTTACCTGAATAAATTATGAATTAAACTATGAATTATTATGAATTATACATACATACATACTTACATACACCCATGAAATTTTATAAACTCGTTTGGAAGCCCTAAAAGACTAACATGTGTGAATATTTTGCATTTTTGATAATATTACATACCTACATACGTGTACCTCTCCTTTTTTGAAGTCGGTTGAAAATAACTTCGGTATACTGTTGTTCTGATTTGTAAATTATCCATCAATTGAGCATGCAGAGTTTTTTATTGGTTTTCGCATTTATTTATCAAGCGTTATGGTTGAAAATCTGGTGGTTTGTACATTCTTCAGTTTAATTAAGGGTTAACAAAAGATTTAATTAAACAACTAGTTTATTCTAATTTCTAAAATCAAGTGTCGAGTCGTCCAGTCTCTAATTGCTCTTTTGTAATGCAGATAACTGTATTTAATCGATTTATTGTTGCCTAACCTTGTCCTTTTAATGCAAGCCCAGTTATGCAAATGAAGGACATTGAAATAATTTATTTTTCACGAACAGTTTTTTCTCCTAGCTTTCATTTCTTTCTTTTTCTAACTTTCTCTCTTCCTTTTAAAGGTTAATTTAATACATTTTGCTGTTTATAGCATATTACGGACAAGTGCTAAAAGTTAACTAAGGGAATATATTGGATTTAATGTCAGGCGGTGAACTAGTAATGTTTCGAATGTAAGAAATAAATATCATCATTATTTGTTTATCAAATGAAATCAATCACTACCCAATTATGATAATGTTTATTAATAGTTATCGTAAAATTTAAAGATAAAACGTGATTATTTTATGAAATATGCAGTGATTTTATGTTTTAATGCGATAAACCTATGATATTGACAAATTTCGGAATAAATTACTGGGCTGCACGTGCTTTATTTTGCTACATATTCATGTGATGTGTACATTTTGCAACGCCTCTGATGATTTTCCTTTCCGGACATTTGGGATATTACCTAATTGGACACACTTCATGCAACTTAAAATTGCTCAGCATAAATTAAAAAGAAATTGCATTTGATCTGCACGAGTCCATAACTAATATTGTACTGAACCTGTGGTATTCATCTGTACATTCTTCGATGTTTTTCTAATTCTAAAGTACAGTTTACAATATAATATAATATACTTAGCAAAAGCAACGTAAACATAAATCAAAGATCTTCAGTATTTGATAGCCAGTAAGGAGACATCAAAGTTCTTGATCTAAGCATATATTTTTTAAGTGTAGGTATTGTAATGCTAAGCCCTAAGTAGCTATAGATAGAACACGGCGATAACGTATCATTTAATTAATTGAAGTATTATAAGCATATTTGTGCAGTAATTCTGACAACGTAAAAGCAATCTCCAACCTAAAGATAAACATATTTAAAATATGAGTTATTTAAAGAATATAAATGTTAAAAATAATTAACAAAAAAAAATATAAACAATCAATATAGGTACTCACTTGCGGCTTTCCTTCACTGCGGCACTTAAAATTAATATCACAGGATTTTATAAAAAAAACTATACCACAGATAATTTACAAAAGTCTGCCACTGAGTTACATTTCGTTGTCACTATTCAAACTCAGTTTTTTCCTCGACTTAAGGCAGCGCGTCTGTTTCTCGAGTGCCGAAGTCGCAGACATGCAAAGGTGCGTTCGATTTCTGCTCTGAAAGCAGACTGAGCCATCCAGGTAGCCGCCTTTTCATTATTAATCAGGTGGGCAACTCACAGTGATAACACAACAATACAATGCGTAGCGGGTATGACGGCAGATGGGTGGATGTACTTCAAAAACGGCGGTCGATCGACCGGTTTTATTCGTCACTGACAATGACAATGACGTTTTTTTTTGCTTTACTACAATGGTCTGAGGAATGGGGAGTAGCTATTTTTAAGCTGGCTTTATATTTTGGTTTTTAGGAAAGGCCCTGGAGAAAAGATTAGATAAATATATGTTTTTGTTTATTATCGAATTAATATCAACACTGATACTAATAGTTTCTCTTACTGTATTGCGTCTTACATGCCTACATATTTTTTTCATTAGCGGTTAGAGGTTAATTTTAATTATTGCATGTTTATATACCAGTCTTATTCAAAAAGTTCAAATTCATTAGTTAAAATGCTCTAAATCTCCAATAAACATTTTATAACATTCATTATTCAAAAAGTTCAATAAACCTTTCATAGCTAAGATGACTTTATAAGATACTTTAGCATTATTATGTTGTCGTGAAACAATAGTCAATTACGCTTTAAACAATAAAAAAAAACAAGTGTGGTCTCAGATTAATGAAACTCTTTACTTTTTTACTCCTTGAGTGTGGTCATAAACGTCAAGTTCAATCAGCCTAACCATGGAGTAAGAAAATAAGTACCTAAAGAGTTTCATTGATCTGAGAACCTGACATGACAATCAGCTGTTAATAAAGTCGGCCTTCTATAACTTATGAAGTTTTTATTGAAGGTTTATATAAAGTTTTAGTGCTATTGGTCGTTTATGAATAATGTTTTTCATGATCAACCCTATAACAAGCCAATAAGTTCTCATAAGTTTTTATGAATAAGACTGTTATTTATATACACATTTTCAAAGCTTTCATTCAAAGATTTTAACTATCAATTAATGCCCATTTGAACAGTCTGCCGACGACATAAAATACTTAGTACAGAATTATTATTATTATTATTATGAGCCTGTAATATCCCACTGCTGGGCAAAGGCCTCTCTCCCCCTCTTCCACTCCATTCGATCCTGAGCGGTCTCCTTCCAGTCTTTATCCCATAGAAGACCCAACTCATCACTCCATCTCTTCCTGTACAGAAAGATAAAAATAAAATAATGAAACTATGAATTAGGTATGTAAAGATAAAGGCGACCATTCGGTACCTATTTAAATTTTTCCTAAGCTTCGTGGGCTACAGACCGTTCACAGTTATTTTACCTCCAGAAATCTCTTTGCCTCTCTTTCTAGCTGTACGGAATCTTTGCAGCTAGAAAGAGAGGCAAAGAGGTTTCTGGAGGTAAAATAACGGATCGCACGCTTGCTTCTAACCACAGACTACTCGTGACGTATATAGGTAAGTAGGGATCTCACGCAGGAGAATGTGGTAATTTTGACGTTCATTGTTTCGGATGAAACGGTTTTAACGTCCCGGCACAGAAGAGATAATAGTACTCCGTACAGAACGGCAACTCCCTTCCCCGCGCTGATTCAGATACCGCACCCCACCCCTGGTGTCAAAGGATTGGTTTAAAGGATCTTAGACAGGGCTGAACGCCTAACGAGTGACGACGCGTATACTTCAATATCGCTGCATTTGCCGCGCTACCAGCCCTAGCAAAGTTTACGCACACATTTGCACGTATACACACATCATTTGGTTGTGTAGTAGTAATAGGTGATTATTTTACGAGCGTTCTATGGAGTGTCCGAGGTGTGGTCCCGGGCTACTATCTGTCTAGAGCGAATCTTACCAACTTTTACTCGAGAGTATCTCCTACTATTTCGTAGAATGACCTCATGTTGAACTGTCATTGTCATACAAATTATCCCCGGGATAGTTACTTTCGCATAACTTTTTGTTGGTAAAATCCAGCCTTAATATCGTACAACCCCTTTGCAAAATAACCGGCACTGAGCCAGCAAGTTGAGTATGGCTCAATCTTGCTCCATCTCTATAACATTATGTACATATTGCGTAAAAATAATAAAATTAATAAATCCATTTTAAATACTAAGCAATTTGGTACCTATTGATTCCTTCGATGCGATGATATTATCGATAGCGCTGCGATAATATTATGATAAAATGGACAGGACAAAATGGATTTTTTCGCTGTCACTAATCAACCGTAATCTTAAATCTGTAAAATCCATTATATGAAAGTAATTTGTTTATTACTTAAATTAGTATATTGCTTCGTCATCATTAGATTATACAGGGTGGAACATTTTGTAACGCCACCTGGAGGGAAAGCTAAATAATGGAGATAGCAAATTTCAGTTATAGAAAACTTTCCTATACTTATACTTATTTTTGAACTGCATACAAAGGTTTTTTTTAAGCTCGCTTGTCTCACCCGGGAGTCAAACCAGCAAAAAATTAAAAAATAAACACTCGCTCGCTATATTGTTGCAGTCAATTGGTAACATTTCTCCAAGAAACATTAGGCCTTAGATTCGAATAGTTTTGTTTCCTTTCAAAAATAATATTTAGAGTAGGTACTTTCCCTCCAGGTGGCGTTAAAAAATTCCACCCTGTGTATGTACAAATCGGTGCCTATACGGGGATTGATAGTACCCATCATTATGAACAACAACAGAACAACCCAACCCAGAAACATGGTCACTAACGTATAAATTTTATACATTGCATTAGTAAACAGCATGACATTTAGTTAGTTGACCAATGACCATGTTATTATTTTGCGGAATAAAGTATTTATGGACCAATGTTGTTTCTAGAGTGTGGCCAGCGAGTGCTGTCATTTGGTAGTTTTTCAAACTTTGAAGCTGGCAACATTATTTAATTGTCAAACGAATTGTTACTTTGTTTATACTTGGCTCAAGTATAACTAAAGTAACAATTAACAGTTACAATTATAGTTGGCTTTACATTTTGATACTTTGTTTCAAGTAGATGTTACATTTAGATTCTTTAAATTTGCCGCGCTTTTGAGATGACAGGACTCGCTGGCCAGACTCTATAATATATTTTTTTATTATATATATTTTTATTTGCGACTATATGTCATACAGTGCACAGTACGTTGACCCAATCAGCCGATTTCAAGTTACTATGTATCGGAGACCCAATAAACAACCCTAACCCACGGAATTATATACATGGTTCATGCCCTAACCCTATTATTTTTTACATGACAGTGGTATTTATGGTTTGTCACTTCGTAAAACTTTTTTTTTTACGAACTTGTAATGACCCACTGCTGGGCAAAGGCCTCTCTCCTCCCCCTCTTCCACTCCATTCGATCCTGGGCGGTCTCCTTCCACTCTCTATCCCGTAAAACTTTTTGGAACAAAAAATATGTTTGGTCCTCTATGTTTATCTCTTGTGAAGATTCACATTTCCATTTAGATTTACCCTACCTACGTCCTATGACCGTGAATAAAAAGCGGAAACAATTTACCTATAAATAGTAGGAGTTATGAGTAGGAAAGTACAGTAGGGTAACCATAACCATCTAATCTCCACATTTAGCCCTTAATTCATCGCAATACAGTCCAAGAGTTAAATAGTAAATGCGTCCATTCTTTATTTTAACGATACAATTTCAAATTGGACACCATGATTACATTGTGTTACCTTGACAATTTGATATTTTTGATGTTTTGTATCTATTATTTTACAAAAAATATTTTAGTACTAATTTGTGGAATAAAAATATATTTTATAAAGAAAAATGTGTGTATTGGACATACAATTTTTAGCCCCTGAGAAGCATATGTCTGGCTGTCTGTATGTCTGTCCGTGGCACCCTAGCGGTTAACCGCGTTAAAACAATTGACCATGTGCCGGTGGGTGATTTAAATTTAAATAGTTGTCTTTGCCATAGTGAACAGTGAATAGTTAACAGTTGTTTCACCATAACTTTGCCATTTTTACGCGAAAAATATAGGTGACAATTAATTAGAAGACTACAATTTTGGGAACCATAGTACCCACGTTTTGGGAATGTTGTTGTGAATCTCTAAAATATGTTTAGCTAATTAAATGCCACCCTGTATGGGCCTATAAAGGGCATCTCGGCATTGTACTGTATTGTATAGTATGGTGTACATTAAATATTCTCTTGAGGAAATGAACAACTCAGTACAATACATAAGCACATAATAATTATGCTGGTTTCCTATGTAATGTCACGTAATTATTTATTTTACCGCTCGTGTAAAATATGGCATTTATTTTTATTATTCGAGTCAAAGGCATTTATTTGTTCCATTTACTGAACGCCATTAGTGCATGTGCTTGTGAACACACGTTACGGTACACCTACATGCACGTGTAGGAAGTGGTATTATGCTGAACAAAATTCTACCCCTGTAAAACATAATACTTTTCCTTCCTGTCCGTCAGTGGTTTCTGGAAGATTTCTTGTTTGAGACAAGCTCGGCTTTGTAATCATAATATCCAAGTTTGAACGTGGGAACGTGCCTCTGCTACCCAGTATAGGAAAATGTATCTCAAGTCATAAACATATCATAACATAACATTTACAAACAGGCACATACATTGCTTCTGGCCCCACACGACACGAGTATACCGTGTGTCGTAGGAACCAGAAGCCAGAAACAGCGACATCAGAAACGTATAAACATCCAAGACCTGGGGTTTTTTTTTGTTTTATCCCCAGCCAGGATTCGAACCCGGGACCTCTCGCATAGTAGGCAGAGCCACAAACGCTGCGCCACAGAGGTCGTCAAATATTCTCGCTATGTTGGGTAAGGTTTCCTTCGTATTTTTTTAAAATACATACCTAATTTCATTTAAATAAGTAGGTAGTAGAATTTCCGTTAGTCATATACAATATACTATCATCTATGTCTTATAACATATTTCCTTAACCCTTAGGTGCAAGTTTATCATTTATGATAACTAATGTTTAAAAAAATTGATAAATAATTTATTTGTGTCTTATTTTTTTTTATAATAATAATTATTTAATATATTATATATTATAATTAATAATTATTTATTATAATTATTTATTCATAAAATCTTACAGCACAAAAGTGTATCACGAGAACTGATATTATTTCGCTTAAATCGCTATAAGTTTTTTTATATTTATTAAATTCAAAATAAATGGAACTTGTTATAAAGTTTTTTATTTTTATTTTGAAACACAAATAATAAAAAAAAACTTTTTTTTTATAGGTTTTAGGGGATCGAAAATTTTCAGAGCTTACAGTTTTTATTTTTTTAACGAAATAAAATATCGCAAGATTTTTTTATTTATTTTTGCAGTATTTATGACATATTTTTCTACAACAGTTTATATTTTGACGTAGTAGCCAATAAGGCATCAAATATAAATATACATGGAAAAGTACATAAATAAAACTTAAGCGAATCTGCTCAGATATTTATGTACCCTTCCATGTACGTTTTATATTTGATGCTTTGGCATTGCTCATATATTAATGAACTCTGACTGAGTATATGGTCAGCACCGGAATTCGAACCTGCATCTTCTACGTGAAACCCACTAGACCACGGAGCTCTTATATTTTGACTTATTGCTTTGAAATTTAAATGTCAGTCGCTTTGAATGACATCTCGAAACGACCATTTGAAAGGAATTTTGATAGAAATATCAAAATGTCAGAGATGTATACATTCTATTTTAGGGATAGAGAACAGACGAAGAAAATATTCTTGCGAACCCAGTGCGAACCGCATTTGCGAAAAGCCGAATTTCATTCCTAGTCGAAACGCGTTCTGCCGAAAGACCGGATTCCACCACAGCATCGAATAGTAAGATGTAACCTACACCTATAACTAATTTTTGATACCTAATCATTTTGATGTCGGGTTTTTATTTACATCCTCCGTATTTTCCTGGGGATTCACTGGCCTAGGTCGCCAAAGGTTTTCCTGCTTGGTCTGAAATTGTTACTCTGGCCATTATTATTCTGTACACGTCTCCATTCTGTCATCGACTGTATTCACGAGGAATATCAGTACAAACACAGAAGATTCTTATCCATTGTTTTACTACACGGGGGTTTACCTATGGGTAGAAAAACCTACCTGTGCCCACTTTCAGCCAGTGATTCAATACTCCATTTTGCGTGAGAGGGGGCTAGCTCCTCGCCGCATCTATGGCGTATCGTATGCCCGTCCAACGTCCAGGGCCCGCGATTTTCAATCTACCCACATCGATTCGAGATACAGTTCAAAACCTATGAATAAACATTACTATGGAAAGTGGAATGGATGACGGACCTTTGAGTCGGTAATGATGGTTTCCTCACGATGTTTTCCATCACCGTTAGAAAGTCTGAGATAAATGACTTATCTCATTGGTATATGGTCAGCACCGGGATTCGAACCTGCATCTCCTGCGTGAGAGGCAAGCATGAAACCCACTAAACCACGGAGCTCTCCTGGTGGAAACCTTCATAATATTTTTACTATAGCGTCACGCCTTTTCCCATACGGGGTGGCAGAGGCGCAATTGTTCAAAGCGGGAGTTACTCCTGCTGCGGCGATGGGCTAGCCCCCTGTCACGCAACAAGATGCAGTATTGAATAACTAGCTTAGGGGTGCCTCTACCACCCCGTATGGGAAAAGGCGTGACGCTATAGAAAAATCAGTTACACGTTACAATTTTACAATATTTTTATTTTTCTGAAGAATGATTGCAGTTTACCCAACTTTAACCCCCCCTATTTAAGTTCCGATAAGAAATATAGCTGTACTATTACTTCCGACAGAGGCCGTCTGTCCGTCTGTTCTGTCATCGTCGGTCGTTGATCGACCGCCGAAGCTAAAATAGTGGTGTGGTGTTATGAAGCGTCTGTCTGTAGTTTACAAAGTTATTGGTGCGGCTACTTTCATACTCCATGCACGTAGCCTGGTGTATAGTAAGTTTGTATGTGGTATTGAAATAATACATACGGGTTATTTGTATGTACATTACAGACTAAGGTAGTCTAGAAAACGCCAGTGTCCATTTCTCTCGTGAAATTCATGAAAAGCTATTTAGGTACGCCTACAGTATGCATTCAATGATTTCGCATCGTTCATCAAGTGGTAGCGTGGCCGAGCGGTCTAAGGCGCTGGTTTAAGGCACCAGTCTCTTCGGAGGCGTGGGTTCGAATCCCACCGCTGCCAATTTCTTTTAAGTTTTTTCTTGTAATGTTTTGTTCCTTCTCCACAACAAATCAGTAGTCATAAAAATTGTTGGATTGGCAACATGCAATATGTACGAAATAAATTATTTATGAAAATGTGTTCGATATTATAAGTACGTACATGTATATTACAATCAGTAACATACGAGAAAATATCATGGTTTGATAACTGACTGCTTACTTAATACTAAGTATAGTAGGGATGCCAATAAACAATCAATATTACAGTAGGTTACTACTACTACTCATTTCACATTACTACTTCACACACTATTAATGCATAAGCAGACCTACTTACTAACTATAGGTACTTACTTTAAAATAACTGCCAGCCAACACTAGTTATAAAATCTACGATTAAGTTATTATGTTACATTCATATTACTTAAATAACATAATAGAGAAATCCCTTGTAAATCATGATAAAGCTAAATCTACAAGCGATTATAATCTTAAGTTTAACTGGTTAAACCTCCGCTCAATACTATAATATTGTACTAATAGTTAAACCTAAAATACATGAGTT
Organism: Argyresthia albistria; assembly: GCA_963457715.1. Taxonomy (NCBI): domain Eukaryota; kingdom Metazoa; phylum Arthropoda; class Insecta; order Lepidoptera; family Argyresthiidae; genus Argyresthia; species Argyresthia albistria. The sequence continues at coordinate 7,321,784 of OY735275.1, read as the reverse complement.
GCCAACCTGATTTTTATATTATTTTCTTATATTAAGGCCGGCCACAGCCGGAATTTTTCCGATTCGGAATTCTGAAACGGGATTCAATCCCATACGAATCCGCAAAAATTCCGAATCGGAAAAATTCCGTATGTATGTGGTAGATCCATAGATTTGTATGAGTTTACTGCGTTCGGGATGATTCCGTTACGGAATTCCTAATTGGAAAACCGACTGTATGTGGCGGCCCTAATACTTTTACGCTAAAAACATGCACTACATAACATTCATTATCACGTGGGCGAATCTCAAATACTATTGCACCATATTTAATTATCGATCGAACTCATTTTCTATAAGTTTTTTTTTTCATCTTGATCATTTCCTTTTCTAACTAACATTGAAAACAATACACCAACACTGAAATCGCATTCCACGTTGTGCACTAAAGCTAAGTGTTCTAGTTTTGACTAATTCACTATTTGATTTTGTCAAAATTTTCGCCTAAACTCACCATCACATGGTCGGTTTATTTCTACACCCGCACTCTATAGAGGTTAGAATAAAACTAGCGATTTCGTCCAGACACTCGATTTTCGAAAACAGCTGTGAGACTGTCCAATTTAAGATGACCCCTTTTACCCCATTTTGCTGTCAACAAACAGACGAGAAAACGTTCCGTCTAGAGGTCCAGTTATTCTGGTCACCATGAGGTCAAGGGTCACTGTCAAAGAAAAATCGATACATAACCTCTAGAGGTAACCGGGAGAAATAAGCGGGAAAACAAATATACAGCCAATATATTGCATCATGTTGGAGAATGACTAGTTTTATTGCAGTTGTGCAGCTATTTGTTAGAGTTAGGAGTAAAAATAAATTAGAAGCGGCCGCCATTTTTCATATTACCGCAAGGCGCATGCGTGTAGGGTGTAAGGGACATACAGGGGAAAATGAATCAGTAGGGTAAGTAAAGTTGACCACCGTTGTCTTCAGCAAACCACCACCACCGGCGGTTTGGGAGCGGGCGGTTGTCAGTGTTGTCAAAATGGTCAAATGGTTGCCACACTGACACAACAGTTTGATTTTATTGGTACATCTACCTACCTATCTACTTAATAATACATATATATACCAATCCAGATAGAAATTATTATTTTAGATACATATTTTAAATCCCACTACCTACCCTGATAAAATACCTGACGATACACTACACCTATATTCATGCAAATGAACATTACTTTACTTTACCCCCCAAAGTCGAGCCATGTCATTCTCCAAAATTAAAAAAAAATACATTAAAATTATTTTGACAGTGGGTACCCACTGTCAAAATAATTTTAATGTCAATTATTTTTTTTATAATTTTAATGTCAATATTGTTCCAAGGACTCTTTTGTCCTTACGCTACCGTGGGTGTTACCTACAATATTATAAATGTGAAAGTTTGTGTGTGTGCGTTTATATTTTTGTTACTCTTTCACGCTGGAACAGCTGGACGGATTTGGATGTTTAACATCTTACATAATATTAAGTTTATGAGCTAAATTAAAGGATAACGTACTTTTTATCCGACTACACCAGAAGGAGGAGTTTTTAAGAGTCGTGTGAAGAAGCATTACCTTTCTTTACAGAATTATAGGTAGTATGTATAGTATTTATTAGTTTATATATATTATATTTCATATTTATTTCTATAAGTATGTACTAGCTTATGTAGTCTATTGATTTGCAAGTAATAATTTTAAACAGGGTGACATTTAATTAGCTGACCATATTTTCGGGAAAGATAGTGCCCATCGTTATGAACAACTTTCCCCAAGAAACATTTAGTCGCAAATGAAAAAAAATTTTCGTCCCCCAGTACATTGCCCCGATCAGTTGATTTCAAGTTACTATGGGAGACCCAAAAAATTGTGTCGTTTGCGACCATAATATGTTCCTTGGGGAAAGTTGTTCACCTGTCTCATCCCTATTTGGTTTGCTGGAAGAGATCTCTTATTAGAGATAAGCTCGCCTTTGTGCACACGTTTTCTATGTTTTTTGTTGTCCTATGTAACTAGAGATAGGAGATATAAAAACGGATTGTCAGTCTTAATAGGCATAATTTATTATATAAATACCAAATAGTACATACAAAAACAAATAATAAATTAACTAACTATACAAACTGCGAACCTTTGTATACGTCAACTAGTAGTAATAAATAGTAGATTATTTACCAAGGGAGTAAAGAACTATTAACGAGGGATTCATAAGTAGAATCTCTTTTTAGAGATAAGCTTGTTCATGCCTTTTCTGTATTGTTTGTGTTTTTTTTTCTGATATGTGCAATAAAAATAAACGAAATATACGAAATCCTGAGCGAGCGAGGGATTCAATGTACATCACTCGAGCCAAAAATAGTTTTTACTCCTGAGGTGGACACTCTACTTTTCATCACCCTCTATGAGAAAAGGAGTAATTATGAAAACGACTAACCGCTTACGAAATTATCAGATTTGGCGCGGTTTCCACAACTTTTCATTATTTGGTCCGTGTGTCGATATCAATCTCTATATAGATTGACACCGACGAATAAAACGTTGGGATATTTAAGTGTGTGCCGATTACTTCGCAAATAAAAAGGGTGCTAATTAAACACTTCTTTTTAATAGCATTATTCACCTCTAAAACTCTACATTGCCATCTAAATCTTCTATGTAAGTCACTCTAAATATAAATCAGCATGGCGGTTTTTTTAGCATCTAAAGTAACATGCATTCAGACAGTAAACATCTAAAATATTAATTTAAATGACATCAAATAGGGTATTGTGTTAGCTTCTAATTTTTTACTCGGGACATTTAAAATGCAACTCATCCCACATTAATTGATTGTCAAAATATTGCTAAAATTGCCATTAAATAGGTAGGTAAATTAGGTGGCAATAAGAAGGACAAGTAAAAATAATTGTTCATCTTTCTTTACTTGATGCTTTCTATAGAATATTTAGTTGGCATTGCTTGTAAAATAGACGAATTAGTTTGAGGCTTGAGAAAATGAGAAGTTAAATCACGTGGCCAATAAATAAGTCTGTGGCTTGACTTATAATTTCCCATAATAAATACTTCAGCACAATCAGCGCGGATAGCGCGCCGCCCCGCGCCTCCGAGTTAACAAATAAAAAAAAGCTTCAGTACAAACTGTGCGCAGGGCGCCCCGCCCCCCGCGGCGAAATTGAAATACCCTAGGGATTAAAGAACCATTTTACCCCCCGTTTGCCGGGACTTAAATAGCTTTTTTCGAATAGATGTGATGAAAATACTATTATATTTTAATCTTTACTAATATTACAAATAATATTTCAAAGTAGTATAACATTCACAAGGAATAACGTTACAAATAGCTTTAATAAATACTTTTTATCGAATTGTAATTTTACTTATATAATAAGTCCATTTTGGATTATGATTTCAGTCATATTTAGTCAAAAGATGGAGTAATTAATTACTCATAATTACTCACAATGATCAAACAAATAAGATAAACCTAACCTAACGTAACCTAACCAAACTCGTGTACAAAAATCTAAAATATATTACGAAAACATTTTCATAATAATCAATTATGAATTATGAACCTATATATTTTTATATATTTTTTAAATGATATGACTATAGGTTATTTCCAAAATAGAGGACGCAAATGACCGTCTCCACCCGCCAACAGATTTCAAACGAATAGATCTTCATTTTCTGATGATCTCTCTATTTTTTATGGGGTTTTCAAACCAAAGGGCTTTTCGTGCAAAAAAAGTTACATAATGTACCTAATGAAATGAATGTCAAATAAAAGCGTTCGCGCGCTCGTAGATATCTTTAGTGTATCAGTGTTTGTTTCAAAAACTTTTTTTTTTCTAAGCCGATTTTGGGATCGAAATTGGTTTTTGTTCTTTTTTAAGGCCGTCATAATAAAATTAAAACTGGTGCCACGTTTGTTGGTGGATAGGGACAGTGTCCATACAATCATTTTGGTCCTTTGATGAAATCAAATCAATTTGTTTTATAAACGAATTCCAGAGTTAATTATTTTATAATAATTATAAAGCTAGAACGTATGTTCAAATATCCTTCCCAAAATATCACCACGACTTTTTTTTCTGAAAGTGCAGACACATTTGCGCCGGTATTTTACGCAAAATTTAGTCATAAAAAACATCAGCTGGAAATATACAAAATATTATATTGTCAAGCTATTAACACAATGCTTCAACTTCAGTCATGTTGTCATGTCAAGTACCGTCGGGCGCCATGTCATGTACCGTCGGGCGTCATGTCAAGTACCGTCGGGCGTCATGCCATGTATCGCCGGGCGTCATGTCAAGTACCGTCGGCGTCATGTAAAGTATCGCCGGGCGTCATGTCAAGTGCCGCCGGGCGTCACGTCAGGTACCGTCGACGTCATCTCATGTACCGTCGGGCGTCATGTCCGCGCCAGTTCTCTTCCTCTTGGAGAACTGCTCTCCCAGTAGCTTCATGACCTGCGCGTGAGTCTTCTGTCCGTCCTTCATTGTTCCGTAGTTCTCCTTTACAAACTTCGCGAAGTCGTTTGCTTCGCCCTGTTGACAAAATTAATATTTTATATTCTATAAAGTTGCTCTGATCAAGTCGGTCCCATAGTGAAAGTTGTACAGAATGATGTCCCTAACAACCCTCTTTCAGCTTGTACACTCCTTTCTGTTATACCCTGTAATGTGCAATAAACTTAACGTACCCATGTAGACCTTGTCAAGAAAAGACAATAAATTATGGCAACATTTGCAGATTACTGCGTGTTTTCTTTAATGACATATTTGGATTGCCAATCAAAACACGCAGTGGTGCCCTAACATGTCACATATGTTGTCCACTGAGCTGTTTGTCTCACTTCTTGCCAAGTGTACTAGCTATATGGATCCGTGTGGTCCGAAATATATGATTATGAGAGTTCAAAATGACGACGAAGCGTTACGAGAAAAGGTGGGTAGTGCCCCAGTGCTTCGCGCTCTTCTTGGCGGGGGCGCTGCCGTGCCCCCAGATTTGAATTCGAAGTGTACCTGTCTAGCGGGCGTGGAGACCACTCTCCCGTCCTTGTTCTTCTTGTTGAGTGTGAGCAGGAAGGTGCCTCGACAGTAACCGCAACACTTCTTAGTAATATCCAGAGACTTGGAGTGTCGTTTGATGCTAGAAGGAATGTAGACAGGTGTTGATATTTAAGGCACACAGAATCTGATCCGAACCCAGAGATCAGAATCTGATCAGACTCAGCCGCATTCCCCCGCAGGCGCAGATCCAATTGACTGCGCCTGCGGGGGAATGCGGCTCGCCAAACATTAGTTGTATGCAACCTAGGTATGATGACGGGCCGCCATCTCTCTAGTGACAATTTTCAGCTGCCTCCGCAGCAGCTGACCAATCACAGCTCTCCAAGTTACTTCGTCCCCCGCCGTAAGGCCGGCCACATACATACAGCCGGCATTTTTCCGATTCGGAATTCCGAAACGGGATTTAATCCCATACGAATCCGCAAAAATTCCGAACGGAAAACTTCCGTATGTATGTGGTAGATCCATAGATTTGTATGAATTTACTGCGTTCGGGATGATTCCGTTACGGAATTCCGAATTGGTACACTTGTAGGTGTATTTGAATGTAAGTAGGTACCTACGTGTATCCACACTTGGTACACTTGTATGTGTATTTGAATGTAAGTAGGTACTTACGTGTATCCACACTTGGTACACTTGTAGGTGTATTTGAAGTGTATCTCCAGGTCGTGGCAGCGAGATATCGCGCCCAGCTCCGGGAACACTTGCAGGGCGCGCTTAGCCCTGCAAGCAGACAAAACAGTATTTAGTACTTAGCGAAGTTCATTCAATTAGCACAAGATGACAGAGACATGTCTTATATATGCGCTCACACTCGCTAACGTGGGTTCAGCACAGACCGCTAAGCTAACGTGGGTTCAGCACAGACCGCTAAGCTAACGTGGGTTCAGCACAGACCGCTAAGCTAACGTCGGTTCAGCACAGACCGCTAAGCTAAAGTGGAATTGGGCCAGCCACGTCACCACAAGAAATAAATAGTGTTTGTCATGACGAATCAAAATAGCCCAAATTCGATGAAAGAAGAAAGAAATGGCGTTTATTGGGTTTATAAATAAGAAAATAAGCATGCTATCCATCGCTGGCAGAATACCAGCGTCACAGATTTGTCTGTGACATTGCTGAGTCAGGGCCATTTCATTGTCGCGGTAGGTACAATCACATAACCACACAGCTGTACGTACTATTGATTACATTTATCTTTATCTTTATACTTTATTGCACAGAATAACACATTTTACAATTGAAAGTGGACAACACATGACAAAGGCGAGCTTATCTCTATGAAGAGATTTCTTCCAGCAAACCTAGGATGGACATTTGTAAAAAAATACAAAATGCTGTTTACGTAAATAGATTTTTGTTGTTTCTAATTTATGTGTGTGTACCATGTCTATTGATTAAATGATTTATCTATCTATCTATATATCCTAGGGTTCCCTCTCCCACCTTCCATCGAGTTCCATCATCAGACCAGCTCGATGGCACCTTAACATTGCATTGTCACCTGAATGTAACACACCAAGTTCCGTAATGATGATAGAAGAACTAGAACTGGTCGAAACTTCCATTCCTAGATTTGTTGTGCGATGTTATTTAATCATAATCATAATCATTTATTCATAACAGTATGTTACATGTCAAAATTATAGATCCAAAATATAGTAGATTAATTGATTGATTCACTAAAAATTATGTCAATTAAATAATATGAGGATGATACCATGAGGGTAAATTAAATTAATACATAACATTGATTACATAAATTTGTCAATATGAAGCATTTGCACAACACAATAGGGACCTAACCAGTGAAATATGGGTACTAAGACACATTTGCCTCAACTAGAAATTCCTTCACAGAATAGTAAGCTTTATTAATGAGAAAGTTTTTTAGTTTGTGTGTGAATAGTTGATCAGAGTTGGTGTCTTTTATCGACTGTGGCACTTTGTTAAAAACTTTAGATCCCATTACATGGATAGTACTACCTGTTTTTACTAGACAATGCTTAGGACAGCGGATGTGAGTCATTCTCCTTTCACTGTACCTATATCCGCTCGCTGTGTTATATTTAGTTTAATAGGCTTGTGGCCAAGGCAATCCAATAAATCTAGGAACAAGTCTTAAGTTGAAGCATTGTGTACAAAATGGCTTGACATTCTCAGAATTGTATATTTCCAGCAGATATATTTTATAAAGTCAATTATGTGCAAAAAAAGACAGCATTTGATGGCACTTTTACATGACGTCATTCTGTTGTTATTTCATAGAACTCAGGAACAAAAGTTCCGTTTTGACAGTTCATAAAAAGTATATATTTTGACTTGACAGGCCACAAGCCTATTGTCCTTTAGAGTCACTCACCATTTCTTCCAAAGCGGCCCGTGCGCGGCTCTCAGCTCATGGTCTATGACCCAGGTCGCCGCGTGACACATCTCGTGTATCAGCGTGTCTCGCAGCCTCTGCGGCGTGTCCAGCACTTTTACTGACAGCTTGATTGATGACGTGCGCAGCCGGGCGCCTGAAGACGTCTTGATTAGGCGGTTGGTTGCGGTGCTGGAATTATAGTTTTCATCATTAGCATCAGCTTGTCAGAAATGGTCTCCTCAATGACGACCTCTGTGGCGCAGCGGTTGCGCATCTGCCTACCATGCAAGAGGTCCCGGGTTCGAATCCCGGTTGGGGACAAAAAAACCCAGGTCTTGGATGTTTACATGTTTGTGATGTCGCTGTTTCTGGTTCCCACGACACGGGGTAGGCTAGTGTGGGGCCAGAAGCAATGTATGTGCTTGTATGTAAATGTTTATGTTTATGTGCACGCACGCCTTTCAACCGGTTTTTCCTGCTATACTCGCTGTGTTCGGACCATCTGGCAGGTGGCCTGCCGACTGATCCTTGGCCTCCTCTTGACATAAGCCTCCTCTACACGTCAGCAGATGCGTCTGCAGACGCTGACAGATGCATCCGCAGATGGATCACCTCGAGTTGTCCACACGTCTGCAGGTCGATCAGTCTATGTTTATTCTCGACAGACGCAACGTATAAATATGGATATTGAGACCGTAGCTGCAGCAGCTTAGCGATAGAGAGATGCGTCTGCAGACGTCATCTGCCGATGCATCCGGCGATGTGTCGTGGGGCTGATTTGCGCGTCTGTGGTAGGTATTTATCGTCGGCAGATGCGTCCGCCCCGAACCACTAGTTGTCGATTTTTTGGCACGCATCAAAGGGTTTCCACGCGGACGTTCGGCGTGTGACCACACATTGGCGGACGCAGGAGTAGCTTTTAAACGTTAATGTGCGAGTGCGTGTTGCGTCTGCCGAGGATGAACAAAGACTGATCGACCTACAAAACGTCGTCAGATGTGTGGACAGCTCGTGGAAATTCATCTGCGGATTCATCTGCCTAGAGACCGCAGACGCATCTATCTATGTGAAGTGGAGGCATGCCGACGAATACAGGGTGTAACAGAAATGTGTAGTCATATTTTAGGGGGTTGTTAGGGACATCATTCTGAGCAACTTTCACTATGAAACCGATTTGATCAGAGCAACTTTAATGACCTCGCACCGCTGCTTTTTCGATTCAGCGCTGACTTGCCTCGAAATCGAACATCGATTATACATTAAACAGCCTCTAACGGCCGTTTTTAATAACCTATCTATCCTCAATCTGCAGATAGATAGGGTCAAATAGGCTTGTGGCCTGTCATGTCAAAATAGATACTTTTTATGAACTGTGTCAAAACGGAACTTTTGTTCCTGAGTTCTATGAAATAACAACAGAATGATGTCATGGAAAAGTGCCATAAAATTCTGTCTTTTTTTGCACGAAATTGACTTAATAAAATCGGGTCCTGCTGGAAATATACAATTCTGATAATGTCAAGACATTTTGTACACTACTTAAGACTTGTTCCTAGATTTATTGGATTACCTTGGCCACAAGCCTATTTGACACAAGTTCCATAGCGCCACTGTCAAATCTAACTCTAGTAACCTATAGGTAATTGTTATTGCAAGTAGATTATACAATACAATACAATAAATCTTTATTTCAGGACATAATAATCCCATATCCATATATACCTTAAAACTAGACATAAATATAAAATATAACAATATTAACTAGCCTAGCTAGGGATTTTATTCTTCGGTCTCGCTTCCCTATAGCGTCGGTAGACGATGCCCTCCGGCCAGTAATCTTTGGCCAGGAACATTGTCTTGAGGTCCGCTGGCACCCGAAGTTTGAAGGACAGAAAGTCCTTGGGTCGTTCTGACTCCAAAAGCTCTATCTGCACTGTCGAAACCTCTGTCTGCTTGTAACCGTGCGGTGGATTCCTCTTCAGCCTTTCCAGGATGTGACGCTCAATGTCCTGGCAGGTCATGTTCACGTCAAGCCGGGAAAGGTAGATTGGGACCGTGGGAGTGGCAGCTTTAAGGCTGCACTCACCGGCGGGTGCGGTGCCACGCTGATTGCGGCTGCGTCTGGAGCGGCGCTTCCTGCTTTGTACCAGGATAAATCCATCTCCATCAACGGTCGCGTTCAACGGGCCACGGGTAGGCCTGGGCGGTGGCGCGCGCGGCGCAGCCTGCAGCTTAGGTTGTTCAGCGGCCGGCGGGGCGGGGCGCGGGCGGCGGCGGCGGGCACGGCGGGACACAACAGCATACGTGTCCTTCTGGGATTCCGGTATTTTGGATGAGCCAGAAGAGACAGCATCCGATGCTGCTGGTCGAAACGGCTTCGTGACGTCACGAGGCGATGCAGTATTTGTCGGCGCGGGCTTGGTAACCGGCGTAACTGGGTCAGTTGCAGCTATGGCATTTTTGCTGACCGGCGTGTTGTTGACGCGCGCGTCGGCGATTCGCTGCGTCGGCAGCGAGGAGTCAGCCTGACGCAATACCGTCAACTCACGTTTCAGGTCGGTGCATATGCCTTCCGAAGCCTCCAACTTTCTTCGGATTTCAGTGACGTCGTCCTGCAGCCGCACGATGTCCTTCAGCAGTCGCGTGACGTCGACGTGGTCGAATGTCACCGGCGGCAGCTTATTGAGGTCGCGGGCCACGTAGGTCGGGACGTCGTCGGGTTCAGTCTCCTTGAACACCCGGAAGATGTCCTGGAGATCTTTCTTCCCGCTCGCAGCACCCCTCCGCGCCACGAGGCGCACGGTGGTGACGGCGGTTTCTTGCAGCACAGTCTTGGCGGCGGCGATCTCAACCTCATTGAAGCTGGTCGAGCAGATCTGCTCCAGGGAGAGCTCGTCCATCACGTCCAGCTTCTGTTGTATGAAGGCGAGCAGCTCGTTCACCAAGATGGTGTCCGCGCGCTTGGCTGGGGCAGCCATGGCAGTAATGCGAAAAAACTAGGTCGTCGCTGTGTTACTAGGCATTGTCGCGAACGCTGCTAGGAAGCGTCCGTACGTGCCGATGTCGCAGTTGCAACTGACCAGTAGACATTTAGACAATAGATTAGTAGACATTTAGACAATATGAATACCTACCCCGCTGTGCTCCTCAGCTTAGTATCCCACAAGATGGGCGTGTCTGCATCCAGTCCGCCCTCAAACACTCGTTCGTTGAACTGTGCGAAGAGCACGCGAGACAGCCTCTCTCTGTTGCTCTTGTACCCGTCGACGTACTCGAAGGAGGCGAAGTGGCGCCGCCATTTGGGGACGTTGTCTGGGGGGAGAGGAGTTGGGTAAGTTCTAGAAGTTAGTTAAAGTTCTAGAAGTAAGTTAAAGTTCTAGAAGTTGGTTAAACGTGTAGAAGTTGGATAAAGTTCTAGAGGAACTTTTAGAAGTTGGGTAAACTTTTAGAGGTTGATTGAAGTTCTAGTCTAGAGGTTGGTTAAATTCTAGAGGTTGGTAAAACTTCTAGACTCTGGTAAAACTTCTAGAAGTTCTACTTTTCTTGTAGAAGTTTATAAAACTTCTAGAGGTTGTGTAAACTTCTAGAGGCTGAGTAATTTTCTAGAAGTTGGTTAAACTTCTAGAATCTGGTAAAAATTCTAGAGGCTGCGTAAAGTTAGTAGAACTTCTTCGTCCTCTTCGTCAACGGCGAATGAAGCCAAAACAGCTATAAGAATAATGTTGACTTGTTTTCGAAATAGTGAACCTAGATAGGTGGTCATTGAGGTTGCTTGCTAAACGCAGTCAGGGAATAAATCCTCTGTTGTGACTATTACCCCTAGTTCTCAGTGTTTGAGTCCTGGTTATTGTTGGTTCAGCCAATTTTTCTCCTCCAATCGCCGTTCCTTTAATTAATTCTATTCTAGTTAGTCAACTGAGTTTGAAACTTTAACAGACCTAAGAGAGCTTAAAGCCTATGTTATAGGTACAAGTGCATACGAAACAGTCCATTTACCTGCTAATGATCCCATAAATGACAATCTAGTAACCTCCGGAGATGGCGTCACACAGACATCTACAATCCTCTTTTTATTTTCCTTTTCAACAGCACTATCAACTTTCTTCACTGTAATCTTTTCAACCGGAAAAACGCTGTCCACCTTCTTGACTGTATTTTTCGTTGCTGCAGGATTGATTTCAAACTTATCTTTTAGAATTTCCACCAATTGTGTTACGGATTTACCAGTGAGTTTCTTACTGGTTGTATTTACTTCTCTTCGGTTCGGCAGTGGCTTTTGCTTCGCTACATCCGGTGTGTTTGGTACTTTCTCTGTGTACAACTTTTTTCTAGATTTCTTTTCTGTGTTGGGCTCATCGGCTTTGCACTTCCGTTTAGCATCAGACCCCGTGAGATACAACTCCTTGTTATGTTTTATCAGCTTGCGGATGTTATTTTCTTTGTCACTATCATCATCATTGAAGTCTAGTTTTTTTCTACTAATATTTTCAATGGATTTCGCTTTAAACAGCTTTGGTATTGACTTCCACTGTTGTCCATATAGTTCGCTTAGTAATTTCTTTTGGGACTGTTGTATTTTTTTTATGGAGCATTGTTCGAGTGATTCGTTGGAGACATCTCTCGGTGTTGAAGGTATGGTCTGGTCGCGAGGAGTGGCACAGATGATGGCTTGGGCTGGGGACCAGCAGCCTCCGATGCTGGGTCGGGAGTTCCTGATCTCCAATATGGAACTGTCACTTTGGGTCCCATTGAATGATACCTAGGGTTGTAAAAACGCATGGTTTTGTCAAGGTTTATATATAGAAAAGCACGCCTTTGGATCACATTCTCAAATTTTCCTTGTTTTATGTGCAACAAAGTACCTACATTGAAATTTTCAATTAATTATTAGAATCTTAATAAAATTATTACCATGTTTTTAGATCTTATCTTGCGGGAATGTTGGGATATGGCTCAATCTTACATCTATCTGGGTAAATGCCTGTGCTTCTCAGTGAGGATATTAATGGGCCATAATTTATAGATCAGATCTCATATTTATACATACTTTTTCAAGTAGATCACATAATATATTTGTTGATCAGTTAATGTCCATACATTGTGATATGAATGATTTGGTTTAATTCATTCTGTTTTGTTATTAGAATTGTGAAGTAACTGGTTCACTCTCAGAAGCAGATCAGTCGAACAAAAAACAATGGAGAACAATAGATAGATAAGATGTGTCGACGAGAGGGTTTACTCACATTTCCAACTTTGCTCGGCTCCTCATTTGCTAGTTTAATCTGTGGCAGATCACCGTCACAAGATATTTCTGAAGAATCATTTATTACAATAGGAGAAAAAACCTGGAAACAGAGAATATTGCTTGATACAGCTGTTTTTAACCTGCTTGGGGCTAGGAACAAGTAAGGGTTGGGGTGTAGCAGGCAAGTTGAAATAAACTTAGAAAATTGGTTCCGTCCGCCCCTTCATCAACACTCTGACTGGAATTAAGTATAATTTTCCTGAGTTTAGAGTTCAATAGGGCGATAAGCAACAATACAGCACGTATAGATGTAGCTAATTATCAACCTCAACCGGCTCCACTTATTGCAATGTGTGAAGTAAGTTCAAAAACAAATATAAACTCACTATTTTATTCATTTCTGACCGCAACCTGTCGAAGGATTCGTCAATGATGACCAGATCTGAACTGCGGCGACGTTTCTTCGTCTCTTCTTCATGCTTAAGTCGGTTTTTTCTCAAGGATAACTTCAGAAATCCTGAAAAATTTACATATTGAACATCGTGCACAACGTGTGTTTACTTTTGATTTATTAACGTGCTGGAAATACGTACGTTTGTTCTGTGTAGTATGCGACTTCTGGATTTCCATGATTTTCAATAAGATATCATAATTTCATTAATTAATATGTACTAAAAACAAACAATGAATATAAAATTCAGAAATGTGAACCGCTCTCGATTCAAATGTTTGATGAAGGAGACGTTGGTTGCTGGTTGGTTGGTTGGGTTTTTTTTTATGGCCCAAGTTTTGGCAGATCTAGGTGGTGTTGCCATGCTTCGTAGACAGAGAAAGGAATAGACGGAGTGCATGCGTACACCTTTGAGATGGAGATAGAGTTGGTTCTCAATAAGCATAAGGTTCAAAATCAGAGATTTGTCTGCCACACATCTGTCAAAACAAGTGCAAACAAGCATTTGACAATTCTGTGGCCAACAACAAAAACGCATACGCGGGTAAGGGACAGGTGATCGTTATTGTTTCTCGCTTACACAATAATGATTCGTATTATGTCATCTCTTTCTTTTCTTTTTTTTCTGACGATGTGCCATCTCTATACTATACTCCCTTTACGCCATGCTTCAATTTAAGCTAGCGACCTCTGTTGGCATTAATTAAAATTTTTAGTGTAAGCTACTCACCACTAGATGGCGCACCAAACATTTATAGAGAGACATCTGTTGAACACAAATTAACGTTTATACCACCACTAGAGGGCGCTAGAAATTTGTGAATATAAGTAGTGGCACCTGATAGTGGAAAATACAAACTATTAATTCTAATAACACACCACAAGATGGCGCTAAAATCTGTCTTGTCTTTCATGTAGAGTTCAATATCTGAGTTCAATGGGGGCCGCGGCGGTGGTATAGTCTATCGATAGTGATAAAGTAAAGTATCATGAGATCACAAAGAACCAAAAGACGGCCTCGTCCAGAGTGAACGCGCGGTGACTGCAGATTTTATATCTGCATCTCTATCTCTCTAACGGTGATGGAAAACATCATGAGGAAACTTTCATTACCCGAAAGGGGTCCCCTACGTCAAATCGAAACACGTTTGTTCTAAACTCTTTACTTCGGACACTTTTCTATCGACAGTTCAATAGAGCGAAGGTAGGTACTTCCTCAGGGTACTTCGAAGCCTTGTTTGTATTTTTTTTACAGCGAAAGATTTTTTGACGACAGGACTATTGCCTCACCTCAACGTATTGTTTGGTCGATGTAATATTAGTTAAATGATGAATCGAAAGCTTTTCTTCCGGAAGCTCTAAGCTACAGCTAGATCGAAATTCGCGCATAAAGTACCAGGGCAACAGACTGTTGCAGGAGGTTAATTCTTAATATCCAAAGGAAAGCCTAAAACGTGTATTTTGATTTATACACTAGTGGCTCTGTGAGCTGTAGACCTCGCGAGGATGTCGGTGGGAAAGCTGAACTGCTAACACACATAAAAAAATAACCCAAATAATTTTCTTTCAATAACACATACAAACTTATGAATGTACCTGGTTACGTACATGCAGTATAAAAGTAGCCGCACCAATAACTTTGTAAACTACATTTCGCGATCTTTTATACAACCTATTGACTTTTTACTAAAATTATATAATCTGTTTCACTCTCATAGTCTTTACAAATCCAACGACACCTCATTTGTTAATATCCATCGAGCCGTTTGGGTTGTAGCGATTTTTTTACATTTTAAAACCCCATATCTCCGCCATTTTGAAAAAATCAAAAAACTGGCTCGAGTAAAAAATTCAATTTATTTTTTCAACCTGCTCACAAAATTTCACGAGAATCGGTTCATAAATGCGACCTGTAGAGGAGAACAACCGGACATACAAAAGCATTTTTGCCCAAACCTGAAACGGAGACGCTTCGCTCGCTTCGCTCGCTCATCTGTTTCACTCTCATGGTCTTTACGAATCCAACGACACCTCATTTGTTAATATCCATCGAGCCGTTTGGGTTGTAGCGATTTTTTTACATTTTAAAACCCCATATCTCCGCCATTTTGAAAAAAATTAAAAAACTGGCTCGAGTAAAAAATTCTATTTATTTTTCCAACCTGCTCACAAAATTTCACGAGAATCGGTTCATAAATGCGACCTGTAGAGGAGAACAACCGGACATACGAAAGCATTTTTGCCCAAACCTGAAACGGAGACGCTTCGCTCGCTTCGCTCGCTCGGTCAATTAGGACTTAGGAGTGTCATACTAGGAGTTAATGGGTTGCTAGGAGGTATTTTCCGATACTACACACAGTTAATTTTTATATAATTTATATTTTCGTATGACATGTCGTAAATAAATGCTTTCAAAAATACACGTTTTCGTCGCGCGACTGCAGCGCAGCAAGCAGCGGGTCTAGAAAGAGAAACGATTCGCTCTCAATCGCCCCGTCTTTGGCTGTCAAACAATTTCGACTGTCAAATGTTTTGACAGTCGAATTCATAATTCATAATTTCTTTATTGCACACAAAAAAAATAGTTAACAAATCATGGTAGGTAATAAAAGTGTACAATGGCGAGCTTATCTCTAAAAAGAGATCTCTTCCAGCAAACCAAGTTTCGTTCGTTTGACAGTCGAATTCGTTCGTTTGACGGTCAGACGGGACGATTGACAGCGAATCGTTTCTCTTTCTAGACCCGAGGTGCGGGTGACGCGGGAATCCTTCACATTACAGCGCGACTTACGCCCGAGCCCATTAACCAATCCAGGCTATCTGAGATAGACAATTCAATCCATTTTGTAGTTGGCCCGTGCGAATAAACAATCTATGGATTTAATTCGCAATCCGGTGAAAGCAATCCATCTGCGGAAGGAAGTTTCGCGAAGCTGTCGCAAGCGTCTGACCTCGATGGTATTCTCATATCGCAGGCGGCATAAGGGGGCGTCCACGGGGCGTGAATCAAACAAAAATGTTTGCTACTAACGCTCGTCTGTCGCGCTGCAGTGGCGCTTCTGTCGAGCTGTATATAGACGCGCTTTGTATGGATATCCAATCCAGTCGCGTATCTGCAGAGTGCTGCAGACGCGCGACGAAAACGCCTGTACTTAAGGCGCCTCATGAATAAATTAGGGGTGCTTTTTTCATGTGTATTTCAGGAAATACTAGGCAAATCGTAATCAATTTCTGGTATATGTAATTTGACTGTATAATCTAGGGTTTTCATGAAGGAAAACGTGTTTGGATAAAATTTTCTCGATAGAAAATAAATCCAAAGTCAACCCTTTTTTCCAATATTTTTTCCTTTTTTACCGCAGTAGTAGTAAATATGATCTTTCTATTAATTGTAATATGCGGGGAATTGTTGTTATTAGCGATTTGAAGATTGAAATGTAATTCCCTGGAATAGCTTATTTTTTGTTTTTTTTTTTCGTTTTGGCGCTTACGTTGATTCAGATTAGGCGCGAGCGCACAATTGCCATCCCACTTATTCCTGTTCCCGAGTTATATTTGCTTCTCACTTCCGCAATCTTCGTTGACCTTGGTTTGTAATTATTCATACCTCGCCTTAAGTTTAAGTTCTTTCATCCTATACCTATCATGTTTTAGAATGCCAAGATTTGAGATTATTGTTGAAGTATAATGGTCGCAAAGTGGGCATCGGAATAATCTATTTAATAAAAATAAAATTGCGATAGTAACACGGTAATTGAATGGGTGCCTCGTATACATACATCATCATGCCCATACCATACATCGTGTTTTTTTTTGTTTTTAGCAAATCAGCAATGTATCTACTACTTTTACTAGAATAGACTGAATTTACCAGAATAATTTATTATTAAAATAACAATTATTATTATTTTCTATTGACAACAGGCCCTTTTACGATTGAAATGTCAATGTTTTTCAAGTATTCTGTGTTGCCAGTATCATTATGTTATTAGCCCAGTTTGTTTTAGAATGCGATATAGAACCTTATCGTTACCATCATTATGTTTCATATATAGAACCTTATAAAGGTGTAAGGGCGCATTTGTAGAATTAAATTAAACGAAGAATTTCAATACGGTTCTTTATTTATTTTATACATAGTAATATGTCAGTTGTCATTTTGTTAAATTATAAAGTACAGTCTTTGAAATATTAAAATGAAAAATATTAAAAATTTACAACAAATTGAATGCGCGCGCACTCATTTATCTGACAGGGTACATATAGTATCCCACTGTATTTACATTGGCTTACAATATAAAAAATTAAATTAAAGTGGCATTACAGTACGGTTTTAATAATAACCATACCTTTTTTTACGTATTATAACGATTTATATACATAGGAATTATAGTTTATGAGCAGTTAAGTAACACAATGATCGAAAAAACCGCAACATCGAAAGAAAATGGTGTGTTTACTCAGTATAAATAACTTTCACTAATTTATACACTTTATTATCTATCTATTTATAGGTAATAGTGCCAACATTAATATGCAATATTTTTATATTTTAATGTATAATGAAAATACATTAATTATTCTGTGATTGTGTGTTAACTTGTTATTTATAATTTTTCGGTATACTAACAATGAGATATTGTTATAAAATGTCATAACGTACGTATTTTTAACTCTAAAAATGGCAGCATATGGTATTTTTCTTGTCTATATTTTGTGCTGACTAGTCTAAAATGCGTTGACAAATGAGTATTTTGTTAAAAAATGTAGTCAGTTTTGTGTGTAGGTTACAAAAATTCTAATGTGGTAACACTTATAAGGACATTTATACATCTATTTGCATGTAATTTAAATCACTACAACAATACAAGTATGTTTTGTCTATAGAAAACATAAATCAGTGAATCTTAATATAAATTAAATGAATGAGCCGAGCAATGAATTAAATTATTCGGATTAGTATACAACAAAATGGCCGACAAAAACGATAGTAATTATAAATTATTCATTATAGACATTAAAAATATATAAAAAAGTTGGGAAAACAACAAACCCAAGAATTGTATATTTATTGCAATCCAAAAATTACTATACAAAATTACAAATTATAAATAATTCAGATAATTATGAATAATTAAATTATGGACAGATTTATTTTAAATTTTTAAACCAATATCACATACGTTCATATCTTGGCAACATTATCGATATGATTTAGTTACATTATAATATAGCGGAAACGTTTTTTATTTATTTTTCTTGGTTTCTACCATATCGACTTTACTGCCAAGACATCAATGTCATTTCACTTATCGGTTAATAATAGTAGTACGTAAGTAAGTTCGATAATTGTAGGTGAATAATTTAGAAATATGCATACGATGTTGGTCTTCTTAAATATTTAAAATATAATTATGGATGCCATTACATACAATATTTTAAAACTTAAATGCAGAAAGTACTATATTAGCAACAATTATTGTTTGGGCGGCTAATTTTCATTTTAGGCAAAACAAGATTTTGATATTTGTCACGTCATTATTTTTTGTGTTGGCAAAGCACAACTATTAGTTGTAGTTTACAGGGCCTTAGAAATAAACTTAAAATATCAACTATGTACAGGAGGCCGTTTACTTTAAAATACGTTAAAATCATTAATTAATTACCACCTATCTATACAAGTGTCTATACATGATGTCCAAAGTACAATTCCGTGTACACAATTTTATCACTTAACCCGAAAAAGCATCCGTGTTATAACATGAGTTTGACAAGTTCCAAATGTTTACGATCCCATTTTCGCAGACATCTATCATCAAAAGGATCCCAAAAATCCTTTCCCAATTCGAGAGTTCAGAAACTAAGATTGTCTACCAGTTCTGGTAGCGTGATGGAGAATCAGGTTTGTGCTGACCCGTCTTCTAAAGGTCTAAACCTGACGAACCCATCTTGTGCAACCAGCATGGTATTCCCGCTATCTGTTGGATTGATGGTGACCTCATCCTGGGGCTGTGAATAGGAGGCCTCGTAGCCACAGTTTCTTGGAGCAGGTTGAGGATACCCTCGCTCTGGTTCCTGGAAGTACTCAGTAGACTTCGGTCTGTCCGGGAAGGCGTTGGTCTTCCCGCGTTTCTGACTGCCGGACGAGTTGGCTACTGAGGTGGACGGGGAGTTTCTGCGCTGGGAAGTCCTGGCTTGGCAGGGAGCTTCACAGTAGCTCCTGTTTGGGTTCAGCGTTTGGATCCCCGAGGTGTGATAGGACGCGTTTTCCGTATTATAGTTGCCGTACTCATCCGGCAAATGCGGCTGATGGTAATGATGGGTGTCGTAGCCCATCGTCATGCAGTTTTGGACGTTTTTGTTCTTAATCCTATGCTTTTTCCGAGGATTGCTATTCGTTCTCGAAGACGTTCTGTCGTAGTTCATGTGTTTGAAGTTGTGCGAGCTCCTGTTAGAGCCAGGGTTGTAGTTCTGGTTCCGTATATCCCGGATGAAGTCTGTGTTGCTGCCGTACTGAATCACATTATACTCGTGGTCCAATGGGTCGTCTCCTTGGAGGGCCGGGTCGCAGTTGGAGTAGTGGTCGTCTGATGCGGATTCTATACCGTTGTATGCTGCAGCTGGGTGGTGTTTGATGAGGTGGTTGGTGACTCCCTGGCTAGAAGTCGCGTTGCTAGATTCTGTGGAGCTGCTGTGTCCAGCGTTGGCTATGGAGCTGTGTCCGGAGTAGTTCTCTGCGCTGTTAGTATCGCACTGCGCGAGGGAGTTGAGTGCGAATCGCTGGTGTTCCTGGAGCGGTCCACCACAGCACTGCTCTGGTATCACGGGGTGGTGCCCTGTGGACTCGTAGATCGGTTTCCCTGTCCGCAGCGTGTATGTATGGAGATTTGTGTTGGTGTTGCAAATGGCGGGATAGTCCGATTCGAACTGTTCGTTGCTGGCGCCGGCCGTGCACGGGAATAGACCGAGCCCGGAGATCTTGTGGCCGTCGGTCTTCTCGTGCTGGAGAGACGCCACGATACCAATCTTGAGGCTGATCACCCACGAGATCAGAGCCACGATGCTGATCTCCAGCAGACGCAGCGAGAACTGGTAGCCCCACTGCAGCCAGTTGAACTTCGTCATGTTCACCTGGCTTATCCCGATGATGCCATATATCTGTAGCGTCGCCATGAGAACGAATAGCAAACCTGTCGCTAGATTTATATGAATCGCCTGGTACAGGTTCTGAAAGCCATGAATATACGTATGGCTCTTCTTCTGCAATATATTCTTGAGCATTTTATATACATACAGGTAGCACAGCCCCAGAGTGAGGCAGGCCATTATAAATATAATTTGACACGTAAGTCCTAATACCCTTTTCTCGACTCCGTGCGGAGTTCTATAAATAGTGCTACTATTCTCGAAGATATGCAACATTATACACGTCAGCAGGTGCACAGAGCCGCCGATGATGACGGTTCTAGAACGGAACAGGAAAGAACAGCAGGTGTTCTTAAAGTTAATACTATTCGATAGCAGAAACAGTATAGTGCTAGCGAAGGCTATACTTAAAAATATCTCCGGAACATGGAGCAGGATTTCGCTAATGAATACCGGCAGTGAATTGTTGATATTATAGGGATCGTAGCACATGTAGAATATCCTCATGAGACACACGAACACTAAAATCAGGTGGAGTATGATGAAATAGTATTGCGTGAAAAGATGCGTGAACTTATTATAGCAGATTATTTTGAATATCGAATAGACAGCTAGTATAGTGAACATGACGGTAGCTAGATAAATGTGCACGTTCCAGGCAAAAGGCCAGGTCACACCTTGCCTCTGCACTGAATTCTTCGCATCCTGTTTTAGAATCCTATCAGTATTCCCTACAAAATTGTGATACCTCTCCGTGGACATCTCAGGGTCTTTCAACTCGAACGTAACCGTCGTAGCTGGGGTATAATCCCTTGATTCGTTCTTCTCCTTTGTTGCGTATTGGAGATTGACTTTGGTGTCCTGATCTGCGTTTGTCGGCCGATCTAGGTTGTTCATATCTTGATCTAGGACTGCTAGAGGTGATCCTTCTGTAGATGTATCTCTTGCATCGCTTAACGTGACGCCATCTTTAGTGCTAAAGACGTCGCTTTTGGATGTTTTCTCTTGTGGCTTAGCAGTGACGGTTCTAAGTAGTACGTCAGGTATGTCTTCCTTTCTTCCGTTGGATCCTGAGAGGATCCGGGAAATGGTGGGGATGTTGAGGGAGTTGGGCACGAAGTCTGTAAAGTTAGCTTGCTCGTGTGATTTCACATCGTCCAGGTCTGTGTCGGGCTGGAAATAAAAAAGTTAGGGTTAATTAAATTAATTTTATTAAATTAATTATTATTATTTATTGCACCCAGAAATCGTGGGTGTTCTAGCAGATCCGAATATTTTTATGCATCTTTGCTATACTATAGAAAGAAAAGCTTTACGCTGGACAGCTTTGCATAAAGAAGAATATGCTGATTGTATCATTTAATCCTGATTATATAGTATCGTGGTTATTCCTGGTTTTGTATATTTCTCTCCAGCGTTAAAAAATCCAATACATTCCCATTTATTTGGAAGGTGTCAAAACCACTAAACTAGAGGAACTAAAGGCACTAAACTGAGAACCTTCAAATCCGACAGCTCTTGCGTGGTGGCCACAGATTCCGTTTTCAAACACACCATTTTAATTAGTTTAATTAGTATAGTTCGTGTCGCCTCCCAAATCGCAGGCAATATCTTGTTTACTCGAATGTTTAACTAACATGTTATAAGCACTATAGAATACCAACGTATTTTATTCTGTAATCTTATATTTACGTGACACCTTACGAATCTGATACTCTACTTCCACTCCAGTCACTCCACTTTAAACCATGACTCCATTAACACATTCATACACACACACACTCTGATAGGCACTTCCGAAATGTCATAAGTCCAAAATTCCACGCAATCGTCTCCAAAAATCAAGCTGAAACTAACCTTATGGCAACGGTGTTCAATGTTTTTCACAGCCACACACATACACACTTCCCCAATCATCCACAAGCACACAAGCAACCAATCGTCTCCACACGTCAAGGTGAAACCAACCTTATGGCTAGGAGTGTTCAGTGCTTTTTTCTTCTGCGGCTCGACGCTGGCTGGCGGCATTGGAGGCGCGGGCGGTGGTGCCGGCACTTGAGGGGATGAGGTCTCCTGAAAAAAAAAAAACGACAAAAAATAAAAAACAGTCAGTCGATCGTTACATATGGCATCGCTTCCTGAGATGTGTTGAGTTTGGGGCTAAATATACGAAAGTTTACGGTTTTTACATCACGGTGAGAAACTGAGAACTTAGACTGAGATCACTTTTTTGACGATAAACTGGTAAGCATGGCATTAGGCTCATAGCTCAGTCTATACAAAACTAGTCTCCCTAGAACCTATATCTGACACCCATTTCGAGACCGTTTTCAAAAAATATGACATCCTAACTAATCCCTTGAGTATAGTAAGTGTCAATAGAGACAACAACAATACCCTCTACACACAACTATTTAAGAAAGATATAAACATTACTGTTTTGAAAGCACAATGAGTAATTAAGAAACTTAAGAATCGCCGAGAACGAAGTTCTTTGCAACATTTTACGGCGCAAGAGCGCTATAAAACTTTGTTTTAGTTTTCGGAATACGGCAACAATAGTAAGAAGATATTGAAAGGCGTCTTTACCTGCTATTCATAATAAACGAATCCTATTGTATCGAGAACCCTTTTGTCGAGAGATTTAAATTTTCTCAGCGTTTATGAATGAGTATTATTACCATCGCAACTTTCGTTAGTAAGTACTTCTTGTGCTTTTCAAATGGAGATACTTAGAATGTTCAAATTGTGGTTAAATTCATTGCGTATTTAACAACTTTAAGCGTTATTTAAACAAACTCTCTATTAACTATAGAAAACTAAAGAACGAATATTCATTTAGGTATGTAGTTTAAGGAAGGAGTGATGGGGGAGTAGGCTCAATCTAACTCGTATCCGGGTAAAGGCCTGTGCCCCTCGTTGGTGACAAAAATAGGCAACATTTACTTTTGTAAGAGGAAAGTCTTTAATTCGGCTAAGATTCTACGTCATTTCCTACGGATATCCACGGGGCCCAGGTATTATTGTATATCCCACTTGACAAAGTTAAGCAACAGCTCACCTGTCCCGGCGGTCTGATGGGTATCCGCTCGTGGCCTGGTCCCAGCGACGGAGGGGGGATGGGTCTTCTGTTGAGATAGTTGTTGCCATCTGTGTTCGTGCCTGGAAATTATTAAACACACATTTTAAATGTCGTTTATCGCTTAGAGTACAGTACAGTACTCTTTGAAAAAATAGTTGCGCACATAGCAGTGGCACTTAGTAATAGTTGCGCACATAGCAGTGGCACTTAGTAATAGTTGCGCACATAGCAGTGGCACTTAGTAATAGTTGCGCACATAGCGGTGGCACTTAGTAATAGGCTGACCTAAGGGTGTTAAAATAGAAAGAAAGACAAACAAATAACACATTCCCAAAAAGATACTTTCATGACCTATCCCAGAGTGTCCCTTCTACCAAAAGTAAACATTCCTAAAAGGACACATTCATACCCCATCCCAGAGAGTATCTTCTACCAACAGCACACATTTTCAAGTGGACCCATTCTCAAAAGGATACATTAATACCCTATCCCAGAATGTCTCTTCTACCCAACCCCAAGTGGACACATTCCCAACCTCAATGGACACATTCCTAAAAGGACACTTTCCTCACCTATCCCAGAAAGTCTCTTCTACCAACAGCGCACATTTCCAACCCCAAGTGGACACATTCCCAAACTCAAGTGGACACATTCCCAAACTCAAGTGGACACATTCCCAAACTCAAGTGGACACATTCCCAAACTCAAGTGGACACCTTCCCGAAAAGAAACCCTATCCCAGAAAGTCTCTTCTACCGATATCATACATTCCTAAGTGGGCACATTCTCAAAAGGACACATTCCTAACCTGTCCCAGAAAGTCCCTTCCACAGCACATATTCCCAATTTATAAAAGTGTTTCTTCTTTCAACTGGAAATTTTCCAAAAGGACACTTATATAATAACAAAACTGACCTCTAAGCGTGGGCTTGTCGGCGAACGGGTTGCGGTACTCGGGGGGCAGCGGGGGGGTGAAGAAGGCGCGTCCGGGGGGCGCGTACGAGGGCACCGCGCCCCCCACGCCCCCCACGCCCGCCAGCAGCGCCGCGCCGTGGTGCTGCGGGGGCCTGCGGGGGAAGAGATGTGTTAGGCGAATTTACAAATAATAACAATAATACAATAAATAACATAGGTACATACAAAAAAAAAATCAAAAAATAAACAAATATAATAAAAAATAACAATTTAAAAAAATAACAATTATAAAAAATACAAGTAGGTAGTAGGTATACAATGGAGAATTGAATGGATAGAAGTAGGCACAACTATGCATCTTCCACCAGGCATGGGAAAAGCCGTGACTCTATGATGATGTTCCTCATCATCATCAAAGCGTCACGCAGTTTTCTTTACAATTTTATATATCTGAATCTTGAATATTTTTCTTGTAGGGGCAGAAACAATCAGCGTCTCTTACTGATTTCTTAGCCTGTTAAAACAAAATTTACATATTTTTATTCTTCTGTTATTTATCAAAACAATTGTCCACAGACTAATATGAGCATCTTCTGATAAAACAAAATAGCATCTGCAAATTATTTCCATTTTGAACTCACCTAACCTTTTTATTAGAAGTTTAATGTCGAACATAAACACAATGCAAATGGCGACCATTAAAATAAATATTCTCCAATAAACATCAGCAGACAAATGTCTAACTTTATTAGAATCTTCTAGCTTATTTCAATATTTCATACTGAAGTCATTCATCTTCGAGAGTTCAGTACCCTTTACATGGGTACTGTTTTTAAATCATTAATAGAGTAGATAAGTAGATATGTGAAGGTATTTACTCTGTTACTAAATTCAACGTTGTCTTTATCAACAATTACTGATAACTCGTCACGTCACGTCTTTTCAACATGGAATTAAAATAAAGGTAAATCTAGAATATCCTATGGAAATAAAATAAATCCTTCTTAACCCTAAAACTGTTGTAATAAGACCGCTTTAACGCTTTTGTTCGGGTTAAAATCACTGTCAAGAGCGAGTTGGACCACAGATTAATAAAGAGTTGGACTCGCTTAGGAAGGGTTTTGTACCATGGTGTGACACTTCCTTTAGCTCCATTTGATGCGGTTTCCGCGCCCGTTTGTCTGTCCGTAAGATGACTGTATCTCATCGATCGTATTAAGTTAGAGCTAGAGCGAACAGTCGCGTTAGCAACCCGGTTGGTTACCCTTCGGGTAAGGAACCCTAAAAATTGGCACGGCGCCCGTAGGTTCTCGTAAGTTTGGTTCTGTTGCTTTATTTCGAGTACGAAAACCGCATTCAAATGGAGCTAAAGGAAGAGTCATTAAAGGAATCGTCGGGGTTTTGTTCGAAACGGAATCGGACCACGCTGCGTCATGAATTCTGGTGGGAAAGTATTTGGCGGCAAAGTAATTTTCACTTCCAATAAAAAATACTTGTAACCAGGGAGCGATATAGTCTCTGCTTGTAACCAAACTTTAATAAAGTGGCAAAGCCTATTAGGATTTTTTTCGTCTTCCCCAGCCGAGATTCGAAGCTAGTGGGTTGTTGGAAGTTTGAGAGGCATCATCGAATCACACAATAAAAAAAACTTTGTTTTTTTTTTGCCCGAAAATAAAAGGTAATATCGTGAAAACAGAAAGGGACGGACACACATAATATTATAATGATTTTTAGCTCTGTCTTTCACCCTGCAAACTCATTGAGTCAGCAGGACCTCAGGTTATGGCGAGGTACGAGAAGTACATTTCCGTAAAAAAAAAACCTTTAGGTTAGCAACACAGCAAAGCAATACATACCTACAACACATAAGCATACCTTGCTCTATACTACATGCATGATCCTAAACTTAGATATAGGGACCGGGTCAAGATAATTCAATTACACAAGTTTTAATTAAAGTTAGTTTAAATTATGTGCGAACTCCATAAAATTAATCTTACGTCCTCGTAACAAACGGAAGTTTAGCTTTACTACTCAACGCTAGATGGCGATAGCAGTCGGAACTTAACTCTTCTGAGGAAAACTCGCTTACTTGAAACTTTATTAATTTAGGGTTTTATTAGGACCCAAGCAGACGACTAGAATACGGGGAAATACTTCTTAAATTGTGTATAGTATTAAATTGTACGAACATGGTTTTATGGGTCTGAAATAATAAAAGGAAAGATACTGGATAAAATAATGAAATGATATTGCAAAGATATAAAAATAAATCTGTTATTTTGACTCGCGGTTCCGCTATTCATTACTAGGTGTCGCTGTTAGTCTGTATACAATACATACGCCATGTTGGTAGCCACAAAACTAACAATGAAACACCTATTTTAACTTCAAAGAACTCTACAAATATTCAACAACGGACCGTATTTACATTTAGATATGTAGCTTTTGATTTAAATTAACAATGGATATACAGCCCGCGGCTTCGGCCATGTTAGCCGAATCGGCACAAATAAAATAAAAGCCAAGTCCATTGTACCACAAAACTAAACTAAACATGGCAACATTGAAGAGAAATAAATCTGTTTTATATCGAATAATTCTAAAATAAAAAACATTGTTTTATTGAAATCGTAATTTTGCTAAATCCATAGACTAAGACAGAGAGACACTACAGAAACACACAATGTGATTTGCACGGAACACAATGTGTTCCGTGGTGATTTGCAATAACATAAAAACATTACCCTCCTTCTGGTGCAGTCTGTTAAAAAAGTGCCAATTGACCCTCATCGTAGCCTATTCTCATAAGGGCGTGGCAGAGGCACAATGCTCGCAATTTTAGCCAGTTTATATAATATATTTATTTATTATTATATAAAATGGCTAAAAGCTTATTATACAGGGTGACATTTAATTAGCCGATCATATTTTGGGGAATGATAGTCCCCATCATTATGAACCACTTTGCCCAAGAAACATCTAGTCACAAATGAAAAAAAAAATATTGACCCCCAGTACATTGCCCCGATCAGCTGATTTCAAGTTACATGGGAGACCCATTTTTTTTTTTCGTTTGCGACCGTAGTTTCCTTGGGGAAAGTTCTTCATAATAATGGGTACTATCATTCCCCAAAATATGAACAGCTAATTAAATGTCAGCCTGTATAAACTGGCATTAATGATCCATAAACTGTTACAAAAACACCATTTTACGTGACGGGGGACAGGCCCGTCGCCGGTCATCCCTCATCAATGAACATAAACATTGACAACTACTTCTCACAAGGTAAACGCCATTTAATTATTGAGCACAATTCCCTTTCTGACAATCGAATTATCATGTCAAAACGAAACGAATGGCGGCTTAATCCCAAAATCCGACCAATCGGAGCGCTTGACGCGCAAAATCTGTGGATTAATCGTATTTTTATTTATTATTTTTAAAACCGAGTTAAAATAAAGAATGGAATAGGCCGAGGGGAGACGCGGATTACATAAAAAAACGGGATGTTTAAAACGGCGAGTTTAAACAATATGTTTGGGGCAGGGTATGTTTTTAAAAGCTTTTCATTTTGTATGTTATTGCGATGTCAAAGTTTTATTTTTCTGTATACTGTACACACAATTAAATTAACCAAAACCCACACACCTATCCCAACCGGGCACTCAGCCGGGAACAATTAAAACAAAGCGAACAAGTTTCCGAACAAGTTACTGAACATGAGATAACATGCGTTGTAAAAGTTCAACTTTACCAGTTTGCATAATAGCGGATATTTCGAAGTTTCGGCTGTGGGAAGGTTAACGAGGGTTCCGTAGATAACCACTAAACTCGAATTACTAATCTCGTGGCAGAAAGGTAAACAAGGCCCAGTACAGTAATCCTCAGAAAATAATTATACAACGACCTTGGAATATATAGACGAGTTTTATTAAACCAAGGAGCTTAATTTTAAGTATAAAAGGCCTTTCTTAACTTTTTAAAAAAATGTTGCGTTTTTTTTCTTAGGGCGTTTTGGTGGTGGTTTTACGACTACTTCTAAGGGCGACTGAGCGACAGTTATGAATATATTTATATATCAAACACGTGCATTTCTGAATAGGACGAAATCTTCGTAAAAGCCGAAACCCAGAACAGTCTATGTTTAGCTCCGCAACAACAATTAGGTAAGTAAGTACTCATAAAAGCGTTTTATCACATTTTACAACCGCCCCCGGATCAGAATAGAAAACGTTTTATTTTTATCACTTCACACCGGCTGAAGTAGAGTACGATAATAAAATAACAAACATTACATAGCATCACGTCTTTTTCCATACGGGGTGGCAGACGAGCAATAGGCTTGTGGCCAAGGTAATCCAATAAATCTAGGAACAAGTCTTAACTTGAAGCATTATGTACAAAATGGCTTGAAATTCTCAGAATTGTATATTTCCAGCAGATATATTTTGTGCAAAAAAAGACAGCATTTGATGGCACTTTTACATGACGTCATTCTGTTGTTATTTCATAGAACTCAGGAACAAAAGTTCCGTTTTGACAGTTCATAAAAGGTATCTAAGTATTTTGACTTGACAGGCCACAAGCCTATTCTGCCCACCACGTGTAGCCAGTTATTTAATACTTTCGGCTTTTTTGCATGACAGGTCTCTAAACCCATCGCCGTAGCTACGGGAATATGAAGGTTTCCTCACGATGTCTACCATCACTGTTAGAACTGTTAGAACATCAATTTATTGGACTTGAGATAAATCATGAGTAGGAACATGGTCGGTACTTCAGTACAGATTCGAACTGGAACCAGTATCCTGCGTGAGAAGTGAGCGCGAAATCACTAGACCACGGACGCTCTACGGCGATAAAATCGCACATAAATCTATCGTTAACCGACCGAATCAAATAGGTATGCCAATTTGACCTGATTGTGCGAAAATCCTGCCGAGTCATTGTAATTTTGGTATAACAGAGTAATAAACGTTTTAGTGATTGTGCTCTATTTGAAAAGTTGCCAACAACCAACAAATGAAAATGTGATAAATGCCGCCATTTTGTTTAATTGGCTGATGAATATTGAATAAGCCATTTTGGAACGGCACTTTAGTGTATGTGTTTTCAAAAGCTATAATTTCTGGAACTTCCCGACATGTTTTCTACCTATTTTGAAAAGGCTGTTGGCTGTATGCGTGCCTCTGCCAACCCACACGAGATAAGGCGTGTCTCTATGTTTGTTTGATTCGTTTGGTTTTGAAGACATGAGGTGTTAAGAGCCTCCAATTTCCCCTGCATGTGAAAATACTAATTGCCATAGATTTCTTTCTTAAATCATTCATCAATCATTTCCTTTTGAGTTATTAATGACCAGCATTTGCTATAGAAATATAGTTTTTGATGCTTCGTTGCCCTAATATGCAAACTACGAAAATCATAGGATCAATTTGTGTAACAATACAAGTGGTTTAATGAACTGCCGAACCAATTTCGAACCGACAAAACTTCCTAATGCGTAAAAGTGGCAGCCAAACAGCCGCATTGTTCGTTTTACAAAACGCCCAACTTTATGACTTCGAAAAAAAGTTGTGGAGTTGTTATTTATTAAGTGAACAATACATTTTCTTTCGCGATATTATATTCCTCCAACTTCCACCTTCACACTTCGATCAATCAATCCGAACTGTCAAATGTGGCAAGTTTCCGACGGACGAGGCGGGAACTCGCCGAGAACTTTTTCATTATCTCCCTTGCGTTTTGCACCCTATTTGAATGAGAAACTAGGTTTTATTGATACTATCGGAAGTTTTCGTACGGACCGGAAGTTATTTGTTTCCGGAATAATAAGGAAAAATCTGAAAGAGCGTTGCCATGGTTTTGCTATTGACCAAAAACAAACCATACGCCTACTATACTATCGATATATATTGTGATTGATTTTCCACGTGATCTCTGTCCAATTTAATTTAAATCGCCTGCTTCAATATTGAGTCTTATATTACAAAAGGTTTTAATTAAGGTTTCCACTTCATCTCCAGTTAATTGGAACCTGTTAATCCAGTTAAATGGAAACTATCTCCAGTTAACTGAAAGCTATCTTCAGTTAACAGAAATCTGTTTCTCCAGTTAATGGAAAACTGTATCTCCAGGTAATGGAAAGCAGTAACTCCAGGTAACCCTAAACTGTAACTCCGGTTAACTGGAAACTATCACCAATATTAACGTAAAACAGTATCTCCAGTTAACGGAAAACTGTAACTCCAATTGACTGCAAAATGTATCTCCAGTTAACCGAAAACTGTAACTCCAGTTACCTGCCAAGTATCCAGTTTAACTCACAACTGCGACGCGAAACCAGTTAAAAAACTCACCTCGGCTTATGATAAGTGGGGTTGCTGTTAGTCTTGAGGATGTCCGCGTTGGGCACGGACGTCGGCAGCGCATGCTCCCGCTCCAGCTCTGTCTCGTAGCTTTCCAGCGGTACGTGCTTTCCGGGCAACGGCTCAGCTGCGAATGAGAGAAAATGCAGGTTAGCCAACTTGCTGGGCGAAAATTTTGGACTAAATTAAACTTGGGTGGCCGGAAGTGGCACAGTCCAGGGATGTGTGGATTCAAGAGGAGGAGGCCTTTACCGAGTAGTGGCACCAGCAGCACCTTTACCTCTACATAATTACGGCTGCATAAAAAAAAACCTTAATTGCGACTGGGCGTGCAGAATTCTTCATTGGTTTTCGCGTGTATCACCAAGCCATAAGGTTACAAATCTGGTGTTACAACAACCGACCGGCACAATTGTGCCCACTTTTGGCCAGATACTCCGAGACAGGGACTAGCCCATCTCCGAACGGATTCGAACCCACATCTCCTGCATGAGAAGCAAGCGTGAAACCCACTTGACCACGGAGCTCGAGATAAAGCCATAATGCCAACTTAGTATAAAACGGAAGTACACGTTATGTGCGATATTGTCTCGCACTTGGCCAAATTTATAACCGACTTCAAAAAAGTAGGTATTATTTCATCGATACCAATGTTTTTGAAAATCATAACAATTGGGTAGTTCCAGGGAAATAAAATGAATCTAGGAACAAGTCTGAAGTAGAAGCATTATATAAAATGGCTTGCCATTCTCAGAATTGTATATTTTCAGCATATATATTTTATAAGGTCAATTTTGTGACGCACAAATCTTTATTACACAGCCGCAGCACTATCCTGTCTGTGATCGCGGGTCAAGTTGACACCCGTTTCACCAGACAATGGTCAAATATAATTATTAAGTCTAATTGTTATTATTAAACCTTAAAATAAGTTCTACAAATGGATGTAATGTCTGAAAATAAATATATTCTATTCTTCTATTCTATTGAACAACCACACGATCCTAATGTTGGTCTTAAACAAAATGACTATATTGAACGCACACAAATAGCATTATTCCATACTTTCTTCGTAAAAGACAGTTAAGTGTTATGAAATGAGTGAGTATTAAGAAAGAGTTATTTTAGTGGTGATACCGCACCTTGTATGCAACTGATAGCATAATGTCTTCATCATTAGTGTCTTATCTCAGTTCAGTAGGCCGTAACAGTACATTTTTATACAGGGTGGCCAAAAAATACTTATAATACCTATAATTTCTAGTTACCTTTGTGTAAAAATATTTTTTGGTTTAAAAGTTGTAAAATTTTTAGTTTTTCATTTTTACTACAAATCACACAGTTGTCAGTAAAAATATTCGGACCACTGAAGTTGGGCCATCCTGTATAGATAGATCTAAGGTCACGAAGGGTCAATAAAATTATCGAGTCAAGTATCGAATCGACCTAATTCTCACTTGGAATTCAATGCAAAGAGGCAACAATACAATAAAATATCAAACCTTTTTAAGAATGCAACAGCCAGCGAATTCGAAATTCGAAGAACGAAAAACAAAACGCTAGCTGACTTGCGAAAAAGAACTTTATTA
Source organism: Argyresthia albistria (assembly GCA_963457715.1). Taxonomy (NCBI): domain Eukaryota; kingdom Metazoa; phylum Arthropoda; class Insecta; order Lepidoptera; family Argyresthiidae; genus Argyresthia; species Argyresthia albistria. The sequence continues at coordinate 7,289,509 of OY735275.1, read as the reverse complement.
TTTTTAAAAAGCTATTGTTTCTAGCCGGCCAGTAGTAGGTATGGAGTGAATTCGCGTGATTCACTATTTGTCTTTCCCACGAGCTATCAAATTCTGAGTTCATTCGAAAGATAAAAACCTATTGTTCGTAGCCACTTGAGAATCGGTTTGTTACTTCAAACAAAAGTGGTGCGATATTTAGGTTAGGTTGTATGGGTTATCGTGACTTTCTGTTTTTCGTTCCAGTTTCCGAACTTTATGATATTGAGTCGATATTGGATCCCAAAGTTGGGAAGCGGTGAGCTGAAAAGTTTAAGTGAACTATTGGGAATGTTAGAAATGGGACGAGTTTTACGTCTGAATTCTGTCAGATACTCTTTATTTTAAACAACACAGTAAAACCCATACATATCTACCTGCAAACGAGAAAGAGAAAATACCTTCATAAGTATATGTACTTCTGACGAAACCATTTGCTATGCCTACCTTGTCAATAATTAGTTAGGTTTATAAAATTAAAATAAACTTATCATTCCCAAACAAAAGAAATATCAACAATAGATATCTACCGATGCGTTTCTGACAAAATTATTTGTTAGTCTAAAAAAAGCACGTTTCGTTTCTGCTCCAAATTGAAGCATTGAAGATTGATTATTACCCGTCAAATAATGCAAGGCGGCCATTTTGAAATATAACGGAACACTTTATCGAAATGAAATACGGAAAGAGAAGTCTAGACAGTCAATTAGGCATGTCGCAGTGAGAAAGTTAAATATGTCATATTCCCAATTGTCTAGGCTTTCGTCGTCTGACGTTTGAAGTATATTTTAAAACAAATTTTCAATACCCAATTATTCATTCATAATTTAGATATTTCGCAATTTCTATATTGCAGGTACTCAAATGACATAATATACTTACAGATAGTTTTTTCTACAAAATTTGCAAAGGCGAGCTTATCTCTAATAGGAGATTTCTTCCAGCAAACTATGTTGGGTAAGAGACGGAGATGATAGGAGATCCTTTTTTTATCCAAACTCCTAATAAAGATACTACATACGTACGTACATAACTTATTTACCTAGAGGCCCTAGGGTATCGAATTAAATTATTTGATGTCAAAGTCAAAAAAGTAAAAAAAAAATTGACCATAAAATCATACAGATTCAACGTCAATATAATATTAATATTTTTTTATACTACCGCCCGTTCGGAAGTTGTGGGCTTAGGGATGGAATTTCGCCAAACTGCAGGGAAGTGTAAAAATATGCTATTCAAACTAAACTAACTAAAGCCATTAGCATTGCGACTTTCACAATTATTACACTTTGAATAACAGTCTCAAGAATGATATTAGTTCGAAAACTCCGCACAGACATACTTAAACTTTAAGATGACTTGAGATCAGCAACTCCAAGTTAGTTATGCCTGAATCATAATTTTCTTGACAAAATTGAGAAAACAAGAAGTAAGTACCTAAAAATTGTTTACAAAGATAAGCTGATTTCCAATCGAAACTCGAGCCAATTTAAAAAATGCATGGAATTACGTGGAGAATTTAAAATCTGGCTAAACTTTGGGCACCTTTGTGTCTCTGATATACCGTATGGGAAAAAGAGTTACGCTACCTATTTTATTAATAATTTCTTTGTTGCACACAGATAATGTGATGATTATGTTTGTTCCAAATATATTCCTACTTCAACCCCTCGAAAAAGTGGCTTCGTTCATACTTATCCCTTGTTCGAAGGTTCTTCGCTCAGTCAGTATAGTAGAGCATTTGATGTTTTTTTATGGCATACTTTCACTCCCGCTTAGGCGCCTCATAAATAAATTAGCGGTGCTTTTTTCATGTGTAGGAAATACTCGGCAAATCGTAGTAGTCAATTTCAGGTACATGTCTTCATCATAATTTGACTATATAACCTAGGGTTTTCTTTCATGTTGGAAAACGTGTTTGGATAAAAAATTCTCGATAGAATATAAATCCAACGTCAACCCTTATTTCCAATATTGTAGTAATAAATATGATCTTTCTATTAATTGTATGTGGGGAGTTGTTGTTACTAGCGATTTGAAAATTGAAATGTAATTCCCTGAAATAGCTTACTTTTTATAAAAAAAAAAATCGTTTTGGCATTTACGTTGATTTAGATTAGGTGCGAGCGCACAATTTCCATCCCACTTGTTCCTATTCCCGAGTATTCCCTTCTCACTTCCGCAGTCTTCGTTGACTTTGGTTTGTAATTTTTCATTCGTCCTCTTAATTTTCGAATAGAGAATATTTCTGAACGATAGGTACTTGGGATGAGTCGGACCAGAAAAATTACGTTCTGAAATCAGATTAATTCCGCGAAATGTTTTATTGCAAAAAACATGCAAACTGTTCTGGTATTTTACTAATATCGCTGAAATCTTGAAACGCTCATTATAATATCGTTAGGGGATTGAATATGGTAATAAATTGGAATAAGGTTCTCGGAATTATTAAATTGTAATTATACTGTTACGATGGTGGAGATAAGATAATCCATACAGATATAATATTACTTGTGGTCTTAAGGAGGGAAAGTTAGGTACAGTCAGCTAAGATATTTATGTGGTACAATCACTCACCTCACTCATACATGTTGGCATATTCCCACATTTTAGTAATTTAATTTTTCTTTATTTCTACCTTACCTTATCTATTTTTTATTGATCGCCCTGTTTCGTAATTGGCATTTTATGTATTTAATATTGATTGTATTATTTATTTTCATAGGCTGTGAAATGGCAAATAAACAAATGAAATGAAATGAAATTAACGCCCGCTACTCAAATAGTTACTACACATGTCCTAAATAACCTGAAATATCTACACAGCGATAGTCTTAAACATAATGTCTAGAGACTGGATTATATGCAGTGGCATATTGCCTTTTTTCAGCGGTAAGTAGTTGCATATTTAGCAAAAAAAATTTAATCATGCGTATGCATTTCACTCGATATAATATTTTTATGGAGTTTAGTGCATATTTTAGCTATTTTTCTTGCTGCATGCCTATTTTGGGCTTTTTATGTTGCATCTAATCCGGTCTCCATGTCAATGTCCATGCTGACACGAAGGATGTTATCATAATTTTGACTTCTTTGGCGTAGATATTTTGGTCGGGGCATTGTTCTAAGGTCGGGGCACAGATTAATAAAGAGTTCGGGAATAGATTTAGTCATAACATAATTTATTCAGGTAAAGACAAGTTAGGCACATAGTTGTATGGATCCCAGTCTCCTAAACTAGGTTTATCACCTGCATTTCCGGAGGCAGAGCTCTTTCATTATTTGGTCGTTGAATTTTTGAACAAATTTAATAAAACACGATCTAAAGAGTAATTTATGAAATGGGTAATGAGATATGTATAGTGTAAGTGTGGGTGTGTGAGGAAGAGGATTGGGAGAGAATGAAGGAAGTGGGTTAATGTAAGAATGTATGTTTTTTTCATTGAGTTTAGTTACCAGGGGTGTGAGACTATATGAATTTTTAGTAAGTCGGAGTAAGGGCACAAGCCTTTACCCGGATACCAGTAAGACTGAGAGCCATATTCCACTGACTCACATAAATCCATCAATTTATCCACTTTCCCTCCCCCCCCTCCCATACCTTTTGCTTCTACGTAATATAAAAAAACTTGAATTACCTACTACTAGACTTATTGAACACTTACATAATTAGGTAAATTATAATCATCTAACATTAACATCAAGCACCGCTAGTGGTGGGAAGACGCTGGGGTCTGAGATACCATGGCAACACTAGTTCGGACTCCAACGTGTGTATACGGGGGAGTTTCTTGCCCTTCTTTGCTCCATCCCTAAGCCCACAACTTCCGAACGGGCGGTAGTATACAAAAATATTAATGTTATATTGAGGTTGACTAAGCAATCTGTATGATTTTATGGTCAATAAAAAATTTGAACTAGTACTTGTATACGTCTACTTAAACTCAGCTTTAGAACTTGTATGTCAATATGTCAATAAGAATAACCTTTCCTATTATAAGCTATTTAAGTAGAATATTGTAACTTTCTTAGGAAATAAATAAACTATTATAAAATAATTATTATTATAATTCCCAATCACAATATTTAAATGTAACAAAACACCCTACAACATCCTACCTTTCCTAAATCTCAGTCCCTAAGGAATATTCCCATAATTACCATGAGACGGTAAAGTTTGTGCCGATTGTGGCAAGTTCGATATAAACCGCGCTCGACAGGCGCGTGGTCGGGTCATGAGCGAAATACTTGAGAAACTTCACTGAGATAAGCATTTATAAGTGTAATCTAAAGTCTTAGGGTTATCGCGTTTCTTAGCTGGTTACGTCAACAGTTAACTTTAGGAGTAACAGGAATTATTTCACGTATTCCGAATACAGTATTCGGTAAAATCTAGGAACATGTCTGTAGTGCCGTTCTGCCATTCCTCAGATAGCGTTTATCTGTCTGTTTATCTGGGGCTTTTGACATTTCACACGTACAAATAGTGTCAAAAAATAGTTATCCGACTGTTTATCCGTCTCTTGAGAGACCCGGGCTTATTAAAGTCCAAGCTCATAATAAGGCATTACAATAAACACTGATACAGAACTTATTTTTAAATGTTTAGTTCGTCTACTCGACACGAGATGGCGCTAGTAGTATTTACAAAGCGAGTATGACCGAAGTGAATGCTAATTCACAACACACTACACCCAAAATGTCCGAAAAATACATCATCGAGACAAAAACATATGTAAAAACAGAATGGTAAAGTACATTGCATCTTGTCTTGCCCAGTAAACACTAAAAATAGCTACGGAAAATAGTTATTTACTCACTTTCTGAATGTTAACGTCAATTTGGTCCAAAAAATTATACATAATAATGTATTATTCAAATTGATAAGGTAACAGTTGAAACTGAACTAAAGAGGAGTCTTTACCTGAAGTGTTTTTTTTTTCAAAAATCCATTTCACATGTGGTACGCTCGTACACGCAATAAATAAAGTGTTTATGGAATCTGCTCCCGAAAAATCAAATTTAATCCACACGTATAATTTGTAAGGCCAGATACAACGCATGTTTTTAATTAAAAAAATACTCATCGTCGACTACCATTTATTCAGCGCTCTATAATTACAATGTAATTATCCTCCATACTATAACTATAAACCATTATACCCGCCATAAATCATGTCGGATCGTGATGATACCGAGAAATATGTTATAAAGGAGATTTTCTGCGTCTTATACAGGTTTGGTTTGTTAGCAATATCTTCAGCGTTTATTATCTCCATAGCAGCGGGCGATGGGTTAGCCCCCCCCCCCCAATCACAATTAAATATCAGGCTAAAGGAGATGGCTAAATGACTGCCCTAGCAATGTACAAAGACTTCTCACAAGCCAATAGCATATTTTTTTGTCTTGATATTTATTTATTTGTCTTTGGTATACAAAACAGCATTGAAGATAATACACTTAAATTAATATATTTACCATTACAACGGGTGAACGGCTGTCTTCTGCGCCAAAATATGTATACACAGCATGACTTATGTATAAAAAAGTAATTATTTAATTTATGCACACAAATCACGTAATTTACTTATGTATTAAAAAGCAATTATCCAACTTATGCACACAAATCACGCAAAAAATTTAAATATTAATTTATTAATTACTGCGTCACTAATAAGTTTGTAGAACTTGTCGGAATAAATTCAATAATTAATAGGTTTTAGCCTATTTTCCGTTCATTTTCTATGAGTCTGTGACGTTTGCCGTCGCTAGAGGTGGGTCAAAGCATAACGTAACGATAACAGTTACTGTCTAAACAAAGCTGGTTAGATGGCGTATGTTGCGTACGTGTTCCGTTTTCCCTTCGTTAGCCCGCCCGGTGTCGCAGCTTAACAACGAAGGCCAACGAGCGTGCGAAACAACGCTAAAAATCCTTCGTTGGCGTTCGTTGAGTTTACGGCTACACTTTACACTAATCAAAATGAAAACGGGCCTTAACTGTTGTCGTTACGTCACCCACCTCTAGCGACGTCAAAAGACGGAAATAGAAGTAACAACTATTAATTATTTAATTATTTCCTACAAGTCTCAATACAGACGCAGTAATTTATGAATTAATTTAAATGCTATTGGCTGTTGAGAAGTCTTTGTACATGTCTGGGGCAATCGTCCATAGTACATTTAGCCAACTCCTTTGGGCACAACTCTGCTTTTGCCACTCGTATGGGAAATGTCGTGACTAAAGCGATGATGTTGTTTATGAATGGTATTTTTGTGAACAACTTGCTAACTTACTTGCCTTCATTAATCCATAGCTGCGGCGATGGGCTAGCCCCCTGTCACGCAAAATGGAGTATTGAATCGCTGGATAAAAGTGGGGAAGAAACGGAGAGTAAACGCGTATGAGGAAATGCGTGACGTTATGTGAGTGTGTGTGTGTGTGTGTGTGAGAGAGAGGGTGTATGTGTGTGTGTTGTTCACTTTATCTCAACTATATCAATAAAACCGGTCAAATTACATTTAAAAGACTGAATTTTGAAAAAATCCCAACGAATGTAATTCCAATTTCTTCAAGATTCTAAAAGCTTTGAAGGCTTTTAGACGCTCAGAAAATTCCGTTTGTTTCCTTAATTAAATTCAAAACTGCATTTGGCCTCTTCAACGTAAATAACTTTAGATTCCTTTGTGTTTTAACACTCCAAAATATGAACGGGTTATTACAAATATTAATAAATGGCACTTACCTATTCTGAGTATATTTGTAATATCTACAGAACGAAAAATATTTAATTTGAGTTTGAATTTATGAAAGTGGTTTAGAATATTAGATCTTTTTGGAACATTCTATTACTGGCGTATTGTCGGCGCAAATTGTGCTTATGCCATGCCTCCCCGTAAAGAGAAAACGCATAAAACATAAACATTTACATACAGGCACATACATTGCTTCTGGCCCCACACTAGGATACCCTGTGTCGTGGGAACCAGAAACAGCGACATCACAAACATGTAAACATCCAAGACCTGGGGTTTTTTTTTGTCCCCAGCCGGGATGCATGACGCTATGTTATGATATATTCATTTATTTTTAAACATTAAAGAGTTTAATCGCGTTAAGGCACACGCGGGCCAAACTAACAATAGCAACAATAGACGTGCGAGATAGAGGGTTTAATACTTAACCACCTAAAAATATATTTGTGGAACTAAGACTCTGCTTTGCAGAAGCACTCAATGATAAAATAATTAGTTTATGGCTCGTAATATGAAGCCTTAAAGTTGCAATATTTAGTAAGCCTCAAAGGCAACTAGGTTAAGCTTGTGTATGAATATAGACTAATAACAAGCTTTAGTAAAAATTAGTATGATTAAAATATTAAATTTTGTGTTATACCTAGTGTCTTCGAGACTACTCATAACTCTTTTGCATGAATATGAATGCATTTGTATTAACTTCAAGTACTTTATAGCATAGCGTCACGCCTTCTCCCACACGGGGTGGCAGAGGCACAACTGTGCCCACTTTTAGCCAGTGATTCAATACTCCATTTTGCGTAAGAGGGGGGAATAGCAACATAAATTTATATAACCTAACTATTTTAAGGAGATATTGAAATAAAAGTATCCGACAAGGCTAACTAAAAGTAGAATATGAAAAAAATTTAAATGAAAAATTTATTTATTTTCTCCCAAAAAGACAAAACATATTTTGTATCCGACAACAAATAAAAGTATCCGACTAGGCTAACTAAAAGTAGAATATGAAAAAAATTCAAATGAAAAATTTATTTATTTTCTCTCTCCCAAAAAGACAAAACATAGAGTAAACGTAAAAAATAAACTTATTTAAGTATAGGTATACACTGTATAAGCAAATTCTTGTCTAAAAGGAAACAATGTTTCCTATTTGTGTCATATTCATACATCAAAGCCTGTCAAAGGAATAAAGAGGCATGAATTATTGCGTTCCGGGGACATAACCAGTTTGCCTTGTAAGATGTTTAGTGAAAAAAAAACGAAAATAATACAAAGGAGATCAGATTTGTTGATAAATTTCCTTTATACAGTGTTTTACATTCATAGCGTATTTCGTATAATATTTATAAGAAAATCATATAAAAGCCTATGCCTCTCGGTGGGGATATTAAAAGACTTAATGTAAGTATTTATCTAAAATGAAGCAATAAAATAAAGTTTGATAACGCTTGGGCCCTGGGCACCTGACCTGGTCTGAGACGAAGCGGGAATCTATTTTAAGTTAATAACCCGTTAAGTGCCATACGGGAATTAACAGAAGACTCTGCACTAATAAAATGGATACTTACAGGGGCTTAGTAGGTAGGTATACAATACTGTACCCAGCCAATTAAACCAAATGTAAGCAATGTTTGATGCCTATTGAGAAATCTCTGTTTTTTCGCTGTTGTTTTTCATATGCAATCTAATCTAGCCTCCATTGAAATAGCACCATTGTAACTATTATGCATACTTCTTTTTTGTGTCAATAAATATTATTATTATTATTATTAAATAATTTATAAGTACATAAAATAGATGATAGATGTTTGAATAGTTTGAATTAAAATAACACACTCGCAACTCGACCCATACCAAAGACACATTTATTTTATTCAATATTTCCAAGAATTTATTCGAACTGTGTAAACAATCAAACGAAAAGCCGAATCGGTCTTTCGGCAAATAACAAAACCAAAACTGAGGCCTGACCTGACTGAAAACCGTAAATCAATCAAACAAATTTTACGGCTCAATCATTTCTGCTCTCCATAGTAAACAAGTGTTTGAAACACAAACAAACTCTACCAAAAACAGTGGAGTAATTGTCGGCGACCTGGGGACCGAGTCTCAAGTGAGACATGAATAGCAATAGTGAACGATTGTTTACAAGGGCGCAAAATGCCGTGATTGTCTGTGCATGTGAATTATACTTTTCGTGACAACCATAATGGCTAGCAAGCAATAAACATATTAACAATACTAATAAACATAAGTAATAGCAGAATTATCTTCTTGTAAGCATTTAGTTTAAGACAATTATAGCATCTATCTAGATAAGCCCTATTTAAAAAATAAATAGAGATTTTCCATTAAATATTTATGATCTAATGGCACATTGGGATTTTTTGAACTCATTGAACCCTTTGATTAAGTAATGTGATAGTTGGAAGCAATAACGACTATTCACGACATAAGAGTAAGTTTATCAAGTAAAATGCAATCTGTATAGCAAAATTGACAAAAGTGTCACATGATTGAACTTCAGCTATTCTGAGAGCTCAATGTTTGTGCTTATGCAGACGTTACACCTCTTTCATAACAAACAACACCTCCAAAACAAACCGAAAACACGGCGACTACACTCAGCCTTTTCGGAAACAATAAAAAAAGTAGTTAACTCGCGATTAACAAATAAACTCCGCAGCATGTGGGCGCAGCCGGCAAAGTTGCCGCGGCAGTGAAGGGGTTAACAACAAGTGGTAACAAGTTTAACACTAGGTTCAACTTTAACCGTGAAGTACGTGCGTTTGCTGGTTTAGGTTGCAGTGGGGGGCGGTGGGGGGATGGAACTGCGAGAATTGGCTTGTCTGGCTAATGATCTATTGTTTAGAACTCTGGAGTCAACTTCATAGATCTTTATCAACATAAGGTAAAGTAGGCAGTAATAGCTCGCTGAGCCAGCGTGGTGGAGGACGGCTCAATCTTACTCGTATCCGGGTAAATGCTTGTACCCCTCGGCGGGGACATTAATAGGCTTAATTTACTTTTGGTAAAAGCTCAAAAATTTATGATCAGACCGAATAATTCGTGAAGTTTTGAGAATAATAGAAGATAAAACTGTAAACATTTACATACAGGCACATAGATCGCTTCTGGCCCCACACTAGGATACCCTGTAGGAAACAGAAACAGCAACAATAAACATCCAAGAAATGAAGTTTCTTTTTATAATTTAAACCAATTAATTTTATAACTAATTTATTTTACTCATTAGCACCACCCACGGGACACGTACGTGTTACGAAATTCCATCTAAATCCAACACCTATCCATTTTTTTTATATTTAGTAAAAAAACTTACAACATTTGAACCATACATAACTCATTCAAATAACAGTCCCTAAATTTCGTGTTTCCGCCCTTTTATGAACTAAAAATATCGCCCTTCATAATAAAGTTCTTCACTAGATGAGCTCATAGAAATAAAAACGGTTTAAAAAGATTTGTAGTAAAGTGTACTTGAATGTACTTTCGAACGCGGCTCGCTCGAGCTCAAAGTTCATTATCATTATTTATTAGGTACCTCGAGATTACCGACTTTTCTTCGTGACTGCACTTCCCGACTTAACTTTCCCACATTGGATAGCTCAGACACAGAAAAAGACACGTCTAAGTATACGGAAAAATATGACAAAGATACGACCAGATATTTATATAATTACCTATAAAAGAAAATAGTGAATAATAAATTCGTTAAATATAACTGTTAAATGTAGAATTATTTTCAATTATAGTTATAGGTACCTGATTTATACACAACACAAGACTAAAATAATTATGTATATTTCATACAAAGATTAGTACCGCTACTCGATACTAGATGGCGCCACCAGTAGCTGCGTTTCGAAATTATTCAATCAACTGGCTCCGTTTGAGCACGTAGTTTCTGAACTTAATTACTTTCTTTTTAGTCCGTCTAATTAAATGAACTCGGAAGAACGGAAAGAAAGCCACTACCATGCAGTTTATTAGCAAGAACTTTTGTTTAGTTTTAATAACCAGGCAGGTATTGGCAAGAAATTATACAAATCAAATGCTGGCCACTTTCGCAGAATACTGCGTGTTTCTCCAAATGGAGTATTGAATAATTGGCTAAATGTGAGCACAATTTAGGCCCTGCCACCCCGTGTGGGACGTAACGTTATGTTAAGTTTTATCTCGCGTATATTAAAACACTCAATAGTCCACTAATATGTCACATTTTAGCATAATTTCTTGCAACGTGCCAAACGCTCGACTCCTGAAATCTAACTTTTTAAAAGGCTATTTTGAAACGCACTCTACTAACTACAAACACGTTAATTATTCCCCAAGCACATTTGTAGCGTCCAGTCCGGATTTAATCGAAGGCAACAAAAATATTCCGTGTCCAGAGAACGAGGTTGGAATAAAAATCAAAAGAACTTTTAAAATGGAGGACATTGTACACCGCGGTCACGTGCGCGTAATCCAGTTTGCTTCGCCTTTTGAGTCCGAGAGATCTTCCGAAAAATATCCTTAAACTGAGTGACGGGGAATATTCCTGGTGAAGAGGAATTCCGATGATTCTTAGAGTAGAATTTAGAGATTTCTGCCGATACGGCTCTGGACCTAATATCCTCAGCCTCAGCCGCAGACCATAGACTAAGATAGACAACTCAAACACGGTGAAATGTATGAGAACCAAGCGTGACAATTTTTTACTAGAAAAAGTGACGTCACGAGCTCATTTTAGGAAGAAAAAAGGTGCTGTGCACACAATTCAAGACACGCGAAGTAGTGCATTCGCTGCATCTAACTACATTGATGTCTGTACTTAATTGGCACTCTCTGTAGTAGTTAAATTTTTATTAGTTGTTATATAAATAAAAATACTAACTCTTAAAGCAGGAGTCCGCAGGAGCAAACAATACTTTCCTGCTTTTTCGTATTAAGTTTGTAAGTACGAAAATGCAGGGCGTAGAGTTGGTATTTAGGACTCCGGTCGACATGGAACTTTTTCTGTCACAACGTTAATTTTGTTAATGAATACTAGGAAATACCTATGACGATTTGAAGTAATAATATTCTCACATAGTGGTCCAAACTTAATTTTTGGTCTCTTCTCTTCTCAGGACTCCAAAGAAGAGAAGAGACAAAAAATTACGTGTTCCATTGAGAATATCTAAAGAAATTAAGAAAGTTTCACTTCGATTTTGATTTTGAATCCAATGTTGTCTTTTTTTACACATTATTGAGTGTATGAAATGTAGCTGCTGGAATTATAATATTTCGATATAGTCAAGCCATTTAGTACATCTACTTCAGATATGTTCCTAGATTTATTTACCAAAAACCGAATTTCTCGAAAGGTTAGATTCGAGCAAGATCGTATACATGTGGTTAATGTTAGAAATGAGCGTGTATTTTGGGGGTTTCTATTATGCTGGATGATTGATGTCTGTCTGCTGTTCTTAGATTAGAAATCATATCATGTAACGGGTTTGAATTCCGAAATTATTCCAAATAATCTTAAGTGAAGCAGAGTAACTACCTAACTTTTAGAAAATCTATTTCATGTTATATTTTTGGTATTGGTTATTAACATGTTCACTAAAATTAAGTATTATTCTTGAACTTGATTGCTCTTTAATTATATAACAATAATAACCAACCAAGCCTTAGAAAGCTAATAGTCCGAAAATAATATTTTTGTTGATTTCGATAAAATCGGGATAAGATTTTACAAATGTGTTTGGGAAAGGTTTGTAGTAAGTTGACTGTTTACCATAAAATATCCTCCAGAAAACTTTGGAGATTAGATCTTGTTTAAAATTTTATTGGTTAAAATTTCCCTTTACTTTAAACTTAACTCTTTTATTTTTGTAACACCTCGAATAATTTATAATTCTAGGCAGGATTACGATTTCATGATTCAGTTTTCCTTTACCTTAATTATTAATAAGCTTCAGACTATTTAGAGCGCCTATTTTAACAAGAATTTTGGCCATAATTTCCTTTATTAAAATTAGCTTGAAACCATTCGAGTTCCTTCCCTTTTTGTTCAAGTATATTCAAGATGTCTACATGATAATTGGTATTCATATTCACGCATTTGAAATTGAAATCCTCTTCGTGTGTGGCAAAGCATCAGCTTACAAACTATTACTTCGACAGTTATGTCAACTTATGTCCATCTAATTGGCATTAAAACGGTGACAGAAAAGTGTTTTGCTGTATGCCCCAGAATGAATTCCGGACCGAGAATAGATGTTTTAGTTAGATTTATGTGAAGGAACTGTTTATATGCGGGTTGGTTAAGTATGTAATCGATTAATAGGATACTTCCCGCTATCGGATTATCTTTCTTTTCCCTTGTCTCTATCGTTAATGAATGAGTTCTTTTGGGATTACATTCTCAATGACGGATTTAGTAGATTTGTGAGTCATATCGCTGAATGTGGCAAAAATTCCGTTTCAGTCAAACTCGTAATAATCTTCGTCATAATTTTATGTTTAACGTTGTTTTGATTCGATCCTTTCATATGATGTCCGTGTTGTCATAAAATACACGCTTTAATGGTCTCTTCTTAACAATAAAATGCCAAATAAAGCGAACGATTTCGCAATAATCGGATATTTATTGCAAAGTAACCTAATATGCGGAGTGAACTTAAAGTTGGAATATTCAAAATGTCGCATTTAGCTTTTTAATTTAACACTTCAGCGTCACTGTCGTCTTCGATAATGTTAATTTCTTGAACAATAACGCCTGTTTCCACTTAGTCGATTATTATTCATTATGAATACCAATGAGGAATCGAGGGTATCAGTTTTCGAATAAATCACTTCAACAAATAGCCCTACATTTGCTGTCATAAATATTGAAACGAACTCTGTGTACCTATCAAATATTGCACTTAAGCCTAAAAAGCAATAAAAATTGTAATATAAACTCACCTAAAACTAGCAATATAAAACACAAGCTAATGTACAAGATCATCAGGAATCTTTGGTAACTAATAAACTAAGAATATCACAAATAAAACTGACAATCATCTGCGCGATTGCCGCACTAGTATAACTATATCACAGTTCACATCCCTATCTACGGCAGATTGGTCGCAATGTTCCATCACTGGTAACATCTCGGGCACATATCTCTTGCAGCTCCGACTTTCATTCGGGCTACAACTTTTTTTTCACTCCCTAACTTAAACTTTTGGTCGTCACTAGTGATCGGCCAGAGTCACCGACCACACTAACACAGAACATCACTAGCAATCCTTGTGGGTATCCTGTGAGTTTGCGAGTGTTCACTTATTTCACTTTTGTTGTACGATAATTTAGTTTGTTGGGCGGGCGCGACATACGTCCATCCCGTTCGGCGGTTCGTGTGCAACTGGCCTGAAGTTTGCGGGGATAGGTGAAGAATGCGGCGCGCATGACGCCTCAACGCCATCCGAGTCTGGCCAGACCAGTCCTAACCCTGCCGAATTGTAGAGACAGTCTTATCGCCAATTGCCAGCGCCTGGGGTGTGTTTTGAAACCAGCCGAGTGATATAACCAGCTAGAGTCGTGCATTGTCGGTGGCATGGGCCGTTGTCTCGACCGCTTTTTCGACATGAGTTTCATAAACACAGGGATCGTCCGTCGGTTTATGAATACAATCTATCTTCCGTCCTCTTCCAACTGATCGTGATGATGTTCGGAAGGCAGAAAAAAACAGGTAGACGAGATCGGGACTCAGCAGAAAGTAGCCCGAATATTTTTGTGATCAACTTTTGTATTTTATATCCATGCGTTTTCGATATCCAATTAACGTACTCGGATGCAAATTCTGATGCAAATGTTTGTTATGTACTTTATATGCAAATGGAATTTTCGTTCGAGAGATTGTAGGCCCGGCGGGTTTGTACGGTCACCGGGACAGCGGAGAGGTTAAATACCTATAGGTAATCGCGATGTAGGTATGTAACTGTTTGTTTTGTAAAGTACATCACAAATAATTTGATAACAAAGATGGTGAACATTTAGTAGTAAGGTAAAACCTTTTCCTCGCCATCCCTCGCTATTCTATAGTAAATGTGCATAGGTGCTTGGCATGGCACTGAAGGTGTTAACTTATTATAAATATAAGGCTAAAGTATTTTACAAAAAAAACTTCAGTATTCTTCAGGAAAATGAATCTTAATTAATTAGTTTAACTGTTAAAAACAATAAACGGTCAAGTGCGAGTAGGACTTGCACACCAAGGGTTCCGATCATACTTGGAGAGCGTAACACGGGTAATAAGGTTTCCACATAAAAAACTAAAGTATGATGTGATGTCAATGATGTCATCCATGTAGTAAACCAAATTGACATTTTTGGACAAAGATAGAAATTTGCGGTTTTCAGATTTTTCCCTTTACTTGTGCTATAAGACCTTGCTTTGTGTCAAATTTTATGATTGTAGGCCTACGGGAAGTACCCTATAGGTTTTGGGTCCATTGCGATTACTATGAAAATCCAACAATTTTGCAGCATAAACGGTCGTAGCGTTCGATTGCGTTGACCTAGAAGGTTGATTTTTTCACAGTTCTAGGTTACCACAGACCTTAAAAATTGACATAAATTTCAGCTTGATACGTCCACGCGTACTTGATATAAAGGGTCTTGATACACAGACGGACAGACAGACGGACGGACAACAAAGTGATAATATAATGGATCCTTTTTTTTCCTTTTGAGTATCGAAATCCTAAAAAGGCATTTCGTAACCACAAAGTCGTCCAATATCTTCCAATTTTTTTATGACTTATATTCTGACGAATACTGTACCTAGGTACCTAGCTAGAATACCTAGGTATTGTGTATTTGAAATCTAAATAGAGAACGCATTAAAAGAATCAATAATGAAATACTGCTCGTTAAAATAATAATAATATACTAATGCCCGATTTCACCAACAGTTAGGGGACACTTAGCTCTTTTTCTTAGCTGTCTAGCGATAGTTTCGGAGGCCGGACTCTTAAATTTAGCGGGACCCCTAGTAGCCTACATAACCTTTGAACTTAGGTCGAAGCAAAGCTCACACAGGTTCATCTTGAGCCTAGCTATGGAGGCAGACACCGCCCATATGCCCTATGTTTATAATTGTATTATAAATTATTGTAAACCCTTTCTTGAATAAAGTTTTTTATTATTTATTTATTTATTTAATTACCAAATTTAATTAATTAAGTTCGCAGAAATGTAGAGACGATTTAGAAATACGTGTTGGCACAAAGTACCTCCATTTGAATAATAATTCATACGGGTTGACGTTATCAGTACGAATAAACAATTATATACCTTAATAGAATTACTAAAGTAGCAAGAAGGTAAACAAACAATACGCCAATACAAAAACTCAGGACGTCAAAGTCACGGTTTTACACAAGGTGTAAATGAATTAACGCAAAATGAGAAACTACTTTGTTAGTGACATCATTCTGAGCAACTTTCATTATGAAACCAATTTGATCAGAGCAACTTTATTTTTTACTTCTCAGTACATTTTGTATGGAGAAGTGAAAAATAAAGTTGATCTGATCAAATCGGTTTCATAGTGAAATTTGCTGAGAATGATGTCACTAACAAAGTAGTTTCTCATTTTGCGTTAATTCATTTAGGTACACCTCGTATAGGCCAGTTTACCTTTTTGCCACGAATTGAGTAACGAGAATACACAATTGAAAAATATTTCTACATATCATAAGGGGTAAGCACATCTCCGTAAAGCACAACAATCATACCCCGACCCGAACCCGCACCAGCAGGCAAAAGAAACACACGTTCAATTTAAATCTAAACCTAAAATGGTTTCAAAACAAACAGGAGAAGCGGTCGGGCAAACAGGCGCGGTGCACCGCAATACCCATGCGTTAATAGGGTTAACTGAGCCACTCTATATACGGAACTAATCGGAACCAGCAAAAATATATAGCTAGCTACCTACTTTTGAAGTAAGCGAATTAGTAAAAACCCATTAATGTTCCCACCGAGGGGCCGGGGCCCATTTACTCGGATGCAAGTAAGATTGATCCATAATTTACCACGGTAGCTCACTGCGGGTTGGTAGAGGAGTTTTACGACTACTACATACTACGAAGTAGCGATAGTAGCCGGGACCTACAGCTTAATGTGTCAACCGAACAGAGACTATATATCCAATTGACTGCGCCTGCGGGGGAAAGCGGCTCGCCAAACGTTTGTTGTATTCAACAAACGTTCGCATAAGCAACCTATGTACGATGAGACGGGCCGCCAGACAGTTTCGCAGCGGCTGACCAATCACAGCTCTCTTACCTTGTCCCCCGCCGCCCGTATATTGGTGAGTTGTGTTCCAAAGGAAAATGTATCTATGCGCTCCCCACTGGATAAGTGCTCCCCACTGGATAAGTGCTCCCCACTGGATAAGTGCTCCCCACTGGATAAGTGCTCCCTGCATCCGAAACACGGAAGGTAAAAAAAATGTACATAAGTACTCGTGTCGTATGGCCGTCCAAAGTCCACGGCCCGCGATTTTCAATCTACCCACATTGAGATAAAACATTACTATGGAAAGTGGAATGGATGAACCAGCGGACCTATGAGTGGTTAACATTAATTAATTATCTCAGTGGTACCTACATGTTCAGCACCAGGAACCGACCTGCCTTGCACAAAATCTGCGCGTGACCTGCGTCTTTGCCTGCGTCTTAAGCCGGGTCCAGACATGTATCATTTGCCCGATCCGATCACCGTATCCGTATCGTCGACGCGTATCATGATCGCATATGTGGACGGGTAATGATACGCGTATCATGATACATTGACACAATACGCAGATACGGTACGGTGATCGGATCGGGCAAATGATACATGTCTGGACCCGGCTTTAGTATACGCTCGCTGATATATTCCTATAGGTAGTTAAAACATAGAAGGGAATCAGGGATTCTGTCAGGCTTTGAGTTAGAAGTTAGAAACTTGTCATCTTATTTTTATTCGGCATCTGATAAGGCCTATACTTTGAAATATGTTATTAAATGAAACTATTAAAATGACTTTAAAAGTCGGAAGCAAGCAAAAACCTCGGCCCCAAACCTGATATAGATACTTAACTGTATGTCTAACGACGAATTTGAGAAATTTTAATGTTTATGATGATGATGCCGTGATGCAAATACTATTTCCAAGAAAACACCTACTGATATAGTCATAGATGCCAAGATAACCGAAGTCGTAGCATTAAACTATACTCCCAAAGTGGAACAAGTTTTACACGACATTTTATTAATTCTAGTTCCCCATTTCACATTCTTGTCAGCCATTTTGGAACGCGAACCGCATTAAAAATACAACTAAAATGTATCTTTGTGTTTTATCAGGAGCATCAAAAACGAATCTATTAACAAGTCGAACCACCCCCAGCGAAGAAAAAAAAAGAAAAGGCACAGGCTGGATCATTAGTCCTGTGCTTAAAAAAAAACGGTCAAGTGCGAGTCGGACTTGAAAATGAATATGAAAAAAAAGTTTTTTACGAGTACACAGGTAAAACAGAACACTATTAGGTATAAGTTACATGGTTGGTTCGTCCACTGTTTGCCGAGACATCACGGTATGTTATCCAGTGGTCCATACACTAGGCAAGCCTGTATCGTACTTACATTCGAAGATATTCGTGACGTTTGTCGCTCTAACGGTGATGGAAATCATCGTGAGAAAACCTTCATTACTCCATAGCTGCGGCGATGGGCTAGCCCCCTGTCACGCAAAATGTAGTATTGAATAACTGGCTGAAGGTGGGCACAGTTGTGCCTCTGCCACCCCGTATGGGAAAAGGCGTGACGCTATGTTATGTTGCTGTACTTGAAATAACGCAATATAACCTGTGTATTTTTTTGGAAATTATTTTGTTTCTAGTACAGCCGGCATCAGACAAACTCGTGAAAATTTCAACTCTCTACCTATTACGGTTGATGAGATACATAAGTACATCCCGCTCTGATAGACTGATAGACGGATGGACGGACGGACAGACGGACAGAAGGATATTTAGTAAAAGGGTTCCCGCTGGACAACGTTCGGTTCGGGCACGGAACCCTAAAAACAAAATAAATTCGTCCATTTTGTGGACTTTGGAAAAGCATGTAAGCCGATAGTTTTAAAAGCATGCAGAGAATTTAATTTGAAATAGGTATTTTTATTCCTGGAATTAAGGAGCAAATGTTTATTAAGTTACGGCGTTGTAGGTTTTTAATACCCGTAATAACAATTTTGTAGACTACTAAAATAACATAGATACTTATTTAACTGTTTTATGGTGATGCGTATATTAACTGATAGGGAATTTGACTCCGAACACTAAACTTACATGACTTTCAATAAAGATTTTAAGTATGAAGATGTTGAAATCACAAACAGTTTTTTATACAGGGTGAAATTAAATTAGCTGACCATATTTTGAAACATGATAGTACCCATCATTGTGAACAACTTTCCCTATTAAACATATGGTCGCAAAAGAAAAAAAAATTTCGTCCCCCAGTACATTCAAGATTTCAATAGTTACTATGGGAGACCCAAAAATTTTTTTCGTTTGCGGCCTAATGATCCTTGGGGAAATTTCTTCATAATGATGGGTACTATGTACTATCATTCCCCAAAATATGGTCAGTTAATTAAATGTCACCCTGTATAGATGAAGGTAGGTAACTCCAAAAAGAGATCGAATCGGGTCTTATCATGTCTAGTCAACTCACGGTACAGTCGTCATCTAGACAAATTCGTCAAACTCTAGACTTCCTATACCTTATTTCGTAAACCAAAGGAACTACGATCGTACTTAAAACCTTAGCCGACAGTACTAACAGGGCCTTTGGAAAAAAACTAACGGGCGGGCGGCCCATGCCCTAAAAGAAAAAAAAACGAACAATAGCAGGTAATCGCGGTCTGTCGGCCGAATAACGAATTCAATATCCGATAATATAACACGCGTAAAATTTAGGTTCGCCACGCCAGCAATAGTTCGCCACGCCAGCAATAGTTGGGCACTTTACAGGAAATGCTTGTGGGAAATAAATAAAAGTTGCAACTAATAATCGCCTAACTAGTTATGTTTAAGTTATCACGAACAAATTATTCGATACGACACTATCGAAAAGCAAAATTTCAGTGATTCTTATTCTTTATGTTCTCGAAAACATATTGCGCTGTCATCCGTTCGTGATCGAGGCTCAGAAGTCCGGTATTCTTTAACTTACTTTACTTACTTTATTGCACAGAAAACATAATACAGACACTTTATATTGAAAAAAAAAATTGTACAAAGGCGAGCTTATCTCTAATAAGAGATCTCTTCCAGCAAACCTAGGATGGAGAGGAACCTAGGTATTCGCACGTCGATACAGTGTATCATGCATGCCTGCATGAAAATGTTTGTGTTATGTGTTGCTGTTGTTATTTATTCTGTGTTATTATCAACTCTCTTCCCCCGCTGACGGACAGACGGGCGGACAGCCGACACAAATGACTGTCCTATGAGATTCTCGCGATTTTTGTTAAATAACGACTTGAATTTCAAAGTATCATCATTATCGATCATTATCGATCCCTCACGATCGATTCGAGCCCGCTATGTCCCACTGCTGGGCAAAGGCCTCTCCCCATCTTCAACTCTATCCGATCCTGAGCGTCCTCCCTCCATTCCTTATCCCACAACTCACGACTCCATCTCTTCCTTACCAAAACATTCTCAACACCACCGACACATCGTCAGCAGAACCCGAGTGAAGTTGCCCACACATCAATGTCTGGGGTTTTTGTAAACAGATCCGATGACGGCGCCACTTAAAGCATAAACAGGATGTGACGACAACATGAAAGCAGCTCTCAGGGGTTTTACAAAGTATTCCTGTGTACTTTTATAAACATATTCCATCTGTGTTCGCTCATACCTTTTAATTATTTAAATAATTAATCTCACTGGTCCTGGTAACTTTTAACCTACAACGACGAAAAAGAGATGAAATAAGTTTGAAGCGTCTGTCTGTAGGTGTTTCTGTGGCACTCTAACAGGATAAGCGGATTTAAAATGGACTTTTCTTTAAAAGGCTTGGTTGCAATAGTTCTTAGCCATGTTAACTTAAAATCAGTTCAGTGGATGGAAAGTTGTCAGTGGGATTTTGATAAAATGTCCAGTTTATCCCATGTGGCGGCGACATATACATGGCAACCAGGGAGCACTTGTCCAGTGGAGAGCGCATATCATCATTTTCCTTTGAAACACAACTCACCAATTTACGGGCAGCGGTGTACGAGGTAAGAGAGCTGTGATTGGTCAGCCGCTGCGAAACTGTCTAGCGGCCCGTCATCGTACATAGGTTGCGTATGCGAACGTTTGTTGAATACAACAAACGTTGGGCGAGCCGCATTCCCCCGCAGGCGCAGTCAATTGGATATATAGTCTCTGATGGCAACCCAAAGCCATGGCCATCGCAGCATTGTCGCCGATATTGGACAAGTTTGTAACTTTTCTAATTCTGCACTGGTCAAGGTGTACCGTGCTTTGGGCACAAACTTACTCTATCGTATCATTTATGATATGAATGAATGTATGTATTTTCACCGCTCAGAATCAGACAGGAGTGGAAGAAGGAGAGAAAGGCCTTTACGCGATTGGAACATAGTAGGCTCATTTAGGCCAAGAGATCCATGGCACGGGGTTAACCTACTTGGTCTCCTGTCTCCCACTGTTTCCTAAATAGCACAAACTACTATAATAAGCAAAGATTATATAAACTTACTATAATAAGTAATTATATCCGTGTTTCGGATGGCACGTTAAGCTGTAGGTCCCGGCTACTATCACTACTTCGTAGTATGTAGTAGTCGTAAAACCCCTCCTCCAACCCGCACTGAGCCAGCGTGGTGGAGTATGGCTCAATCTTACTCGGATCCGGGTAAAGGCCTGTGCCCCTCGGTGGGGACATTAATGGGCTACATTTACATTACAATAAGTAACTACAATTCTTTTTGGGAGAAAATAAATAAATTTTTCATTTTTCATTTTCATTTCATTTCATAATTTATTTATTGCACACAAATAATTGAGAAACAAAAAGTGCATAAAAATAGTGTACCGTGATAATAATAAATAAGTAATAAAAAAAATGTAATCTCGTGCTAAATCTAAGCTATGTATTGTCCGAACAGATTAATATCCTCCTTCGGCGGCCGGGGTCCGACTTTTACAAGTTATTTCGGTGAAATATTATCGGACCGCGCCCCGGAGATGTCATTTCATTTGGGATCCGTCAATGAAACTAACTTCAGCATTGACGGCAGTTGAGGAATGTTTTGTGGCGAAACTTGTGATAGTTGTCAAGTACTTCCTCTATATTACTGATAGAAGAAATATCAAGAAATATTACCTTTAATTTTTGTTTTGTGCGGGATATATGAAATACAAGAACTGGTGGGATTCGAGAGGTCTGGAAGAGGGGAAGAGAGGCTTTTGCTAAGTCAGATGATATGGCTAGTAATAATAATGTAAAACATCGTGAGGAAACCTTCAATATCCATAGCTACGGCGATGGGCTGGCCACCTGTCACGCGAATTGAAGAACTGGCTAAGTGGGTACAATTGTAATTGTGCCACCCCAAGTGGGTAAAGGCGTAACCAAATTTCTGTAAATATAGCATTTTTATATGATAATCAGTTTATTGCCTTATAACCCGAATGGCACAAATATGGGATATTTTTAGTTTACCTTCGCAAAAGGGGTAAAGTAAACGCATCGTTGCCAAATCTTCTATAATATGCCATTGTATTAAAAATACGATACGATATCACGACTAATCAGCTGTGAAAAGACCGTTAAAATTAATAGAAGTGGTTTCGACACCGACAGAACCATAGTCCGTGAAGTGCGGTTCATGCTTGACCTGTTTTTCTTTAGACAACTGCAAAAACTGTGCAATTGAACTGTGCAATTGAATATTATTCTAATTCAGTTAAATGTCATCTATTTTTCATGGGTTATTTATTACCCTCAAATCTTTAACACTTTTCCTACATGGTGTTTTTTTTTTCATTAGGACACCAAGTGAAGTGAACCTCAGGTTATGTATTTACTTATGATGGAACCCCAAAATGGATTAATTATTATACATTTCACACGTTACGGCGTTATACTTGACAGCTGCATGCATATGCAGATTATGACTTCAAATTAGATGAATAATTTGCATAAAATTCAACTTTAAATTAATGTAGAGCTGCACGATTCGCTTTGAGTTGTAAAGGGGGAGACAGACAGTTTAATACACCGTGTTTTTTTTATCAAGCTACTCAGTACACATACAAAAATAAACTAAACTATCAACTAGGTATATTTTTTGTTGGCATTATACTTTTGTAATTTACTGGCAAATATTATAAAAAAAAACTCTAAGTAATAGGTAATATATATTTCTCATTATGAAACATCCGTTCATCGCTATTTCAATTAAATTCTCATGACATATTAAAAATATCAAATTTTAACGAATAATGTAACAACCCGATACAAAATATTACTTGGATCGGATGACAAATACTTCAATCATTACCACAGAAGAGATAATAGTACTCCGTCATTACTACCGCTAACACTACACTTAGTACAACAACGTTATAATATAACGATTGCACTTATACTTTTTTAGTTCGTCATAAAAAAGTTATTACCACCGTCACTGGGACGTATCTAGCTATTTTACATACAACAATATTATAGTTTTTACAGCCTATAAAGAATGAAAACAATGTCTTCATGTAGCTATAAAAATATTTAAAGTTTTCAGAAAGTGGGTCGAGTAATCTGGGCTTATTTGATTTAAAAAAAAACTTGGAACTTTTTATAGTCTATTGACAGATTGTGAAGGTTGCCGTTCTATTGTAAAAAAATGGATTATGAGTTGCAAAAACCGTGTTATGCATGTACGTACTTGAAAAATATACAGGTTGTATCTGTGCTCAATAAAAATATGTAATATTAATACAGAATTAAAACCCATGAATCAAGCTCAATGATATTTTTAATTTATTGCAAGATATGTTATAGATTTAGCTCTAAGTACATGTATACTTTTGAAATTAATCTATCCTTCTTCTCACAGTGGTCCAAGGTGGAGAAAAGGCACAAGTGAGATTACTACGTACGTATGTATAGTATATGAGACTATCTAAGCTTATAAAGATATTGGTTTTAATTTTTAGAGATCAATTCTGCCTGTCACGTGTTATTAAGATGAACTGCAGTTATCTAAGTAGTTACAAAGCTTTTATTTAACCATCAGTTTATTAAACAAATTCATCTTGTATTAAACATTTCATACTGTACCTTTTTGTGCAAGTAATTTCGTTTTGTCCGAATCAAAACGTGACAAAGAAAATTAAATCCTTAAAAAAAAACCGTCATTCTTTAAATTGATCTTTGTAAATAGTCATTGGATTAGTCTGTAAGGTTGTACAATTTAATTTGAACAATAAATAAATAAATAAATAAATAAATAAATAAATAAATAGGGGAAAGACCACTTCTGAAAACAATGGATTTATTGATAATATAATATTCGCTTTTGATCCATCATGAAACAGTTCCATGGAACTAAAGCAAAGTATTGTTTTTTTTACAAACCAAGCTCCAAACAGTGCCTCTTCCGCGTCGTATGAGAAAACGCACGACCATAAGTTTTCTACGTTACGTTCAATGTTTCTATCCATAGCAAACATCCATTTTTTGTGCAATGCAATGCAAATCAATTCAATTCAATTTATTTCAGGCATCATATACCCATATCAATTTTAATCATAACATATAATAAATATAAGTATACCTTTATTGCAAAAGATGGATTATACAATACGTACAAAGGCGAACTTATACCAATCAAGAGATTTCTTCCAGCAAATCTATCCTTTTCCGTGTTTCATCTTGAGAATTGCGCCACCAAAAATGTAGTTCACGAGATAATCCACGTTTTCATACAAAATTGCGTCTCTCGGTTAAAGCGGTTTCCACCAACTTAAACCGGAATTAACGCAACACAAGATGGTGTTAAGATACCCCATCCCGGTGCGGTCCTAAACCGCAATTACGAAACAACCAACACTTACGACTTTAAGCACATTACGGAACACGCCGAAATGTTCTCAAAAAAGTACAATCATCGAGATAAGTTGGTGAATTACTCCTTAATACAGTCGCTAAGGGTAATATGGGATGTGATCGTGCCGCAAATCTGCGCTTCGCATATGCTACCAAATGGAATGTAGAGGGGCCAGGCTTTTGATAAATTTCCGGATATTTAACGAACTGCTAGGAAATGTCGTTCTTTGATTGTAAAAGTATACTTTACAATTACGCTATCACGAACTTCCATGATTTTAAGAACATTAAAAGAACTTATAAATCATCCGTATATATGATATTGCTGGTGTATTGTATTTTATTTATTTATGATAATAAAAACTTAACTTTACTTGACTTAACGATAAGGATGTTACATGTAATACGAGATCTAAGAATAAACAATTACTCATCGAATGTCATTAAATTTAAAGCTGTATTTTTGTTTACCAATTTACCAAAATATAAGGATATCTCCTTTTCAAATCGATCTGGCCATAAACCGAAAAATAAGACAACGCGATCATGACAGTGCATGTTTCGTCCCAAGTCCCAAACATAACAAAATCAGACCACAACCCTTCCTGTCCCAGTCCTGCGCACCCCCCAAACGTATCGCCACCCCACCGTCACACCTCGACTGCAATTTGCGAACAGCCCACGCACTACGGACCCGGTTGCAATCACCACTTCTGTACCCGACTGTACCGGCTTCGTGACCCTAGTTTGTGTCACCTTAGGGTTGATTTTCTCGTGAATTTGTCAGGTTTTTAAGTTTGTGTTAACTGCACGCGATGCTGGGACATATGTGATGCGTTACGTGCAGGATCGCTCGCTGTTTCTGGTAGTAGCGGGTAATTGGAGTCGGTTTTTTTGCGTAATGACTAGGTAGTGGCCGTAAGAAGCTCTCATTAGTATTAGAGACCGCTGTGTGACTTTTCAGCAGGAGTTAGTCAAGGATATGGGTTTTTTACACGTTTTTAGTTGCATGGGAAAGGGGGATTGTAAAAAGGTGTAATGAGTTGTTTTTTTTTTTATGCGGTAATGGGTGATGCATGTAATTTACATAAATGAGGGGTAGGGAACTAGGGTAGGGACCAGTAGCTTGATGGCTGTTAACCTACAATATGAATTAAAATAATTGAGGAATTTTGTTACTTCCGCCTGAACCACTAACCTAACCCAACCTAAACTTACCCAACTTAGCCTAACCCAACCTAACCTAAGCTACCTTGCCTATAGATCATGCCTTTTCTTTTATTTATAAGTAAATAATTAGTTTTTTTTTATTAATAATAATTACGAACCCATCAAACAAACCCAATACTTTAAATTTTAAAGTTTAAAACAGATAGATTGGGTTCAGAAATATCGTGTTTAAAATAGTGTTAAATCCACCGCAACTGCCAAAAAAGTATTTCGCAAATAACGGAATTCGGTTACCGATTAAAAAAACTCCCTTGCATTCGATTCCGCACTGCAGCCGTTTTTAGGGTTCCGTGGAGGAACTGTTGTCGGTAAGACTAATTTTGGTAATGAGACTTCCTACCTGGCCTTGTTAGCCTGGCCAGGCCAAGGTTTCGAATAAAACTATTTAATCTGTTAATTGTTTCATAGAAAACATAGCTTGTCGAGATATTTTAGGCTTTGGAGTAAGAATTTCTTCTACGGAACTAATTAGTTCAAAAAACAACTCGGACCTGACAGTTTGTTTTTGTTTGGAATAACGAATAACGATTTGTTTGCTTTGAAACTGCAATTTCGTACCTCTATCTTTTGTCGGTGTATGTGTGTTTGTAAGTGTCAGGTATTACTTTTGTCTCATATCTGGCTGAAAATCTATATTTGTATACATTATAAGTTTGCTGAACAATATATTTTGTATGTATGTATTTGATTTATTCAGATTTTTTTATACCTAAAACATTTTACGAAAATCTTACTGTGTGCAATTTGGTATGGATAGCATAAAAAGACACAATGATAATGATAAAACTCGTTTTACTGGTAAAGTTCAAGAAAAAATGTTAAGAAGACTCACTAAAAACCACAGACAGCTTAAAAATAAAGACCAAAGTATTTTTTTGCCTTGAAATCACACTCAAGAGTTCATTTAGCGCAAAACAGACAATGAATTCTTTGAGCCCCACCACTTAGCCTTTCAAACCCGAGTCCCTTCATTCTGTACAGATTTATCCCTTTCATCATCCCTCATTATGAATTAAAGGGCCTATTCAATAACTCGTTCTTATTTCTCTTTTTTTTGCACGACTTTGCTAATTTCGACTTTTCCCACTTAATGGGGACTGGTCTGAGCAATCGGTGCTACCCATCTGCAAATTTCATTCCATCCAATCTTAAATTGCCCAACCTCCTTTTAATGAAGTAAAAGGCTGAATAAAACTCAGTCCAGGCCATTTGGACAAGAGGTCCTTGAGCTTTTTATTTCTTTTTTCTTTTCGCGCGCAGTCCTGATGAAAACTGATTCGAATTTCGAATACCTGCCAAGTCATGGTCCTTGAAAATTGTTGGCTTCCTTTGTTTATTGAAGTTTATTCCTTTTTATTGTGGTTAATCATGGTATTGGTATGGGTTTTTCACGTTTTGCCCACAATGTTGCATTAGGTAAGCCACAATTTTGCAGTGGCTGAACAGACCGATGCGGCCTCTATGCTGCTTGCCACAATGGGCGCAAGCAAATTCGGCGTTTAATGAGGACAAATCCAATACTAAAATGCTCTGCATTGAATTCATTATTTGTTAACGAATTTCCGAATGTGTTCGATTATTTTTTCATAACATTTCAATGATAAATTAATAGTACAGAACTGTTACAATTCACCCAACCATAATTAATTTCATGTCGTGCGTGGCTGGTAAAATTTTACCTACCGAAATAAAATCAGTCAAGTGCGTTTCGAATAAATACCACCGTAAACAATAAAAGCAAAAAAATATGACGATCGGAAATGATTTTGAAATTACGTGTTCATTATCTGTTGCCGAAGCGGCCAGCCAGTAATTCTGTTTTTACTCTCTACCTGTTAAGATAAGAGAAGACGCATGACATGAGATTCAGCCCGCTGACGGACAGACAGACGGACGGACAGACGGGCGAACGGCAGAGGTAATACGGGTACGGAACCCTAAAAATCTTGGACAGCTCAGTAGTTGCTACATTGATAAATTGTCTAACTAAACTCTTTTGTCGGAACTTAATGAAGAGAAAAATAGTTAAGTCATGGCCAGTTGTTCGAAATGTAGAAAAACATTTAAATCCCACCCTTATAGCTGTCAATTGTGACTAAAATCAGGGTTAGGATAACTTAATCAGTCGGTTAGACGGTCACATATGGTGTTGATTTTTGAGAGTCATACCGACTCACTCAAACGTATTGGTGAAACTGGTACTTACAGTTAAAACTCTGGTTGATTGGTTCACTAAAGACCAACGTATTCCATTAAAAATCGTTTATTTCGGAAGACATGTATCGATATGGGTAATGGCATGCACCCGGTTTTACCTTTGCACCGAAAAAAAATGGTTTTCAACAAGAACCGTAACTACCCACTTACAGAAAATAAGATAGAAAACTCTGATATACCTACCATAAGAATAGAATACATACCTACATTACATGCATATATTAAAAATATTATTAAAAAATAATTAAGTAAATTATTTTGTTCTGAATGAACTGTCTATTGAAACTGAACCTTAATGTTTTATTATCACCTCAGTTAAAAATAATAAATGGCGACGATAATCAAAACCGAAAAGTTTACTCACCTTTGTTTCCTTTGTTACGCACAGACATAAAACATAATTAAATTAATTATATTAGAAAGGACGGAGTGCGAAATACAATTCTGAGCTGTGGAGCTCAGAAACCGGTAGCCATTTTGAAAACTGAAAATTATGTCGTAATGTCCGCGAAGGTGCAATACAATGATCAGTAAATAATAAACCGCTCTCTGAATCCTGAGAGGTATCTCAAGCGCGAGAAAATTACGACACAGTCATTGTGACATAGCTAATACTACTCTCAGAGCTGAGAGCAGTCCTAAGACTGATTTCAGTGGCGTAACAATCAGCTTACAAACATAGCGTTACGCCATTTTCATAAGATGTCATTTAAAGTGATTTTGATTGTGGTAGTGAATGTTTCTTGAAGGATTTGAATTAAATAAATCTAATTAAAATCCTAGCTAGTTTGACATTTGTTATTTCTTTCAATCGCTATCAGGGATCTGTCACATGCTCGTTCGCTATCAGGGATCTGTCACATGCTCGTTCGCTATACATTTCTTGTTAAATTCCACTTAAATGTGCCACCATTGGCCACAAAACTTGACAGGCGGAAATTGCCGAACACATCTGACGAATCCCAACTATTACAAGTTTCGAAAACTATCCGACTGTTTGACTTTGATGTTCTGTTTGAAGATAAGGCTAGTGTTTGTGTAAAGTAAGATACAGCCCTTACAATCGCTAAGATACAGATCGTGCTCAATGTCTTTGTCTTTGAATAAAATATGACCCCTCTCTCACACACCCTGTTTCTAGGGTTCCTTACCCGAAGGGTGCCAAACGGGACCCTATTACTGAGACTTCGCTGTTTGTCCGTCCGTCCGTCCGTCTGTCTGTCACCAGGCTGTATCTCATGAACCGTGGTAGCTAGACAGTTGAAATTTTTACAGATGATGTACTTCTGTTGCCGCTATAACAACAAATACTAAAAATCAAAAGATATTTAATATTAAGGGGGGCTCCCATACAACAAACGTGATTTTTTTGCTAATTTTAGCTCGATATTGATAATGGTAGCAGGTAGACGCTTAAAATTTTCACGTGATCATGCTGGACAATGATCTGCTAAGTTCACTTCACTCACATATAAATAAGTACCTCGAAAATGTAACAACCAAAAGACAGAAACCTAACTAAATCACGTCGGTACCACCACGATAGAGCCAAGCTCATTAATATTCACCGATTGATTACCTACCGAAAATCGCCGGGTATCGCGCTCGGGGGCTAATTCAGTTAAATTGTTGACTTTATTGTTGCTGTATCTCATCTTAGTAAGTTACTTATGGATGCCTGAGGGCGATTGAGCCTCTTAAAGCTGACCTCCGTTGGGGTAGTAATGTAACTCGATCTGTACTCTATTAAAAAAATAGCCGAATGTACAGACTGTTGCTCATGCTCATGCAAATGTTACAATCGAGAAACTAAACAGTCTTAATCCATGTGTGAAATAATTATAGTGTCCCGTTTAGCATCTTTCAAGATGCAAAACGCTATTATCGTTCGCACGAAACGCTAAGAATATGTATGCGATTTGACGTTTGGTCACGCTACGCTAGCGTCACCAAATGTCAAATCGCATACATTTTGAGTTTTCGTTTCGTGCATTACATTTACGTGCGTACCTACATTTTCCTTTGAAACACAACTCGCCAATTTACGGGCGGCGGGGGACGAGGTAAGAGAGCTGTGATTGGTCAGCCGCTGCGAAACTGTCTGGCGGCCCGTCATCGTACATGGGTTGCGTACGTAGAATACAACTAACGTTTGGCATAGGTTGCGTATGCGAAAGTTTGTTGAATACAAAAAACGTTTGGCGAGCCGCATTCCCCCGCAGGCGCAGTCAATTGGATATATAGTCTCTGGTCTAGGCCTACTGATCCCAAAAAGTAAGCCGAGAAGCGAGTAACCGCGATTTCTCGATCATCGAGTAACGCTACAGTAGAGCATTCATCGTTCAGCTGGCTTGATACAAATCTTCTTACGAGAAGCTGAGCTGATCTGCGTAGATTTTGCCATCTGAACCCGACCTTAGGGTTAGCAGGAAATGGAGAAATCTTTACACAAATACCTTTACCTTTTTTCCGTAAATCCTGGGTTTGCTGGAAGAAGTCTCTTTTTATTCTCTATGTAAAGCAATATGATATCTAGGTACGTAAAGTACAAATGTTTTTCTTTTACGTTAAAACTACAAAACGGATTTCGCTCAATTTTGCGAATCGGTAAAGCATTGTAACCCGAAATGTCCTGTTTATCTTGAAAGCTTAGTCGATGTATTAAACACAAATGTAGTTCGCGGAAAGCTTCGAAAAGTTCAGCGAAAGGTTAATCGCTTATAAACGCAGCGGACCGAAGTTTTCTTTTATAAGCAAAGAATTGCCTAGTGTGGGAGTCACCGGCAACTCATTGTATGTTTTTCCTATTGTTTTTTTTTATCTATTAAACTATACTCATTCTAGTATCAAGACGCGAAAGTTGATTGTACTTTACATATGTGCTAAGTTTAAGTCTGAAATTGAATACAAAGAATTGTGTCTGTATTGTAGTTACGATACAACTTTTTTATGAAACTGATGCATATGTTATTTTTTAGGGACCCTTATAGGATCACTTTGTTGTCCGACCGTTCGTCGTCCGTCTGTCCGTGTGTCACAAACTTTATATCAAGAACGCGTGGACGTAAGTACCAAGCTGAAATATAGGTATCAATTGGTAAGGCCTGTGGCCGCATAAAGCTGTGAAAAAATCAACCTTCTAGGTCAACGCAATCGAACGATACGATCGTTTATGCTGTAAAATTGTTGGATTTTCATAGTAATCGCAAAAACCTATAGGGTACTTCCCGTAGCCCTACAATCATGAAATTTGGCACAAAGCAAGGTCTTATAGCACAAGTAAAGGCAAAAATCTGAAAACTGCAAATTTCTGTCTTTCTACAAAAAAAAAAAATTTGGTTTACATGGATGACATAATACTTAAGTTTTTTATGTGGAAACCTAATTTTACATGTTACACTCTCCAATTGTGATCGGAATCCTTGGTGCGCGAGTCCTACTCGCACTTGACCGTTTTATTTTTTATGGAACTCCATTCAGTGGTAGAGGCACAATAATGCCCAAGTAACATAATTATGTTTTGGATCTCACTCCGTTCGTCATTTGCGATTCCAAAAAATATATACTTAACCCTTCACCACCCACCGACAAATCGACAACCCAACTTTTATTAAACCGAATCTTCGACGAATCATTTTAACCCTACTGATGGTTCCATTTTCACGTAAGTGAGGGTGTTTCCTCACACTTTACTCAATGGCTTTTAAGGGTTACAAAAGGGGGACATTTGGTGTATTTTAAGACGTTTTATGGACTTCCTTCTGTCAATGGGTTTTGGGGTTTCGCACTATCTTTCGGGTGTTGAATAGTAAAACGGAAAAATACTGCCACGAGGGTGCCAAAAGGTTTTTTTGCTGTTGTGAACAATTTTGTATTTTGACTTTTTCTTCTGGTGCAATTTTACGGTCCGGGTATTGAGCTTGTTTTAACGACACTAAACTAATGTATTATTATTATGTATCTATTAGTTTAAATATTATGATATTTTAAAGTCGATTGTTCAAAATTCTAGAGTCGCCGTTGCAATCGCTATCATCTACTTGCAGGATTCATTTGAAAAAATGTAAAAAAAAGATATGTAAAAATCGTAGCATTTTTTATTTCATGCATAGTTACCGCCCAAAATTCAATACGAAATCGGACTGTGAGTACAAATAATGTAATGTTCATTCTCTCGTTCGGATTCCTTGAAACTCGATTTCAAGTAGAATTTGTTATCTTTTTCGAAGCAGGACTCCATATTTGATTAGTTCGTCAAACATTGAAAGTAAACACTATAGTTAGGCTGGGAAGAGGTGTGTGTATTTATCTTTTTACTATACAACATACTTATCTCTGCCGTGGTCATTGTGTATTCACGATAAATATACGCTTTTTTTCTCCGATTACAAGAAAAACATGGCCGCTTCTTTGAGCCATCCGAAGAATCCGGATTTAGAAACGACAGTGAAAAATACGATCATTTATTTTAGATATTCCGTAAAATATAGTAAGTACGATTAGAATAACATCGCTTTCTGGAAACGTCTTTCGTTTGATCCTTGAATACAAGTAAATACAAGCCTCATTAATCTTCATTTAAGCTTATATAACTATTTCCATCATTTTACTTTCTGTAAATAAGCTCGCCTCTGGGCATGTATTTTCTATTCCCCCATTCTGATACCTACTTACCACAATGAAGCAACGAATTATTTGGGTTTGAGTTCCAGCACAGATATTATAATATACACAGTATAAGATATTTCCTGATGCATATTTAGTTCTGCCCTTTAAAGGGTGTGCCTTTGCCGCCGCAAATAAAAGCTCTAAATTATTGCAAAAATAATTGCTAGTTGAAATTCAACCGATAATTCGCATTTAATAAATGAACCGTGATCGCATACTAACTGCTGCGGAACGAATTATTTCAACTGAACTGGATAACTGAATTAGCTAATTCGATATTCGCACCGCTTTCTATAATGCCCAGCGATTTGCGAAGCAATGTTGCAGGCTTCGCAACTTTGGTCTATACAAGGTGTAAATGAATTAACGCAAAATGAGAAACTCTTTGTTAAGGACACCATTATGAGCAACTTTCATTATGAAACCGATTTGATCAGACTAACTTTAAACTTCCCAGTACATTTTGGCCCGGGTGGGTCAGCTGATTTGTATGGAGAAGTGACAACTAAAGTTGCTTTGATCAAATCGGTGTCATAGTGAATGTTGCTCAGATTTATGTCTCTAACAAAGTAGTTTCTCATTTTGCGTTAATTCATTTACACCTTTCATATAATTTGATGTTCTAGGATTTTATGTTTAAAACACATATTAGCATATTCAAATTTGCTTGAAACTAAGCATGTTCAGAATATACGTGAATTAAAATATAATTTGACTAGACTTTAGGGTCGAAACTCTGTCAAACAACAAGGCCTTTGTGAGATTCAGGCAGATAAACGTTTATCTTTATCGCGCGAGCGGTTATATTAAGACTACAAATGTGTTATGCCCAGGATTATAACCAAAATATGTACCCGGGTGTAACAGAAAGGTGTTGTCTCTTAATAGAGAAAAGCTCGCCTTTGTCATGTGTTGTCCACTTTCCATTGTAAAATTTATTATCTATTTTGTGCAATATATATTTAATATTTTAGGGGGTTGTTAGGGACATCATTCTGAGCAACTTTCACTATGAAACCGATTTGATCAGAGCAACTTTATTTTTCAATTCTCTATACAAATCAGCTGACCGCCCGAACCAAAACGTATGGAGGAATGAAAAATAAAGTTGTTCTGATCAAATCGGTTTGATAGTGAAAGTTGCTCAGAATGGTCTACCTAACAGCCCCCTAAAATATGACTACACCTTTCTGTTACACCCTGTATACAGGGTGACATTTAATTAGCTGACCATATTTTGTGGAATGATAGTACTCATCATTATGAACAACGTTCCCCAAAAAACACATACTTACTGGCAAATGAAAAAAAATTTTTCGTCCCCCAGTACATTGCCCCGATCAGCTGATTTCAAGTTTCTATGGGAGACCCAAAAAAAAATTAATTTGCGACTATATGTTTCTTGGGTAAAGTTGTTCATAATGATGGGTACTATCATTCCCAAAATATGGTCAGCTGATTAAATAAATGTCACTCTGTAATATAATATTAGTATAATGGTAATAAACAGCGTGCTCATTCCATATAGCTTATAGAATTAGTCACCTTTCATAATAAAGAGATGGCTTTACGAATAATATTTGTACTTAAAACGCCATGGTATCAGTTAACTACTTCTAGGTGGCGCTAATTTAAGGATAAATCCTATATATGTACTTATCTTAGCGCCATCTCGTGGTATTTGCAATATTTCGATGGTGCTGCACCAAGCGTTAAAGGCCTCGAACTAAAGATGCTTCCGCAGCAGCTCAGTTTACGCCGTTGACATATTTTGTTCTACGTGGTCTATCTGTTTTAGTATAATATTACAGTATCTGTGGTAAGAACCTAGTAATTCGGGGGAATTACTGGATGATTTCCAGTTTTTCTGGGTTACATAACCCTTATGACCCGCAGCATTGCCCTCTGTAGAATAGAATAGAAATAGTTTATTTTGCCTTAATAAAAATATACATAAAAGGTACAGTTAAATAGGGTACATTAGTTTAATAAGACAAAAAAGGGACGGTCTCAGCGTTTGCTGTGAGTAGCACAAACATGTTCTATCTCAAAGCGCTGGTTTTCAGACCGTACCTTGTAAAGGAAAAGAGAGAGAAAAAAACAAATTATAACAAAAACAAATAAAGTAACAAAACAATAAAATTAATAATAACCGGCCAAGTGCGAGTCGGACTCGCGCACGAAGGGTTCCGTGCCATTATCTATAAAAAACCGCAAAAAAATGTATGGGAGCCCCCCCTAAATATTAATTTAATTTTAATTTAATTATTTATTTTTTAAGTAAATAATATACTCAATATATTGTGAACATTTTAAGCGTCTACCTGCTACCATTATCAATATCGAGCAAAAATGAGCAAAAAAATCACGTTTGTTGTATGGGAGCCCCCCTTAATATTAAATTTCTTTTGATTTTTATTTTATATTTGTTGTTATAGCGGCAACAGAAATACATCATCTGTGAAAATTTCAACTGTCTAGCTACTACGGTTCATGAGTTACAGCCTGGTGACAGACGGACGGACGGACGGACGGACAGACGGACAGCGAAGTCTCAGTAATAGGGTCCCGTTTGGCACCCTTCGGGTACGGAACCCTAAAAATGACATAAAAAGTATAGAGCTCTGTGGTCTAGTGGGCCTCCCGCCCGATTCTCACGCAGGAGATGCAGGTTCGAATGTAGTTATGACTGGGTGGGTTAAAGCGTCTAGAAACGTGTTAATGAACTAAAATGCCATATTTTTAACAAGTACCCACAGTAAAAAGTAATTATCAGACGCACGCCCAATTAATTGTGCATGTTAAATTAATTTGTAACGTGGTTAAAATAATAAGCTGTACTTGTACGCTTAATATATGTTTATACGTTATTCCACGTTATTACATGTTGTGTTTCATGATTTCGCAACATATTCTATCAAACAGTTCAAATAAATTCGACTGGCATTACAAAATACAGTAAGGACGATATCATATTTTCATCTTCCTCCCCTTTAATGGCGGCAGCATGGCACTGACGGTGAAAAGTTGAGAAATTAAGGGGTAGACAGCACTGAAAGCGATACTTTATAGCTAGAAGTTACTTTTATAGCATCCGTTAAAAACACGCGGCTTCGCCATTGATCTGTAAATACCTGAAACAAACAGAAGGAGTTGTTATTTTAATTATTACCGAATGCCTGTAAATAAATAATAGGGTACATTAATATGACAAAAGGTTGGATTCTATTCATAAACTGAATAGGGACTGTCACTGTCAGCTAATAGTGTAACAAAGAAAATATATTGGTGACAGCGATTTTGTCTCATAATTTTGACAAGGATTAACTTCGTTATTTCAATCACAATGTTTTCTTGAAACATTTTTCTCCTTTACATTTTAGTCTGACGAAAACAATCTCTTCTTTTCTTTTGCAGAATTATTATATCACCAGAAATTTTGTTACATTACGCAGATACGAAGAATGCGATCATTCAAAGTCAAAGTACCTATTCGTTTACCTAGAATTTGAGTCTTTTGACGATGTGTACATTTTTTTTAAACCTAACCTTTCACAAAAGACTTCGTAAGGATTCTCCTTAAAAAGTGGATAATGGCCTAAGTTTCAGCTATTATAAGGTTATAAGACTTTTTAAGGGCTTCACTTAATTTAATACGATTACTTTTATTGAGCCAATTTGTATGTTTCGGGTTTAGAGTAATTTTCGATGTAAAATACACCTTTGACCTCAATATAATAATTATATATACAGGGTGGGCTATTTCAAAGGATAAATAATATTTACT
Organism: Argyresthia albistria; assembly: GCA_963457715.1. Classification (NCBI taxonomy): domain Eukaryota; kingdom Metazoa; phylum Arthropoda; class Insecta; order Lepidoptera; family Argyresthiidae; genus Argyresthia; species Argyresthia albistria. The sequence goes on along the minus strand of OY735275.1, from coordinate 7,252,672 downwards.
AAATATAAATACGTAATACATAGCGTCACGCCTTTTCCCATACGAGGTGGCAGAGGCACAACTGTGCCCACTTTAAGCCAGAGATTCAATACTCCATTTACAAAATATACGATGTCAATACTAGAAATATAATTTAATATTTTATTAGGAACCATAACATCGATTTTGATGAAATCCAAAACTGCATCATACCATTAAATAAAAAAAATACTATTTTCATATTGCTCCATCCATGCATATAAAGGATAGAATTCTCCGAAACAAACATTGAAAAGAGTATTTTGTATTTAAATATATTGGTCTACGAAAGTGGGGGTGAAACTACAACTTTTAGGCTATGTACCTCTAAACTAAACTCAGTACCACGAACCACCCCAAAGTGTTTACTAGCTCGTCCATAGAAACAGAGTGCAAGTTCGCAACCAAACCATTTGTATGCACTGTGTACAGGCCACGGCGAAACTAGGAAAAACTTTTCACCCAAAGCCGGCTTCCAAGGAGTTTTAGGAAAGGAGACGTCATCTTTGCGTTTACCTAAAATACCAGTTACAGCATTTAAATTTAAAATACAACTGACGAGTGGATAAAAGTTCATGAATTTGGCTCATTATCTCGTCCCCCGCAACTAATAGCACACTTGCTTTTACTGTAGAGTCTGTACTGTACTACAGTGTAGTAGACGATGGAATTTTCTTTATTGCACATATAAAAACAAAAAAACATACCTTTCTACTTCATTCGTCAGAATTATTGTATGGATATTATTACATGTAAATTGTTGATTATTCATTTCAATTCAATTTCTTTATTTCGGACTTCTAGGTCCATAATAAATAACAGTGCAGTAACATATATGTATATTTACAAGTAAAACATAACAACACAAACAAAAAACAAGAATAGCCTTACGTGGAACTAGATCCGACCCCTAGTCACTGGGCCCTTCCAGTTCTTATTCGAGGATTAATCAGTAGATATACTTATATTACATTTCAGTATTTTCCAAATATTAATTTGAAGCGTCTCGCTTCTTTCTTCTATGTTATTGGAAAGGTGCCTCCAATACTAATTGTCTTAAGGCTTCGTCCGAGCCACTAATTTCAACATAAATTAAGTCCGTACATTTAGTTCAGTTGCAAGTTGCAAACCAGATTAGCGGTCGTGTTAGCTATAAGCTAATTATCCCGGTTCTGTTTGTTTCTAATTAATATATATATTGCGACGGGTACGTTTCAAACGGGATTAGGTAGGATAGCCGTGGTGTCTGGCTCTGCTGGCAGTTAACGCCTTAAATGGCGCACAGTGACCATTTTGAGTCACATCACAACTAAAGAAAATAAATCGTTTGAAAATTTAACCTATGGCAACTGGATAAGAGATTAGCATTCTGCTTTTATAATAGAAAGCCAGAAGAAGAACATTTTGCGTAAAAGACGCGATGATATTGAGATTTACTAATGCTCAATATTACAGTCCCTACCAAGTTTCTTTGGCTCTGGGCGAGCTGTGACCTCTCTTTCTCGCATGGGGAGATAAATAGAGAGGGAGAAGTTAACGTACTTGCTCAGAGACAGAAACTCGACGCGTACTGTACTTGGCAATAAATTGCGATCAGTAGCTAGAAATAACAAATACAAACGACAATCTCATTAATTGTATCTAGCATTGGAGAAAAGCTTCTTTGCTTACTACCTTTTGTTGTCATCCGTTGCCTTTTAGGGTTCCATGTACAGATGGGTTATGTCACTGAATAACTGGGTTATTCCCCTCCTGTGTGTTTTAACCCGGGGCATTAGCCATACAGGTTGGCAAGAAAGTCTAGAAATTAAATGATGGCAACATACGTGACATATTAGAGCACTATTGCGTATTTTGATAGACAATCCAAATATGGCAATAAAGAAAACACGCAGTAGTCTGTGAATGTTGCCATCATTTAATTTCTAGACTTTCTTGCCAACCTGTATGTTCCTTGTGGCGACACAAGCAAGATGGCGTCACGCATTTTACCATACGGGGTAGCATGTGGGGGTCACCGACAAATCACTTTATGTTTTTTCCCATTGATAAATAAAAAATCATATTATTTTTTTCATAGGGGGTGGTAGAGGCCACGTTAGGCCAGTAAACCAAATCCCCATTTTCATGAAAACCCTACTAATATATATGGAAGTTTGGATATTCGTTAATCAATTATGTATTTGTTGCAAATGGCCCTTATTAGATATGTTATATCAGTTGATTATCAACTGTTTTATCCCGAACTATATAGAATTAATGGAACGGAGATGACGTTAGAAATAGTAATGAAGCCTGAATATTTAAATCCCGTTGTAGAAGTAGCAACGTTAAAACAAGTACGTAATTACTGAACCCGAGTTTCCCAAGAACTGCGGCGGACACGTACCCAGTTATGAAACTTGTTGTACAACGACAATTTAAATCGAGGTTATTTTCTTCCAATAGCTCGTTTGAAAATTAAATTGGATCGAAATTGGATTCGTTGCGGACGCGAAATTGAAACGAGCTTCAAAGAAAAAGTCCGTAAAAGAAGGTATTACCAGTATACTGTTAAAAGCGTCTTCTGAGGACTTCCCGAAAAAATGCATAAAAGAAATCATAGATTCATAACCCAATAAAGCACTGACTTCGTCCAGCACTCTCTTTTTCGCAAATTATTCAGTCGAACGCCGGTTCGCTTCTCTCCTATCAATCGATATTCATTTTATATTCTCATTTAAATGGCTTCCCTCGAGTATCCAATAAAACCACGCCAAGACGTCCCGCCGCCGCGGAAGCTGACACAATAGTGTTAATGAGACATGTATGCCGCGCTATTTATATCCCCCCACCACCCCGCTCCACACCTGGGCGACCAATCAAAAACGCTTCATTTGTTAACCCGCAATTGTAATAATCCGAGTTTCGAACTCACGTGCCTTCAATACGGCTTCCTGATGGGGTTCGAAATTCAATTTTACGAAATTCCAACCTAGAAAATATGCGTTCCCGATATCAAATACGGCCGGGGTAATAACTACATTTGTAATTCGTGACGCGAACGCTACCCAGAGATTGCAGATTTCGTGTCGATATTTTCTCATCGGAATATTACCGGTCTAATCGAATTTCCGTGCTAGGTGCGCTTTGTACTTATGAGTATTTCAACGTTTGAGATTGAGGTGACGTAAAATGTGCTATCGTCGGAATCAAATCTCATTTATGATTTTACGGCGATAAGTATTTGTATACTTTCCGAAATTAATATTTTTGCCGCGCAATAAAAAAGTCGTCACGTCACGTTCGATTCATGTCTCGCTAACAAGATCGAGTGGGATGTTCGTGTCTGGTATTGGGGCGAACACGCCCATTAGATTCCGATACATAATTTGCGGTGGTTAGAGACAGGATGGCACTCGATATTACTGTTTGAACGCGGTCTCAAACCGCAGGCTGAGCCGAATGCAATCTTGGCCTGATCTCGGCCGCTTCCGAAGTGACTCGGTCCCTGATGGAATATACAGCTGTCAATATCAATTTGGTGATTCCATCTTGCATCGACGTTTCATCCGAGTGACTGGTACTGCTGCCCTAATAGTTATCTCACACACCTTGAGTTGCATGAAACTTAAGCATATCATAGCATTAGAAACAAATGACAATCCTATGATATTATCGCTAATAGATTAGTTAAATCGACAACTCTAAATTTTAAAATCTTTTCGCGCAACTCACGTTACAGTCACGCGTTTCTTTTACTAACTGTTTCATTTGTTTTTTCTTCTAAGTGCGTTCTTTTTGAATTTGGGGTCGACGGTATCCTAGCCGTTTATAAAAATATACCATTGAAAAAAGTAATATAATATTATTTAGGTATATCGAGTTCTGTCTCTCGATATATCCAACTGTGGCCCAATCACGAAAAAAGATTCGATAGAAAACTATCGAATTGCCAAATGTCAGTGATTCTTATAATTTATGACATAAAATATAATTTCCTGCGTTCTCGAAAACGTTTTACGATCTCGAAAACGTTCGTGGTCGAGGCTCTGTACACTTTACCTCTATATTTTCCAATTACTATCTACCGATAAGTCAGGATACCCACCCAATAGACGATCTAATCCAATCTCAAATAACTTTGTTTCATAAAAAAAAAACACTTCCGCATCGAGCCATAACAGAACCGCCCCTAACGCAGTTAAGAGCAATGTCAATTGGTTTTATTGGAATAAGCACTCGCAGAATTAATCCTACTAATATTACGTTGGCAACCCTGATCGTTGGATAGAACAAAAGGCAACTTGACGGAATGAATTTGAAATTCAGGGGTGCCACACGTCAAGGATGACGGTGTATTTCTGCTCCCCTGGTGATACCAACTTCGGATTGAACATAATATAGCGTCACGCATTTTCCCATACGGGGTGGCAAAGGCACCATTGTGCCTACGATTAGCCGGATATATGCGGTTTTAAATAAGGTTTATTAGACAGAGGAGCTTTTAATTAGTTGGCACAATTTTGGGGGGAAAGAGGGGATTGACGACTTCTGTGTCGTTGGCCATTCGGGGATCTGCCTCCAAACGAGAGGTCTCGGATTCGAAACTCGGATTGGACAGCCTTTTTTAGACTTCCGTACCTGAAGGGTGGCAAACGGGACCCTATTACTAAGCCTCCGCTGTCCGTCCGTCTGTCTGTCCGTCAGCGGGCTCAATCCCACGAACCGTAAAAGGTAGAGTTGAAATTTTCACGTAATGGGGCTTTTTGGAAGGAAAATGCACTAAACTAAACTAAAAAGGCAACTAAAGCCTCTAATCTAAACGTCTTAATGACGTCATTTTAGTTGATATCAACCACTAAGATGACGTCATTATGACGTTTAGATGGCTAGTGGCCTTTTTAGCCCTATTGCTTACAGAAGCACTAAATAGTCCTTGACTTTGACAGTGACTACTAAGATGTCAATTAATGTCTATTGAAAGGGGATGAGAACTTAATTTCTCCTAATTTTAATGTCATTATATTTTCCTTTTCGGCCAGGAGAATGACAATCTCTAGACTGAAGGGTTCAGTATAGTGCGTTTTCATTCCAAATCGCCCCCAATGATATATACACAGCGTTTAGCGTTGTTTTATAGTTTAGGGTCATTTTCTTCAGAAGATATGATATGGGGTAGTGAGTCGCGCACAAAATCAGTTAAGGCAATAGCTATAGTGAGGCGCAAAATTCCGTTTTGCGGCGCGTCTCGGCGCCACGTCGACAAGCCAACACCGGGTTTTTGCGCGTTCGCTATAGCCACTGCCCAGCGACTCCCGGCCCTGAGATGTTTCTGGTTGTTTAGGATGAGTCGATCTATACATGGGTGGCATTAAATTAGCCGACAAAATTTTGGTTTTCATTATATAATTTTTCCTTTCACGCCTGGTTTGCTGGAAGAGATCTCTTTTTAGAGATAAGCTCGCCTTTGTACATGTTTTATTTTTATTTTAACGTAACTGTTTAAATTATTTAGTGCAATAAAGAATTGAATTGAATTGAATTGAATTGAATTTTGGGGAATGATAGTACCCATCAGTATGAACAACTTTTCCCAAGAAACATAATAGTCGCAAATGAAAAAAAAAAGTCCCTCGTAGGTAATTTAATAACATTGCCCCGATCAGCTGATTTCAAGTTACTATGGGAGACCCAAAATTTTTTTTCATTTGCGACTAAGTATATGTTTCTTGGGCAAAGTTGTTCATAATGTTGGGTACCTACTATCATTCCCCAAAATATGGTCAGCTATTTTAATGTCAATGTAATTAGCTGACCATATTTTGGGGTATGATAGAACCCATCATTATGAAGAACTTTCCCCAAGGAACATGGGATCGCAAACGAAAAAAATTTTTGGGTCTCCCATAGTAACTTGAAATCAGCTGATCGGGGCAATGTACTGAGAGAAGAAATTTTTTTGCCGTTTGCGACTATAAGTTTTATGGTGAATGTTGTTCATAATGATGGGTACTATCATTCCCCAAAATATGGTCAGCTAATTTATTTATTTTATTTATTTTGATTTGTTGATGTTTCACAGCATGAATTAAAACAATAAAAATAACAATAATATAAACAGGTAGTGCCAATTACGAAACACATCCATAAGAAATTTTGAATGGGTACCTATTTAAAGACATTAAAAAAAAACATTGAATATTGAATTTACCTAATTACATACAATGCAGAACAGAAAAAAAAAATACAAAGAAAAAGAAAAAGGTAGTGTCTGTGTGTACATGAGGGTGTATGTATGTGCGAGTGTGTGTACGTGGGTGTATGCGTGTGTGAGTTCCTTCAAATTGAGCAGACCTTGCTGCTTGACAATAGATTTAAAAAAAATAGAATAGATGAATTATTTGATTTATTTATCAAATTGACAAATCTTCGTATCAATTTGCGATATAAACTGAGTACGGTTTAGGTGAAAGACAATTAAATGTCACCCTGTATAATTCAGCTTGCACGTGCACACACAAATCTGAAACTGACTGTACAACTACAGTCATCAACTCATCAGTGACTAACCACACTTCACAGGTCAACACAATGTAAATAGGTGGATACTATCCACCTATGGATAGGTATGATTCACCTCAGTTCAATACACTGTCTTATCTATTCTTTACTTTAATGACCTCATACATAAACCACAAGTGTGCAAAGAGTATAGAACTGGAATGAAAGTGAATGAAACCATACAGGGTATAAAAAATCGGTCAAGTCAAGTGCGAGTCGGACTCGCCCATGGAGGGTTCCGTAGTAGCAAGTAATTATAGGACTGGATGTTTGTGTTGTAACTTTGTTTTTCATAGTGTTTGTATGAATGACAAAGTTTTTTTGGTGTCAGTTCCATATATGGGAAGCACCCCCTTAATATTTTATTTTTAACATTTTTGTATAAAAATCGTCTACATACCAAGTTTCAACTGTTTAGCCCCAATGGTTTCGGCATAAAGTTGCTGTGAAATACGGACGGACAGACAGACTTGACGAAACTTTAAGGGTTCCTTGTTTCTCTACGGAACCCTAAAAATGGTTGTACTGTAATATTTCACATATAACCATTAATTTATCTGTTTTGCGCCTATCTGCCCCAAACAAGAAAGAAGCAATGAAAAAACTTGGCGTCACACCTTTTCCCATACGGAGGGGCAGAGGTACAATTCTGTTCACGTTCAGCCTATTAATCAATAGGTACTCAATTCTGCGTGACAGGGGGCTAGCTTATTGCAGCCTGAATGGAGATTGAAGGATAATAATATAAACTAGTAAAAAATAATATAAACAAGTGAAAAATAAAGATAACTAGTGATTGTGCCTATCCTTTCATTATCAATTTTCCTTTTACGCCTGATTTCCTGGGGTCCGATGCTGCTCTGGGAAACGCGTTTAAATTGGAACGCCACCGCTTCTAAAACGCCCGAAATGGCGTCATTTGGTATTCCGGTAACACATCGCAAATGGATTGCCAGTATTCGCAAGGCGTTTTTGAGGCATTCTCGCGGCCTTGCAAATTGCTAATGGAACGCTTATTTTAGTAGCATTGCCCCCCTGGAAGAACTCTCTTTTACAGATAAGCTCGCCTTTGTACATGTGTTTTCTGTGTGCAATAAAAAATTGTGAATTTAATAACAACATTTGACTCTAAAGATAAGCCTGTAAAAAACTCAAGAGTTTAGATGCCAATATCTCGAACGAGCCCTTGTAATTCCTGCCCCACTCACGATAACAGCCGAGAAATCCGGAGAATCGCTCCTAAAAACGCGATATTAAAATATTTTATTCAGAGGCCGCGACGACATAATAAATAATTAAAATCTGTCCGCTGTTTTTATTACGCCAATTAAATTTTCGACTTTACCAAATAAAAGGGTGGCGTAATATCAACAAAAGGATAAGGGACTTCCTAAATGAAATCTCTGATGGGAATCCTCAGAGGGAAGGCATTCATCGGAAGGTTGAGTAAAAAAGGGATAAAAGGGCGAATGATACTTGTGAGTGCGGGGTTCCGCACGTGAAAGATTTTTTCAGAATCCAGCGTGATAGGGGTGAAAATTGTTTTGAAACGTGCTATATCACATGATAACTATCAACCTCTCTCATGGGAACTTGTTTTTAGGGTTCCGTAACCGACGGGTGCCAAACAGGACCCTATTACCACAGAAGAGATAATAGTACTCCGTACAGAACGGCCACTCACTTCCCCGCGCTGATTCAGATACCGCACCCCACCCCTGGCGTCTAGGGACTGGTTGAAAGTTCAATAGACGCGGCTGAACGCCTGACGAGTGACCGCGCGTATACGGTGAATAATAACCGGCAATAGTGAAGTTTTGTGCATTATTTGGGTGTCTGTCGTCAACTAGAAACACCAAAGACAGGAGATTCTTTCAGTTCCCGACTGATGAAAGAAGATAAGCAACAGCAACTCTATTGTTGTTCTTTTGAGAAATAAAAATTCTAATAACTTAACTCCCGGAATGTAACTTGGTCAGCGTTTGCTGTGTGTGTCTCGCTCTCTCACAAGGACAGACTTTGTGTGAGACAGAGACAGAGTTATATGTTTGTAGTAATTACTAGCTACTGACTACGATAATTGATAATAAGTCAGTGTCGTAATATTTTATTTTTAACCGACTTCAAAAAAGGAGAGGTTCTCTTTCATATTTTATTTTCTAACATACCTAGTACTAAACCTTCCGTAATACATAATTATCATATAAGTACATTTACTATAGGTATTCATTTCGTGATATTCGTTGTTGGTGCGATTCAACAACGCGAACGAAGCACTTCGAGTTGAAAAGTAGGTAGTAGGTGGGTCAATCAACTATTTTACCCACACTTTGCTGTCCCCGACCATTTATTATTAAACTACGATAAATGGTTAAATTTACACATTTGACGAATATAACAATAGTATCTAAGCTAGCAGGCACCACGGGGAACTTGATTACGTTCTCGAAGATCTTCGTTTGTGTTTTTTTTTGCTCGCATGGCGCGGTATGGTGTCCTTTGATAGTGCCGTTGAGCTGCTAGTCCTCGAAGAACTTTCAGAGGGAGTGCGTGCGTTGATTGACAGAAAAGTGTGGGTTAAGTTGATTGACCCAGGTACGCACGCACTAACTTTGTCGCGGCGGCGGCGCGCCATTAGCTGGGTCCACATACTTACAGCGAGCTTCGGCCGGGTCTCGCTCGAACCCTGTAGTGGTTTGGTTGTTTTGAATCTCTCAGAGACTAGGTACCTACTTAACATAAAATTCGAATATTGTACAATCCTAACGATGTTTCTACATAGGTAGGTACCTACCTACAGTTCACGCCAAGTGTACTTACCTACTTCACAATAAGTAATAGTAGGTAACAACAACATAACATAGCTTCACGCCTTTTCCCATAAGAGGTGGCAAAGGCACTGTGCCCACTTTTAGACAATTATTCGGAAACGGCAGCGCCCCTACAAAGTCACTTCATAATAATGCAAACGCTTGTGTTCGGGTCGCGCCGTCGTCTTTCGGTTCGCCCGACGCAAATCGCTGCATTTGCCGCGCCACCAGCCCTAGCAATATTTACGCACACATTTGCACGTATACAAACATCATTTGATCATGTAGTATAGTAATAGGTTATTATTTTACGAGCGTTCTATGGAGTGTCCGAGGTGTGCTATTACTGAGACTTCGCTGTCCGTCTGTCTGTCTGTCACCAGGCTGTATCTCATGAAACGTGGTAGCTAGACAGTTGAAATTTTCACAGAGCTGCTATAACAACAAATAACTAAAAAATAAAAAAAAAAAATATTAAGGGGGGCTCCCATACAACTAACGTGATTTTTTTGCGGTTTTTTATAGATACGGTACGGAACCCTTCATGCGCGAGTCCGACTCGCACTTGACCGGTTATTTACTTATTGGAATTGAATTAATTATGATTTCGTAATATTAAGACATGATGTAAATCCTGTCTTTATTTTATTACGATTCGCATCCACTTAACGAACCGCTACTATTTTCTTAACCCCTTCCCGTAAGAACTTTACTTAGAATTCCCGGTATTTTAGGCAATATCCCGATATCTACTTAGCATCCTCTCTCCTAAATTAAACAGACCAATTTCTCAAAGGTTTATTTCCACTGAACCCTAAATAGGGAATTATTCAAGACACAGCAGGAGAGGACCCTTTGTTTAAAGCTCTGGGTTTTGCTTCAACATTTGATGCCTCAAATATTGATGGCATATTTATGTATTAGTTTATGATAAGATTTTGACGCTTTTTGTTTGAAGACGAAATACTCCAGAATCTCCAGATCGGTATGTCGATGACGAGATAAGATGGCATTCCCTAATCGGTCAAATAAGAAACAAATAAAGGTTAATATGAAGTTATTGGGTAAGAAGATAAGTTTTTAAATAATAGGTAATATTTCTAGGTATAGTAAAGATGATTAGGTATTTAAAATAATATGAAAAAGATGATATCCGATGCCGAATGCCGATTGCAAGCAACAAAACTAAAATTCTTAAAGGAAAGGCAATCTGCGGTTAGTTTAGACACCATAAGAATTATGATAACTGTCAGTCCATATCTTCATTGTTTACATTATTTTACATCATCTGAGCTCAGGAAAGAGGTTTTGCTGCTGTCAAAAGAGTCCATGAAGTTTCGCGTTTCCGAAGCCGGGCAATGAAAACTAGAAATAATTCCATTTTTAAACTCATTACACACTCTGATCTTTAAATGGTTCATGTCATGACGACGAACCTACCACAGACTACCACTCACTATGCTTGACAGTGTGGCGATACTACAACTCAGTTTTTTTTTCATAAATTGTTAGGAAAACCGCGTTTAGCCGTTTTTTAACACGCCCCGGCCCGGCACCGGCACCCGTTTAGTGAGTAAACGCTCATGCACACGAGTCGGTTTTTCTGAACCTAGAGGTCAGTGAACTTTCAACGGCTTTTTCGATATAAAATCAGTCATTTTTGTCTTTTCCCCACCCTAATAATCCCACATCCCCACGTGTCCCGAATGCTTGAAATGGCGATTATTAAAAATATAACTCTAAAACTACTGATTTCCGACGGTTACCGTATTTTGATATCGTCTATAAATCCACTAATCTACATTTAAAAACCATCATGCATAACTGCATAAGCATCTGCGACCGCAGTCGTTCTAAGTCTTTCCGTTTAATTTACCTCGCTCGAATGATGTAAAGTATTATGCTTACCTCGGGGTGTAAGTAGCTATTTCACTCTCGAACTATATTCTCGTCTAAATATCTCGGGTAGACTAGATCCTACGGCTCGCACGGGCTCCAAATTGGACCTTCGTCCGAAATAGCTTCCTTTCACCCCTTGTGTAACAAACTACTATTAAATACCTACTAGTCGTTATTATAAAGCGTAGGTAAGTATTTAAATAGTAGTTTTGTTGTATTCACTAACGCCTGAAAGATTTCGAGTCAACTAGAGCATTCCATTTTTTTATGGAATATCGTATCGATACTGTCCCGAGTTCAAATTCTTCTTGAGATCTTTAGATAATGCTTTTCATCTTCTAAGAACGTACACAGTTTGTGGTTAAAGAAATGGGTGGACTTTAAAAAAACATGTTTAATTTATGGTTCGCTTAGACATCCAACCCTCCGGAACCAAGATTTATTAATATCTGTTTTTAAATACACTCCAGAGAACGTAGTCTCGCGTTAAAAGTAAAACCTAATTAATGTTGGAGATTATTTATCTAGATTTAAGTAAAATCGCTGCTTCATATAGTGAGTGTATGTTATGGTTGAATCGAATACAATACCGTATCTTTTTTTAGGTTACAGACATTATTTTTGTGCAATAAAGTAATGAATAATAATTTTTAAAAGCGCACGCCTATACTTTACCAAAAAATACAATCTCAAATTCTTTGTTGCAACTAACTTCATAATTTCATTTTATTTTATTTATTTATAACGTTTATTCATGAAAAAAGCACTTATTTAATTAATTTAAGTCTGCCAAACTGCTAGGCAGTTTGTCGGCAGGTTGGTTTGGCTCTTAACTATAACATTATGTACTTTTTTAATACTAATCCCATCCCCCGTTCCATTTTTAATGATATTTAAAGATTTTTAATATAATATTGCTTCAACATACATTTAAACTTTCTCTTGGGAATTGCATCTGTAATGAACTTATCTGGCATATTATTTAGTATCTTAGGCAGCACCCTACAAGCTGTTTCTGTCATAATTCTGTCATAATTTCTTTATTGCACATATAAAAATTACATAAGACAAAAATACATAGTAAAGGTGTACAAAGGCGAGGTTATCTCAAGTAAGAGATCTTTAGTTGAACTTGTAATTTATATACTTTTCATTTATTTAGCATTTGGTCGGTGTCGTCTTCTTTACAGTTCATAAAGGTGGCAGCTTGAGCAACAATTGGATAGCATAAAGGTGGCAGCTTGAGCAACAATTGGATAGCGTATAGGTGGCAGCTTGAGCAACCATTGGATAGCATATAGGTGGCAGCTTGAGCAACCATTGGATAGCATATAGGTGGCAGCTTGAGCAACCATTGGATAGCATATAGGTGGCAGCTTGAGCAACCATTGGATAGCATATAGGTGGCAGCTTGAGCAACCATTGGATAGCATATAGGTGGCAGCTTGAGCAACCATTGGATAGCATATATGTGGCAGCTTGAGCAACCATTGGATAGCATATAGGTGGTAGCTTGAGCAACCATTGGATAGCATATAGGTGGCAGCTTGAGCAACCATTGGATAGCATATATGTGGCAGCTTGAGCCACCATTGGATAGCATATATGTGGCAGCTTGAGCAACCATTGGATAGCATATAGGTGGCAGCTTGAGCAACCATTGGATAGCATATAGGTGGCAGCTTGAGCAACCATTGGATAGCATATAGGTGGCAGCTTGAGCAACCATTGGATAGCATATAGGTGGCAGCTTGAGCAACCATTGGATAGCATATAGGTGGCAGCTTGAGCAACCATTGGATAGCATATAGGTGGCAGCTTGAGCAACCATTGGATAGCATATATGTGGCAGCTTGAGCAACCATTGGATAGCATATAGGTGGCAGCTTGAGCAACCATTGGATAGCATATAGGTGGCAGCTTGAGCAACCATTGGATAGCATATAGGTGGCAGCTTGAGCAACCATTGGATAGCATATAGGTGGCAGCTTGAGCAACCATTGGATAGCATATAGGTGGCAGCTTGAGCAACCATTGGATAGCATATATGTGGCAGCTTGAGCAATCATTGGATAGCATATAGGTGGCAGCTTGAGCAACCATTGGATAGCATATATGTGGCAGCTTGAGCAACCATTGGATAGCATATAGGTGGCAGCTTGAGCAACCATTGGATAGCATATAGGTGGCAGCTTGAGCAACCATTGGATAGCATATAGGTGGCAGCTTGAGCAACCATTGGATAGCATATATGTGGCAGCTTGAGCAACCATTGGATAGCATATAGGTGGCAGCTTGAGCAACCATTGGATAGCATATAGGTGGCAGCTTGAGCAACCATTGGATAGCATATATGTGGCAGCTTGAGCAACCATTGGATAGCATATAGGTGGCAGCTTAAGCAACCATTGGATAGAATTTTCGTCAGCGGAGTGGACTTTTTGCAGTCCTCCCTCGATCAGGGAGCACTTATCCAGTGGAGAGCGCATAGATACATTTTTCTTTGAAACACAACTCACCAATTTACGGGCGGCGGGGGACGAGGTAAGAGAGCTGTGATTGGTCAGCCGCTGCGAAACTGTCTGGCGAACGTTTGGCGAGCCGCATTCCCCCGCAGGCGCAGTCAATTGGATATATAGTCTCTGCCCTCGATCGACCATCATCGTCGATCTAATCATCAGTGAGGTGACTACTTTCATTTGGTAGATACAATATCTTTATTTTCGTCAAACAATTCATAGGTACTATACGGTACCTGTCGCTAAACCAGTCATGTCCGCAGCCCACTAACTAGCCGCCCTACAGTCCAGAGACATCGAAGGACAGAGGGCTCCGTGCCTAATTGGCCATGTAGAGTTTGTCATTTGCATCGCAGGGACCGTGGTTTGAGCTGCCCTTACGTGCGCCCTTTATTCTTGGCCCATCTATGCAATGTCAACCCGTAAATTCTATGCTGTAAAGTTTTAAATTAAACGGCAATCCAAAAATATATAAATGGAAATCTGGATATAAAAATGGAGTTTATCGTTGTATAGTGATAAGGTTGGGAATTGAGTGTTGCACAAACCGTACAAATGAGTATTGTTAAAAAGTACATGTTTTGCTTGCGGCGCTTGCTATTTCCCTTTTGTTTTGTGTCGAAAAAATACTGTCTCTAATTTGTCATTGGAGTACTATAAGTATTGTTACATATAATAAACAAAAATAGGAAATAGAAAAATATATAAAATATTAAGCTACATTTATCACACACAGCAATAACTGCAGCTTAAAATACCGGTAAGTACTTATGTTAATGTTCTGATAGCAAAGTCATTTAAAAAAGAATATAAACAGTATACAGTTTTATGTTTAGAGGAAAATGAGGAAAACTGTATAATTTTTTTTAGAGTCCTGCTTATTTGCTCACCCGAACAGCTATTTCTCCCAAATCCCGAATTCCAGCGACTTACCTGAAAAAATATTAAAATAATAGTCAGAAAAAATAACAGTCAGGAGCGTGGAAAAATTCTTTGTCTCCATTTCCTCGCTGTATCTTTCACAATTTCTAGACGTCTCAACTTTAGTAATAACACCAAACCATTTGTTAGAATAGAACACACTGTTCCACGGAAACCATGCAAAAATTATCTCTATGTGTCTACTAGTAGGGTTAAAACTCGTCTAACAGCGTACAAAAAGGCCATTGAAAGCAGGCCGCATTATTTCCAAAACAGTGACACCGCACACGCAGACAAAGCAGAAAGAAAAAAAGTCTAAACAATGCTGGCCGAAAATAGGCAAGGACGTCTTCTTAGAACCAGCCATAAACACATGCAATTTGAAAGAAGAACGCTCCTTTTGTTTCGAACGAACTAATAATGACTGTGAACGGAACGACAATTGTCTAATG
Organism: Argyresthia albistria; assembly: GCA_963457715.1. Taxonomy (NCBI): domain Eukaryota; kingdom Metazoa; phylum Arthropoda; class Insecta; order Lepidoptera; family Argyresthiidae; genus Argyresthia; species Argyresthia albistria. Next base: position 7,237,510 of record OY735275.1, on the reverse strand, counting down.
CAAAGTTGACACATGAAAAGACCTAAAATGGCCTCTCGAAAATTTATTACTCTACAATTTTATATTGTTACGACGTCAATTGTCCTATTTGGTAATTTATAACGATTATTTCCCTTTTAAAATGGTGGCCGATTAGTGTAACAAGTTTGTTAAATAGTTAAATTGTTGGAAACGTTCTGTTAGCCTAAACTGGGGCCGATTTGTGAAAGTGGGTTAGGTGACGTAAATAATTGTTTTATGTTAACCCTTAATGTGTACCGAGTACTGACGGCTCTCTGGGATCAGGATGACAAATGTGCGCCGTTCAATTTAAAGTATTGACTGTTATTTGCTTTTTTTTTAGTTTAGTTTTATAAACTCAATTCATTTGAAATTAAAGTGCGAGTTGCTGTATTTCTGAACCGCGTATTTAACAAAGATACTCGTATCTAATACGTTCGACGTATTAAAATTTTTGTTTATATATTACTACTGCAACAGATTGCAGAAAATATGAAGGAATCTCAAGCACACCCGATACACAGTCAAGTGAAAAATTTACAATATTTTTCTATTGTAAATTGACTACACCGCGTACGAGTCGTACGACAACGCATTTCTTCTTCCGGGGTGTAAAGTTCCTTCGTTCCGTTTCGTTCCGTTTGACTCGCAAATAAAGTTCACTTCACACCTACATACTATATTATACATGTATCGGAACGTGGCACGTGGAATAACACAATCGATAAATAGCTACTTGATATCAAATATTCGAACTACCTTGGAACGAAACGTTAGAAACCTAAGATACTCCTACACTTTGCGAATTGATAATTTTGAGAATGTTTATCAAAATTTCGCAAAATATCATGTAGGTATTTGTTACTATTGGGATGTGCATATTGCGTATTACACATCTATCAACCGGTACGGTTGGAATCATGATATTCTTGAAAAACTTTAATCATTATCATAAGCAGGTAAAAAATAGTAGTACCTATGTATAGAAAGAAAATATTTGTTCCCTATCAAAGGTTTTCAGATCAAAACTGATCAACTTCAAAAATAAGTTATTGAAAAACGTGCAAGGATAAGAAAAATAAAGTGCTAATGTTCTCATACCATTTGCGCCGGAATAATGGCGGATGTAGTAGAAATAGTTGGGATCTGACGACGAGCCGGAAATGGGAATTCTTTAAACTGAGTATGCAATAGCGCCCTGATACTTGGCATCTTTATATGCAAAACGATTTACTAACAATATCTTCAAAATAGTGGCAGGATATTTCATATAATAAATTTGTATGTAGATATTATGTCTGTTTCAATTTTTATTCGACACGGTATATTTTGGAATAATTGTAATATATTTAAAAAGAAGCTGTTACAGCTAGTCCATTAGATAAACTTTTATGTGAATCCATAAAAGATAATAGTGGATAAGTTTGGGCGTTTGGGCTTAGTAACATAATAGGTACAACACACTCTGTGAAAATTTTGAAGTGGTTACCCATACACAACATAACAATTAAAATATATATAGCTCTGTAACAACAAACGACGATCGAACAGACAGCGGAGCCCTTGGAAAAATTGGAATAGGGTCCCGTTGGCTCTCTTTGGACTTTGGACGAAATACAAACGACAATTTTGACGAGCAGTTAACTAATTTCTGAATTCCAACAGCAATCAGCCTAATGGATAGATTTTTACATAGGTACATAACTGTATAGTATAGTAGTAGATTTATGTTAGCGACTAAAACCGTATAATATCTTAGTCCAAAGAATTAGGTAACTCACAAAACCATACAGCGCGTAAGTATAAACGCGCAATACAGTAATACCTCTGCGCGTTGGGAATAAAAAGATTTAATGACTTAGTACATTTATCGGTAATGTGAAATGAGGGCAAGCGAACACTTATCGGTCTTGCTCGTCATTAGCTCAAATGGAACTACACTGCACTGAACTTGTCGAGGTCTTTATTTGTATTCCCGTACCTAATAACATTTTTTTGAATTATGTCACAAATACTAATATTTGTCTAAATCCCTTCGTCGACACATCTTATCTATCTATTGTTCTCCATTGTTCGGTTGTTCCACCGGTGTTCTTTTGAGAGTGAACCAGTTACATACATCATAAACATAACTTTGCTGCTCACTTCATATTCATATTTTCAAAACATATAAACAAAAGCAGCATGCAACGCTGTAAGCCTATTGAAGGGTTAAGAGTAAAGATGAATCCCCGACTAATATCAAATCTTATTTATAAGTGTACTGGCAGCCCAATACCGATTTTAGCAGCTTGCTATCGTCGATCAACAGACAAAAATATCCCTTTCTTCCTGTAAAAACATTAGGGATGTTGTTTTTGTATGTCGGCAAATATCAAACCTTTCCCCACGGAGTTTTAGCTCACTTGTAAACAAACGTAGAAGCGAAGTCACTGTACCTATACTAAGCCACTATATGAGTAGCATAATACGACAAATTGTAATAGACACCTCTGGCCATAGTAAGTTATTTATCATGAGATATCTGAGTTAACTGGTCGAACTTCAACGGATGGTTGAAAAAAAAGTTACACAACTTGGAGGTTTTCTTAACACTTAATTTATTGCACAGGCAACGTTTTTTTAGTCAAATTTAGTTTGGAGTCTGGTTTCCGCAATGTTTTTATGTACTAAACGAGCCATCTGGATCTGGTTTTGGGACTTTAACGATATTAATTTTTACACATGCCTTAGGCTTAGGTGTCGACTGTCAACTACTTTGAGTTATATCTATTACAAAATTAATAAAAAGTATGTAAAATTGTAAGCAATTTTAAGTAAGTATGTAAGTATTTTAAATGTACTCTCACCTGTCCTTATTTGACTATTTACACAGTGAAATAAACAATAAATAAAATAAAATAAGTATGCTATTAAATATCGATAAGATGATCATCAGCATCATCGTAACAAACCGAAGCTGTGACAAAAGCATTCAGTCACTAAGGTCCGGTTTCCGAAAGGAAAATTAGCCGTGAAAACTTGTTAAACTCTTGTCAAACTGATTTCAGATAATTACGTGCCGCTATTCGATATATCGCTTGTCTGTCTCATTCAGAATCTGGGGGTAACTGTCCAAATGTGGGCTCCACTGTGCCTCTGCAACTCCACAAGGGCAAAGGCGTGACGCCATGTTTTTTTTTTTCGGAGTTCCTAAATAGACCTTCAGGCTTATAGGCATGTTATTTTAGGCGGCCGACAGAAAAACAGAGAGCTTACGTTTACTTACAGAAATCTAAAATAAATAAACAATATGGCTCTTATCTTTAAGGGTTCCGTACTTACAAGCAGGGTACCAAACGGGACCCTGTTGCTAAGCCTCCGCAGTCCGTCCGTCCCAGAGACTATATATCCAATGGACTGCGCCTGCGGGGGAATGTGGCTCGCCAAACGTTTGTTGTATTCAACAAACGTTCGCATACGCAAGTTTACGCAACCTATGTACGATGACAGCTCTCTTACCTCGACCCCCGCCGCGCCCGTAAATTGGTGAGTTGTGTTTCAAAGGAAAATGTATCTATGCGCTCTCCACTGGATAAGTGCTCCCTGGTCCGTCGGCACGTTTGTCTGTCAGCGGAATATTTCTCACGAATGGATGGTTCATCCGTGAATAGCTAAAGAGTAAAAATTTTTTTCCGCATTTGTGTTTTATTTACCCCCTTAAAAACAAGTAAACCACATGGGATTTAAAAACTAAAGGGGGCCTCCTACAAATTTTCTTTTTGAGTTCTTTCAGAACGGAACCCCTCGTGTGCGTGTCCGAATCGCTCTTGACAGTTCTTTTTCAACCAAAACAACGAAGGTAGGAATGTTTGCGGTTACCGAGGCGGAAGGGCCGCCATCTTTACTTAGTCACACGACTCGTTTGCAGAATCAACAACAATTCGAGATTGGGAATGACAATTAATACCGCATTTTAGCACCGGAGTGCTATTCATGACGAATAAATGGATTGTGTGAATTGCCACTATATTAGGTTGAAAAATATGTGAATAATTCCAAATAATCGGCCATGTGCAAGACGGACTCTCACACGAAGGGTTCCGCGCCATTTTACAAGAAAAACTACAAAAAAAATGTTTTTTGTATGGGGATACCCTTGATTTTTTTGCCCTTTTTTACTAAAAGTCAGGTTTACCTGAATAAATAAAATAAATAAATAATAATAATATGCAGTAGCGGCAACAGATAAACTTACTCTGTGAAAATTCAACTCTCTACCTATTACGGTTCGCGCGTAAGACCCGTTGACGGACAGGCAGACAGGCTGACGGACTGCCGAGGCATTAGTAATAGGATCCTATTTTGCACTCTTCGGATACGGAACCCAAATAAACACTATTTTGGGTTCCAGAAAAAAAACGCAAAGTAGGTAGCTGAAAAGTTGAAAACTCTTTCAGTTCATATTTCTATCGAGAGCGGATCTTATAAAGCTGGCCCCACACTAGGATACCCTGCAGGGACGATTCCACAATGCACTGATTCCACTAAAACTAAACTAACATCATTAACCCGCACACTCCCATGACGTCAAACTGTGACAAGATAATAATTGAATAAAACCGAACTCTGTGATTAGTTCAGCGGTTCATATCACAATTTTAATTAGCTACCCGAGCGTTAGACCAATTTGGTGAGTCGCGTAACCCGCAGTTAGATAATTAATTAGTGATTTTGCTTCTAGCGTGTTCTAACATTAGTACCTATTAGAAGTTAATTAATAGGTTCATGTCGCAAAAATTGCTGTAAACATATCATATTTTTTGATATGATATATTTTTTATTGTTTTTGATTTTACATTTGTTGGCAACGACACTACCAACCTGTCAAATTCTGACAAGAGTTAAAAATAGTGACATCTGTCAAAACTAGCGACAGCTGTCAAAATCTGTCAAGACAAGAGTTTAAAATAGTGACACCTGTCAAGAGTGTCAAGAGTTAAAAAAGTGACACCTGTCAAAATGTGACAGCTGTCAAACCGAGTGTCGACTGTATAATTTAATCCTAGATAGGCTTGGTAGTATCGTTAATTGTAAACGACACTACTGTTGGGTTGGCAACGACACTACTGATAGTTCGGTTGGTACTGTTGTTAGTGTCGTTGCCAAGAACAGAATGACACTACTGGTGGGTTGGCAACGACACTACTGGTAGTGCGGTTGGTAGTGTCGTTGCCAACAAATGGATTTTATTTTATAATTGTAATGTCCTACTGAATGAATTAATAACTAAAGCAGTTAGGCGTATACATTGCTTCAGCATTTTTTTATTTTATTTATTTACATATTTATCTCTTCTTCCTTATCTGCAAAAAATGTCTTTCCCAGTCCTCTTAATGAACCTCCTTCGCCACACAGATTATAAATTCATAACGGCTCTACCGATTTCGATCACCGATCCCTCGGTGTATACTTGAAGCGGACTTGATTCTCTGAAGACGTCACTGAAATTGCGTTATTACTGCCAAAGCCCTCTGTTTCAGTTTAATTAATATAAGCCAAGCGGGACGACTAACCTGTGACACTATTCTAGTAATGTAAAGTTGAGTTTTTGAAGTGTCTAGCTTGACCTTACTGGGCTATCATTATTGATGGATTCACGAAAATATATTAAAGGATGAAAAAATATATAATTTAGTTCAATATATAAAAATTACAAAAAATATATACGTAAGAAATATTTACTTCTCGAATCCTTATAACATTGCAAATTGCAACATTTGATATATTTTTTTATAACTCGCATACATGAGGCTAGCGTAAATTCTTAAAGATTCTTTATGATACTCTGACGAGGAAGCAGAAAAGAATATGTGGGTCTCTTCTGAGACTAGGCATATAATCGCAACATTAGTAGAATCAGATCCTTAGGTACATCAGTGCCAACAGTTAAACAGATTCAATTCTAGATAGGCGCTAGAGCAAGCATGGGATCGAAATTAAATTTTGATACGAGTTAATATTTGTTTTGTTATTGGATTTCACATACATTAAGGTAACTTTAGTATATGTTATAAATACACATGGCTTAAGGCGGTTACATATTACACACTAGGTATAGTATCACTATGTACATTACATCCCCTACCAGAGGCGCGCGGTCGGTACGCCGACCGCTGTCTATATATTTAGATGAGGAATAATAGGCTTGTGGCCTGACAAGTCAAAATAGATACTTTTTATGAACTGTCAAAACGGAACTTTTGTTCCTGAGTTCTATGAAATAACAACAGAATGACGTCGTGTAAAAGTGCCACCAAATGCTGTCTTTTTTTGCACAAAATTGACTTTATAAAATATATCCGCTGGAAATATACAATTCTGAGAATGTCAAGCCATTTTGTACATAATTCTTCAACTTGTTCCTAGATTTATTGGATTACCTTGGCCACAAGCCTATTCGATAGTAATAGATAGATAATGTATGTATGAATATAATTACGAATTAGGTTTGTGACTATACGTTTATTGAATTAAATGTGATGACGGTTTGATTTAGGTCTCGCTTGTCCCAAAGGACTTGCTAAGTTTCTCATGTGGAAATGATGAATAAATTAAGATGTTACAAAGCCTTAAGTATATTAAAGCATAGTTTATAGAGATGCCATTTGAAATCATTAAGTATATTTTTCATATATATTTTTTCGTATACAATATTTATTACACAACACAGAACAAAATAATTAGGTACACCTATAGATGTGCCGAGTCGGCAACATTGCGGCAATATTGCCATTTTTTGTAAGGGGGCGATAATGCAAAAAATGGCAATATTGCCGTAAAAATTGCAATATTGCCGGCTCAGCACATCTATAGGTACACCTTGCCAAGAAATGCTAGACATTAAATTATGGCAACATTTGCAGACTACTCCGTGTTTTCTATAATGGCATATTTGGTTTGTCAATCAAAACACGCAGTGGAGCACTAATATGTGTTGCCATTATTTATTTGTCTAGCTATTCTTGCCAAGGTGTGTATCTTATTCGAATCGGCAATTAACGTGGGCACGAACTCTTTCACAATATAGATAACCACTACACGTCATACTACGCCCGTTTTCCGAAACGAAAATTAGCAAAGACAGATTGTTGAACTCTTGCTAAACTCATTTTTGCCAATTACGTGCCGCTATTTTGAATTAATGTATGATTAATCGCTTGTTACACTGAATCACTCTTTTTCAACCGACTTCAAAAAAAGGAGGAGGTTCTCAATTCGACCCGTATGTTTTTTTTTTTTTTTCTATGTTTGTTACGCGATTTCTCCGCCAATTATGAACCGATTTGAACAAATCTTTTTTCGGCGTATAGGTAATGCTTCAAGGGTGGTCCCATTGACACCAGGTCAGGATCTGATGATGGGATCCTGGAGAAATCGAGAGAACTCTTCAAATATTATAGGCAGACCTATAGTGATTTTTGTGTTTTTCATAATAACTCGTGCAAATGCACATGGTAAGCATAATATTGTGATGCGGAACTACTGATGAAGACCACATATGGCCACCAGAACTGCTCCATACTAGGTACAAATACAATGCGTGGCTGACGGGCAGGCAACGCATAGCCTAAACCGGTGGACCTAGAGCCATGAAACTTTGTACAGGGGTTCCTTAGTAGCGTGGGATAGCACTGATATAGGATTTGACAAAATTAATTCCCCAAGGGGGGGGATAAGGGGTTACAGTTAGTATTAAACTCAATCTAATCAAATAGGGTTTGTGGAAGTCGGTTTTTTCTAAAGTTTACTTTTTGTTTCAATTATAGAAGCTAGGGTTAAAGGCACCAACCTAGCCTAGGTCACTGACACGGAGGGTACCCATACAAGTGAATATGTAACTAGATCCGGGAAGTGAAGCCGCAGTGGGACGCCGGCTTAACAGGCCGCCCGTATGCGTGGTGTGCACGCAGCCTTAGCAGGTGTGCGCAATGCGTATGCGCACTTTCACTGGTGCATTTTATTTATTACAGTGAGATCACGGCGATTTGCGAACATGATTTTACCCTTAATTGGGCATGCAATTTTTATTGGTTTTTGGATTTATTAGCAAGCCTTATAAGGTTGAAAATCTGGTGGGATGTATAATCCTCCTGTGCAATTAGGGGTTAAGTTATGATATATCCGGAGTATTCGACGATTGCTGTGGTGGGTTTTCTATTTTTTATTTTATATTTTCATTGATAATTCCTTGTAATTAATGAAGCCTAATATTTCTAAAGATACCTATTAATATAGTCACAATCTGAATTACATCAAATACAAAGAAACATCTGCATTTGAACTTTAAATAAAATATACCGGAATTTAACGCTGAATGCTCTAAGAAGCACACCGCTCGAACGACCGAACAATGGCGAGCTATTGTTATATAAGATGTGTCGGCGAACCAGTTTAAGTCCTTGAATTCAGCAAAATTATCGCAGACACACTGTAGTTTTGGAAGGGTGTAAAAGGTGATATGAAGTTGTCGTGTGCGGAGGCAGATGAGTTAAGAAAGCAGATGTATATTTTTTTTTGTTAGAAATTGCGTCGTGATTATTGCAAGAATGATTTGTGATTTATGAATTTGTGAATATCTGAATGTCTGTCTTCTTTTCGCCTATTCTGCATACGCAAAAAATTTCTGCGCTTTTGTTTAAATATATATATTATTAATAATCTGTTATTCAACGACACTGTAAATAAAATACTACGTCTATACTTATTTTATGACTTATAATTATAATATTTCAGTCTTAGTATTATAATATGTAAAATAATTAATTAATTTAGTGAATATATGATACAATAATATTGTAATTTTTATAATGAAATAGAGCTAGATGGCAGATAAAACTTACAGTTTAAAAAAAGAAGTCGGCTACGTGGGTTAAAAGATGCGAGGTGCAATACAAGCTCTGAAAGCTAAATAACGGATTCGTTACCCAGACCAATCAATTGCAATACCCTGAAGATTGAAAGACGCACACGGCCTCTCATATCCAGAACAGAGAAGCCCCAATTAAGGCCGGAAGCTCGTCCAAAGCACGTCCCCACTAATACCGTGATACAGTGAAAGGATATCACGATATTGATACCCAGCAAACTGAAAACAAAGGACGGCGTCGAGCCTTTGAAAACGCGGAAAAGCGTTCGGAAAAAACAGGTGACGAAACGAACATAAAAGCGTATGTTTCTGGCGATCAAAAGAGTGAACTAATCTGAAGTTGACTGAAACTAACTATACTGGTTTGCCTTTTTTCACACGGCGTGTTTTTCAACATCCTTTTATTAGGTCGTCTTGTAAGTAAATATCGTTAGGTTGGATGAATTGAAGCGCAGGCGCAAGGGAAATGCACAAAGGCCCTGCTCTCGTGGGCCAGGTGCAGGCACATCATCCCCCTGGGTGAAGAAGAAGAAGTAAATAACATTGCGCAACAAATTTAGGAATGGAATTTTAGCCCACTTCTACTTCTTATATGATAACGAAGCTTGGTATGTGTTTAGAGTTGACACAGGGACATAGTGACATAGGGAACTCCAGGATGCTTACTTGTGAACTCATCGAGTTTGGGCTCATTAGATTTCTCTCTCTCTCTCTCTCTCTCTCTCCATAAGACCCAGGATGTACAGAAAAAACCAGAATAGGTAGGAATAGGCCTACGTGCTCACATGCTGTGTGTGTACTGTGTATGTGTGTGTACTGTGTATGCTGCTGATACACCAAATAAATGGAAGTTCTGCTCTATTTTATTCTAAATAACAGAGATACCGATAATTAAGACTGCCTGGCCTGGCTGAAGTTAATCAGACCCACACAGCAAATCCTCCTTCCGGAAACCCTTTTTTAAGCTACCTTAATTATTAATTTCAATTTTGGTTAACATTCCGACCACATTATTCTAAATTACGAATCTCATCCTCCTCACGTAGAAAAACGTACGCAAAGATGGCTGCTGAGGAGTGTAAAAAATCATTTACACTCGGCAGGACTCGAAAACGTCCGTATTCGTGAACTCGCTTCACAATCGGATCGAAGCGATCGTGCCGTCAAATCTGTCACGGCCCGGCGCGTTCCGGCATTCCGGAAGGGCTAAAGGAGGCGGGTTGCGCCCTTGCGGTTTGGTAAACTGACCCTGACTTGCACGAATCTTTAAGCATATCAGCATATCCTTAGTATTAGAAACAAATAGCTATTGGAGCGGAGTTTTAGCAGCAGGATGTCAGGATAGTAGTTGCCAATAATGGTGTACAGCGTATTCTTCTCAAATATGGTTTTATTGACTGAAAATACAAAAATTCAAGGGAGCTGTGTGCTCATTGCGTGAGGCACTGTACGAGAGAGAGGTTATCTATGCTACGACGTCACAAGGCTCTTCGCCCCTTGCCTTCCCCGCTGGGGTCTGCTGCTGTCATGCTACAGCTATATTATGAGATTCTCTCCCTTAAGGGAGCTGCGACCGCGTGAATTTCCCATACAAACGTAATACAACAATGATTTGAATTTGAGAACTAGTTCAAAGCATTTAGACTGTTAATCAGATTTATACACTGTCTACGCAGGTTCCTGGTCGTATACCAAGGTTCTTATTCAAATTACTTAAAAATATTTTTTAAATCTTTACCCATTCCCATTTAGTCAACTAATGGGTGGTCCGACACGCGACACTAGAAACACCCAGGAATCAATATCAATATACTTTATTGCACACAAATCAGGAATCATTCATGATGATTCGACAAAATCCCGGTGGTTCGATATGTCGATGTTTCGTTTTCCGATGCTTCGACGTATCGAGCCAGGGGTGATACCAAAATAACGCGTGTTTAGCCATATCTGGGAAAAGGCACGATTTTAAACCTAATCACCCCGTAAGGTCAAAATTTTCAGAAGCTTCGTTTAATAATACAGAATTTTAAGGTACTCAGTATACCGCACGCGATGCGAATAAACCGCCCTAAAAGGACTTAAAGGGACAAAAGTACATCACAGTCACCGAGTTCAGGTAACACGCATTTAGTAAAGTGCGACAAATTTTATAGCAACCCGTCATAAAACTATGAGAAAACTGTCATTTCCGAGGAAATGAGTAAAATCGAGCCATAAACCAGCTCTCGCTCAGTACTCGTTGGAGAAATTCCATTTGCTTAGCGGACTGACACTTTTCAATCTGTTCTCTAATGACGCTTTTCACGACTACTGTTAAAACATAACATGTTACAGCGTCACGTCTTTTCCCATACGGGGTAGCAGAGGCAGAATGACTACCAAATAGCAATAGAAGCTACGTTGCGGAACCTTATTTCGCGTCACCCGAAATAAGGAGTTGCTAGAAACAAGAGCCACATACAAACGGTTACGGTAACGGTTTCCGCCATGTGTAGAATAAAATAGAATAGAAGAAAAAGTTTATTTTGCCTTAAAAAAAATATACATAAAAAGTACAGTTAAATAGGGTACATTAGTTTAATAAGACAAAAAAGGGACGGTCTCAGCGTTTGCTGTGAGTAGCACAAACATGTTCTATCTCAAAGCGCTGGTTTTCAGACCGTACCTGTAAAGGAGAAGAGAAAAAAATATATAACAAAAACAAATAAAGTAACAAAACAAAAAAAAATTAAAAAAAAATTAATGTGTTGCATTAAATAGGGGTTATACAGAGTTATACGTGGTTATACAGTATAACCACGTATAACATAAACTGGATCATGGGAGGGCGCCTCTCATCTTCTGATAACTTATTGGGTTGAAGAGGTCTCTCTTTCATCCCACATATCCGATTGAATGTAATACTGAGAGAGAAAAAAATATGAGTCATCTCTGTATTTTTTGTGATTTTGTCTTTAATGTGCAATAAATAATATAGGTAATATATACGAGACTTCATAGAAAGCAATAATAATAAATCTGATGGGTATTGCTTCCCGTTAGCCTCTGAAACGGCCAGGTGATCAATGTACCATCGGCAAAACATCTGCCTTAACAAGTCTATTCTCTATGGCCCTGTGTTACGATTTAGCTACAAAAGTGTAAAAGTGAATCTACTATAGTAGATTACCCGCCAGCCCACTGTTCGTTCAAATGTACCAAAAAATTGTGGAAAAGTGTCCCATACATTAAACGTCAAATTGACAACTGCATAGGTTTGGCTGTGAACCAAATACAATCACCGGATACAGTAACTGTGACATTTTAGCCCCTGTGTCTCACGACATAAGTACAGCACAAGTTCAGGTGTCACTCAAGCTGAGTTTACCTACATCTGCATTGGGTAGGCCCACATCTACACACCAAAATTACCGGATCTCTATATCTATTGTAGTCTTTCTGCGATTTTTTGTCGTACTACGAATCGCATTGCTAATTATTCGCGCGTGGCGCTTATCGAGACTATTTGTCGGTGAATCAATGGCATTTTTTAGGGTTCTGATCCTTGGAAGGAAAAAAAGGAACCCGCATAGGATCACTTTGTTGTCTGTCCGTCCGTCTGTCTGTCATGACCTTTTATATCATGAACGCGTTGACGTATCAAGCTGAAATTTACATGAATTGCTCAGGTCTGTGGTCCCATACAGGTGAGAAAAAAATCAACTTTCTAGGTCAACGCAATCGAACGCAACGACCGTTAATGTTGTTAAAATTGTTGGATTTTTATAGTAATCGCAATGGACCCAAAATCTATAGGGTACTTCCCGTTGGCCTACAATCATAAAATTTGGCACAAAGCACGGTGTCATAGCACAAGTGAAGGGATAAATCTGATCTGTCTTTTTGCAAACATAATGGACGGCATCATACATTATTTTTTTATGTAGAGATCTATTTACACCAGTTAAGTGGTAACAATCTCCAAGTGTGATCGGATCCCTTGATCCGCGAGTCCTCCTCGCACTTGACCGTTTTTTTTTTTTCTTACGTAGGCCTTGCCAAGAGAACAGAGAGACAGCTCGTTGCACCGACAATAACGTTCGTTATGCGTTTAACGATACACCTCCCGTGTCGTTGTCAACCTGAAGTCTAGAATCTAGCTATACTACGTTCGAGACTGTCATATCTAGATTACGTCAAGCGCTAAACGCATTCTGACAAGCCAGTGGTCATGCTCCTAATACGTATTCGATAAGCAATCCGTAAATAGGTTTTAAACTTATTTAATCATGCACAATACATTACAATTAGTGCAAAAAAATATAGAATGTATATTTTTAATTTTTAGCTGTTACGATTCCCGAGAGAGCCAAGCGAGTTTAAAAAAATCTTTGAATACAGTTTTATGTCTTTTTGAAAATAAAAGAATGTTTCCTTTGAGTAAAATGAGGTAAGGTACTTTCCCTCCAGGGCCCATTCGTTTGTTCCACCCTGTAAGTATATCATTTTACCGACGAATTCAGGTTTTTTTTTTGTTTCTTTACTCCATGGTTAGCCCTAATTCAGAAAATGGGCTATATTTGTAATTTAATGGGCTGTATCGCAAAACGGAGTATTAATTTGGCTAAAAGTGTACACGATTGTGCCTCTGCCAACCCGTGTGGGAAACGCTATGTGTGTGTGTGAGGATGAGGGAGGGTGTGTGTGTGTGTGTGTGTGTGTGTGTGTGTGTGTGTGTGTGTGAGGGTGTGTGTGCGAGGGTGTGTGTGAGAGGGTGTGTGTGTGTGTGTGTGAGAGGGTGTGTGTGTGTGTGTGAGGGTGTGTGTGAGGGTGTGTGTGTGAGGGTGTGTGAGGGTGTGTGTGTGTGTGTGTGAGGGTGTGTGTGTGTGTGTGAGGGTGTGTGTGTGAGGGTGTGTGAGGGTGTGTGTGTGTGTGTGTGAGGGTGTGTGTGTGTGTGTGAGGGTGTGTGTGTGTGTGTGAGGGTGTGAGGGTGTGTGAGGGTGTGTGTGTGTGTGTGTGTGTGTGTGTTTACAATGAGTAGTAGACTAGACAACAATATTATTGCAACATTTGCAATTACATTACAACATCTCACTGAGAAAGCAATGTAAGCCTGACATAACTTAACGAACAGGGATATCCTTGCATCAACTAGATAAGGTAAACCCCACGGGAGGTAAAGCTAACCCGACTAATTCAAGATGGTCCGAAGCCGTTCCTTGTTGTTATGCAAATCGCTATCTACTTTATTGACACAAAGTGCGCAAAGCTATTAAAACTGGGTTCCTTGCTACCTGGCTTCTTCTTGCATTGCAAGATGGTTTTAGGGTTCACTGGCATAACAGGAATATCAATCATAATAATTCATAATTCATATCATCAATAATCAAATTCAAATACATGAAATTTAATTAAGGGTCTATATGTTGAGGCACTTACCCTTAATTATGAACAACTTTTCAAAACAAATGAACATTTTTTTTGGTCTCCCATAGTAACTTGTAATCAGCTGATCGGGTCAATGTACAATTTTTCCAAAGTTTCTTGATGAACCTTTAAACCCACATCGAGATCTGATCAGAAGATCTGATCATTTGTGGACGTTAAACGAGCTAGAGATAATGACTATCATTCCCTGAAATATGGTCAGATGATTAAGTGTCACCTCACCATATAAATATAGGTCACCCTTTTTCTCGTGTGGAGTGGCAGAGGAGAAGATGGCGTGATATCGCTCGCGAAGTTTTTTTTCCTCAGGATTTATTTCACTATAATAAGAAGTTCAAATTATATTTGTACATTCACTCGAGTTCACTTTGTATACAAAAATATATCAGTAAGGTTTGTACCACGGAACCCAATCCTGTTAAGATGTTTTTTACCGTCTCTTTTTTAATCTTGCCATAATCTACACCGCTGTTAAAAACAAGAAAATACAGTAAAAAACACAGAAAAATAAATAAAGCTATTGTCATGACCCAAAACCGGCTGCAGAAGCTTAACAGTTGCCAGACTCCGGAAAATAAGAAAATTAATGATTCAGAAATAACAAGATTGCTACAGGAAAGAACAGAAGAATATCAGAATATAGTCACTGATCTAGAGCTAAAAATATCGCAACTTGAGAGAGAACTTCAAAATATGGCTACTAAATACTCGCTATCCGAAGCAAAAGTAATAATGGAACTAGATAAAATAATAGCAGACAGCAACACTAATTTACAAAGAGTTCTCGAGCTTACGCGACAACCGCACCGATGCCTTCACGAGAACTGCCCGATATCTGAGGTCGAGTCTAACACCACTCCCTTCGAGATTACCACCGGAGAGCGCTCCATCATCACACCTGACACCGGTGACACGTCACCAGCGGAGTCCGAGGCTGCCCCCTTACAGCAGCACCTCGCCCTGAGTGACGCCACCGAGCTCACATACGCGCCGCCGTCGCCGCCGCCGCCGCCACCGCCGCCACCGCCGCCACCACCACCACCCCAGCAGCAGAGCCAGTGCCGGGAGCAGAGCGGAGCGGAGACGACGTGCACGGCGATGCCGCCGGCGCCGGAGGTCTCGCGGGAAAAGTCTCGCAGTACAATTATGTTCTCGGACCGGCTAGGCTTAGGTATGGGACTCGCACTTCAAACCTGTCGTGTGGGATCTGTCATCAATGAGTGTATGCCTGATGCCCCATTTAAAATAATAACTGATAAAATTATCACTCGACATTTTGAAAAGAGCACATCCATAATCATTTATGTAGAAAATTGCTCAGGCGTAGGCAAACAGACATTGATAGATCTCATCGACGCCCTTTCTTCTTTGGAAGTGACAAAGGTGGTACTGTGTGCATTCCCATATAAGAATACAATGAATAGAGGGCAAAAAAGAGCCACCTATAAATTAAATATGTACATGTACAACATGACATTACGAAGTACGAAAATACGCTACTTTGACACGAATGTATATAACACCTTTGACATTTATGACTCTAATGTTGACATGATATATGAAATTGCTAAATCATTAGCTTCTTTTATATTAGAATCTGTTATAAGCAATATAACAGAAGTAAGAATATGTAATGTTGACACCGTAACGATTAGTACTCGTACTAATACATTGCATGACACCACTGACAAGGCACTATGTACACACGATACTTTTGTATCAAATTTAAACTGCCGCAACCGACAACAGGAAAGCACGGCTTAAAATTGATGCACCAAAATATGCAAGGCTTTTCTGGCAAACAATTAGAACTAGAAATGTTTCTAGAACAGAGTAATATAGACGTACTATGTATGACAGAACACTGGCTGCAAGAGTGTGCTATGCAGTTCAGTATACCCAATTATAAAATAATCAGCTGTTTCAATAGACAGACTAGAACTCGAGGTGGTTCCTTAATACTAGTAAAAGATGGTTTTAAGTGTAAAGAACGAAAGGATGTTGTTAGTCTCTCTAGTGAGATGAATGCTGAAGTCTCGTGTGTTGAGATGGAAAAATATATAATTGTTAGTGTGTATAGGCGGGGCGAAGGAGAGTTTGAAATCTTTGAGACAGTCATGGAACAAGTACTTCAACTGGCATCAAGAAACAAGTCCAAACGCATCATAGTTTGTGGCGACTTTAACGTAGATCTATTAGACCAAGCAAACCGCTCTATACGCACTAGGACCTTAGCAGTATTTAAGTCTTTCAATATGTGCAATGTCTTTCTGGAGCCTACACGAATATCGGCTACCTCCGCTACCTGTATAGATAACGTCTTCTGTGAATGTAGTATCTACGATAAACAAATAGTTAACGCATTAAGTTCAGACCACACGGGTCAGATGGTAGTTTTTGAGGAAATTAATGCGGAAAAACCCGTTAAAATTTTATGTAGACCAGTGACTTTGAAGAAGATGGAAAAATTTCGAAATAGACTTGTGTCAAGTCTACCTTCAACACCTTACTGTGAAGATCCGAACACACTATATTCCAACTTCTTCCAAGTTATATCTACGGAATTCGAAAATGTGTTTAATCTGACCGAAGTGAGAAATAATAATAAAATAAAATTCTCTGAATGGGCTTCAGAGGAATTAAGACAGAGTAGGTCCAAACTATATGAATTGTATGAACAAAAATCTTATGACCACAGTCCGGAATTTGTCACCCTTGTCAAAAATTGTTCTAATAATTTTAGGAAAGAATGTCATAAAGCCAAATGCTCATATTTAAACAATCAAATTACAGTTTCGGGTGACAAAATTAAAACTATATGGAACATTATTAAAAAAGAGACAGGCAAGGTCAGGTGTAGTGAATCTAGTTTTAATTTAAAAGTTAATGGTAAATTACTCTCATCTAACGAGGACGTTGCTAACGCATTTGAAAAGTTCTTCAGTACTATACCCATAATAACAACAGAAGCACTACCATCCTCTTCTGAAAAGTCTCTAGATTACTTGGTTGAAAATGTTCCCCAACACAAGAGTGGCTTCAACTTCAAACCAATAGACTCTCTAACTATATTTAAAACATTCAAACTTCTAAACGTTAAAAAGACTGAAGATCTATGGGGCATGTCGGTTAAAGTAGTTAAATCGGTAATTGATGTGATTGCTCCGTACATGGCAATCATGTTCAATAGTTGTATAGCAGAAGGTGTTTTTCCTGACCTCATGAAAATGAGCAGATTAATACCACTTTTCAAATCCGGTAGCAAGGAAGACCCTGCGAACTTCAGACCTGTATCTGTTTTGCCAGTGTTGAGCAAAGTGTTTGAAAAGGTGATACTGAATCAACTACAATCTCACTTTAACGCATCAGGGCTACTCCACAAAAAACAATTTGGTTTCACTAAAGGCAGATCAACAACTGACGCCGGAGTAGCACTAGTACAACACATCTATAGTGCGTGGGAGGGATCACAGGATGCTGTTGGTGTATTCTGTGATCTTTCCAAGGCCTTTGACTGTGTGGATCATCAAACCCTTCTGCTCAAACTGCAACACTATGGTATTAAAGACAATGCTTTAAAATTAATGGAATCATATCTTGGAGACAGAGTACTAAAAGTAGATATAAATAGAAATAAGTCTACCGGAACGCATATGAATATTGGTGTCCCCCAAGGCTCTATTCTGGGTCCGTTCCTTTTCTTAGTTTACGTGAATGACCTGCCGTATATGGTGGAGAAAATGACTCAGATTGTACTATTTGCTGATGACACATCCATTATCTTTAAGGTGAAAAGACAACAAGAAATTCTAGACGATGCAAATAGTACGCTCTCTCATGTGTTAAGTTGGTTTAATGTAAACAACCTTTTATTAAACTCGAAGAAGACAAAATGTATCAAATTCTGTTTACCGAATGTGCGGCAGGTGGACACGAGTGTAAGCATAGGAACGGAAAGACTAGACCTCGTTGAAGAAACAATTTTCCTTGGAATCACTATAGACTCGAAACTTCAATGGGGTCCTCATGTAACTAGTCTCTCACGAAGACTTAGCTCAGCTGCTTATGCGGTCAGGCAAATCAGACACATCACAGATGTAGGAACTGCCAGATTGGTTTACTTTAGTTATTTCCATAGTATTATGTCTTACGGAATACTGCTTTGGGGGAGAGCGGCAGATATAAACACAATATTTGTCTTACAAAAAAGGGCCATTCGGGCTATCTATCAACTAGATGCTAGGCAATCACTAAGGGACAAATTCAAAAATATCAATATACTTACTGTTACCTGTCAATACATTTATGAAAATATCATGTATACCAGAAAAAACATAGGTTTATTTAAGACTTTAGGTCATAATCATAGTATTAGCACTAGAAATAGAAATAAGATTGCTATGCCCGCGTTCAGACTCAGTAAGGTTGCTCACTCTTTTATGGGAGTATGTGTTAGTTTTTATAATAAAATACCTAATGAAGCAACGGACCTACCAGAAAGGAGGTTCAAAAACTATGTCAAAAACGGCCTATTGAAGAAGTCATATTACAGTGTAAAAGAATATTTAGATGACAAAACTGCATGGTCTTTACCATCTCAGCGCACAGAAATCCAAAGAGGGGCGATGGACTGAGTCAGTACGTCTCTCCTCGGTGTATTTCCTTAGACTTAAGTAGAAATACATAACATTGTATTTTTAAGGCTCTGATATTTTAAAAGAGGTACGGGGGAGGTTTCTTGCCCTTCTTTGCTCCATCCCTAAGCCCACAACTTCCGAACGGGCGGTAGTATACAAAAATATTAATATTATATTGACGTTGACTAAGTAATATGTATGATTTTATGGTCAATAAAAATTTTGAACTGAACTGAACTGATTTCTTGTTACTCTGCTGGGGGTAACCTAGACCCTTTTGGTCTCATCAACCCATTACCATTTGTTAGCATTTTATATGTCCGTTAAAAAAAAACTGTATTTTTTATGACACGTATCAAATTGTCCGTTGTGTTTGTTCTATTTTTTACGCATCGATTTTAGCTTTAATACGAATCGATATTTGTGACATAAAATACTGTTTACTGCCTTTCGTTATTCGTTAGGGGTCTTTTACCGCTAATAATTGTACTTACTAATAATTATACTTTGTTTTGTCATTTATTTTACCTTTGACGCTATCCTTATTCGTAGATACATTATAAGCACTAACTATAATGTCCTATGGATTAGCATATAGGATACAATTTCTCCGACTGCATCAGAAGGAGGGTAATGTTTTCTCGGTAAATGATACACACAGTAAATAAGGGCGAGTTTTATTGTAGTCTGGCAATAAACAATTATCATTATTATATTATTATTAAATTATTATTTAACAACGAAGAGTAACTTTTTACTCGAGAGTATCTTCTAGTTTTTCTAAGAATAACCTCATTTTGAACTGATATTGTCATACAAATTATCCCCGGGATAGTTATTCTCGCATAACTTTTTGTTGGTAAAATCCACCCTTACACGAATGAATAGTATATATTGGTATTACTATCAATAGTTTTGTTATCTCCAGAACGTTATTCTCTGAGTACTTAAGTTGATGTATGAAAACGTCCGATCCATCTTTTCATATTGTGATGGATCTAATAATATTGTACACTGCGCCACATTTGTTTGCTATACTTAGATAGATTACTTCTATTCTTATTTCACCTCTTTAATTTATCCTAGTGGGGGGGGGGGGGGGGGGGCTTGTTAGAAAATTGAGTCAAGATTAAAAAAAAAACATGTAGAGATTTGATAAGTACAAGCTCAATTAGTAAAATTAATAATAAAAGATGCTCTACTTTGAAATATTTTATTATGTCATTAAAAAGGTCCGTCTAACGTGTGCTCTACAAATTTTACGAGCCACTTAAGGCCAAGTTTACACGTTGATTTAAGAATTACGTCGCGGAGGTTGTTAAAAATAATTGTATAGCGCCTTTAGGGCTATAAAGTGAATTTTTCTTTATAATTGGACGCCTACATAGTCGTCGTATGTAAAATCGGGTACTATGAATTCCAAGAGTTCTGCTTTAGTGATTTTAATCGCATACTACAAATAATTATAGCTTTTCATATTTACATAAAGAGCGCTCGCTTGTAAGATTTATATTTTATTTAAGCATTGAAGTTCAATATCAAACCTGTCAGTGTACCTATTCAATACAAGGATGCCATTTTTATTGCCTAATGTAGTCTAAACTTTGCAACACACTGCATCAATGTTAAATTCATGAGCTTTACAATTTGTGCTAGTAGTGTAAAAGCTCCCGTATATATTAACAGGCTTTCTCGCGGGCTTTCATATAGACTAAAACTTCTGTATTACCTTTAATAAGTATAATTTTACTTTAGTCATCAGTCATACATAACTCATCATAGATACTTTTACATTAAATGTAAATTTTATAACACATACTTCAAAATCGACTGCCTGAACAAGTAGGTACAGATATAATATTACCCCCGTGGCTGTGTGTGTCAGCAAGAAACAAATATAAAAAAATGTCCTTCAACTTCGAGAACTAAATTAAAAAGTATTTTACTGCCAGCGTTCAAAATGACAAGACGTTGAGAAACTTTGCTAAGACATTTGAACTTTGAATCACATAAAACGCCCCTTGAACCCAGCTATGGATTTGTATAAGTCACCGTCGTAAAATTCTTTCAATCTTTATTAGCCTTCCATACAACAGACAAAGGCGTTTGAACGCGTTGTAAAATAGCTAAGAAGGTATAACTGCATAACTGCGGCATCAAAGTCCTCAAAAAATACTTAACCAGTTGAAAACTCGAGACACGAAAATCATAGTTATTTGTTGCACCACACCAAGGGACAAGTTAATAAGCCGAACGGAGAATAGGCGTAACTAAACATGCAACAAACACCGTACAGTTGCTCGCATCACGACAGTCGCATTTACCTAACAATTTCATAAAATTGCTAATTACACAGTACACGGAGCATTCACAAAGGGTAAGACTCTATTCCAGCCATTCAATGGAACTAAACGACAAAGCGAAAGAAAGTCTTAAATCACAGCAACATAACCCAAAATCAATTGACGAAACTCACATACGACCTTTTAGATTTCGCGTTGGATGAATGCGTTTCTAAGGGATGTTCGGATGCAACCTGCAACTTTTAACAACCATATGGCGTCGAAACGTTAAATTGATTTTCAACTCTACGCCCATAAATAATAAAACTTAATTTTGAGTGTACTCAACTTGCAGACAAGTCCAAAATAGATTTTTGAATCCCGCTTTAGGGACATGCGTCTCTATTGAAGACTATTTGGAATATCCGCCTTTCTTTAGTCCAGATGTTGAAGCGTACCATTGTATCGCGAAATCCGCCGAGTGCCCAATTATATTGTTAATTTTACAAATATTAAAGCATTGAAATACAACACGCTTACTGGAATAATAAGCCATAATGGCGACGAAAAGTGGGGACGTAAAGAAGGCATTTTGGTGCGGTGGTGTCGTGTTTCTGGGTCTGTATTCTACTAAATACCATAACATAGGTAACATTTGCATACAGGCACATGAGTTGCTTCTGGCCCCACACTAGGAAACCCTGTGTTGTGGGGACCAGAAACAGCGACATCACAAAAATGTAAACATGTAAATGGAGTCTCAATATGATGTTTCTGTAATAATTTAACTTTTGACGAATAACTGATTTAATTTAGAAGAAAATTTATATTTTTTTATATTAATTGCAAAATACAACAGATACTTCAGTGACATATTATATCTAATAAAATAGGTGGACACGTGGTTTTGAATCTAATAAACTAGCTTGTTCCATTAATTACCTAAAAAAGTATATTATTATGTGTGTATACACATCTCCCAATCCTCTTCCTCACACACCCACACTTACACTACACATATCTCATTACCCATTTCATAAACTACTTTTTAGATGGTGTTTTATTAAATTTGTTACAAAATTCAACGACCAAATAATGGAAGAGCCCTGCCTCCTGAAATAAATGATAAAACCATACCATTAATTACCTAAAAAAATATATTATTATGTGTATACCAAATAACTCATACACAAAGTGCTACATGTCGCAAAATTTTGCATGAATTCGTATCAACAGAAATGTGTCGGTTTTTAGGGTACCGTACCCGAAGGGTGCCAAACGGGACCCTATTACTAAGGCTCCGCTGTCCGTCTGTCCATCCGTCCGTCCGTCCGTCAGCGGGTCCTAGAGCACAAACCGTAATAGCTAGAAAGTTGAAATTTTCACAGAATGTGTATATCTGTTGCCGCAACAACAACAAATACTGAAGATATTACAAATTAAAGGGGTCCCCATACAAGAGACTTGTTTTGATACACCCATGCATTTCAAAATGATGGTGTATTTCGCGTCAACCCACATCGTTGTGGTAGCTCAGCCGATATGTTGTAGGCCCTCAACCCGCAGGTCGCGAGTTCAAATCACCGTGAGGGCATAATTTTTTTTAATTTTCTTTTTCTTTTTGTTTTATTGTTTTGAGTGCTTCGATGGTACGGTACCCTTCGTGTGCCATTCCGTTCCGACCTACACTTGACCGATTTTTTGATATTACAATCGGGACTCAGGCCGGTAACGCGTTTGCCCCGACCCGACACGGCCTGAGTTGAATAGGGCACATCGAATTTTATGGGCGTTAATTAAGCTTTCTTCCCTGGCACCGGGGAGAAATTGCATGGCAGCGGAATAATATAAAAGTCGCATTATGGTGAATATTTGACGGCAGAGAGTCAAAACGTCGGATCTTTTTAGTAATAAAGGCTCAAGTGTTATTTTGGAACATTTATTTTGAATTTAAATAATGCGTCTTGTCTTGAATACCTATCTGTCTAAATGTAGGCGCAACTGCTCTGCCTTCCCGAATGCCTTTATAAATTAACTACTAGCGCCATCTAGTTCGTAATGTCATATCAATCATCATACATCAACATCCGCTAACATAGATACTTTAAGATGGATCGATAGGAATTTAGGGCATTATATTTTATTGTACAGTTCATTAGAGATCTATATAGTAATTTCATCGACAAAGTATCATACTGTCTTGACCTTAGTATCGTTACTAAGAAGTCCAATTGACCGTTTTCCTTTTTATTAAATCCAATAAGACTCTAACGAGGGCTTCCGCAGCTTAATGAAGTGGGTTCTAATAAGTTTTCGCTCATTAGGATTATAATTAGAATCTGTAGAAAATCTCATTAGAAAAGTTCAAGTCCCGTGCATGTTAGAAGTTCTACCTCCCCGATTCGTGTTTCTTATGCTAGTCGCATTCATATCAGCTATCAAAGAGATTAGTTTCTTGTTGGATTTATTACTTTCACCACAGACTATACTACCAGACTATACACCATATACTAATACGAAAAAAAGCGTAAACTGAGCTGCTACGAAAGTATATTTAGGCTTCTATCGCTTGGTGCAGCACCATCGAAAAATTTCAATTACCACGAGATGGCGTTAAGATATACAGGATTTATTCCAAGATTAGCGCCACCTAGAAGTATTAATGAAACCATGGCGTCCCCTTCAGTCAAGAGATTGTCATTCTCCTGGCCGAAAAGGAAAAAAATGACATTAAAATTAGGGGAAATCAAGTTCTCATTCCCTTGCAATAGACACTAATTTACGTCTTGGTACCCACTGTCAAAGTCAAAGGACTCTTCTGTCCACAAGCGAATGGGCGTGTTAAAGTACAAATATTACTCGTAACGCCATCTCTTTATTGTGAAAGGTTACTATTCTAAGCTCTATGTAATGAGCACCCTGTGCTTTCACCAAAGAAAAACATAACAACACAAAGTGGACGACAACTTGCCTCCCCTCGGAATAAGTTTTTTTTTTCAAAATATATTGCCACGTCCTTTCGGGGTGACAGAGGCACCCTTTACTAACACCCCGTATAGGCTAAGGCATGACACTACGTTATTGTAGTTGATTGTTAAATAATAATCGAAATCGTTTCAGACGCGAATCAAGTAGCTACTCGTAGCTTTGTGCCTGTTTCGGAATACACGACTCTTCTGGCAAGCTTCCAAATATAATCATTGAATACAGTGACCTATTTACCCCTTTAGTGTGCCGAGTTACTTATTTAAACTAATGGAAAAAGCGAATGAGGTCGCAATTTTTCCTGCTTGATATGACAGAGATCTCACTACGCCATCTGCTGAGGCTTGAATTGAATTTGAATCGAATTGAATTTGAATCGAATTGTGCTGATCAACAGTTGCATGATGTAGTCATAGTTTAAGGGGTTTATAACAACCCGTTGATTCTGAACAAATTGCACTGTGAAACCTTATTGATCAGAGCCAAAAATTGGTATGATGAAAAAGTCAAGAAAATAAAGATTTTCCACTTTCAAATTGGTCATTTCCTAAAAAGCGCACATAGTCAAAAGTATGACTACTCTTTTCTTGATGATAAAACTCCTTAAACCTGTGTCAACCTACAACTAAAGATATGAACAGAGGTTATTCTAACCCCCGAATACGGAAGCATTCATCTTATTTTGTCACAAACACAAACAAACGTCGACTATCTCCGACACACACGACGCTGTTGGTTTAGGGTTAATTTATCCGTCATAGCATGTTACAGTGTTGTTCATAATAATTATTGCTACAGTGACAAACAGATTCGAGTAATCCCTATGCAGCTTATGCCGCTTTTTGTCTCTAAGGTCCAATAGGTCGTTGTCAACTCCACAGTTTGTATCGAGTTGTCAAAGTTCTTTATAGAATATTAATTTACTATTAATTATTGTTTATACCGTCTCGCAACAGTCTAGATCCAAGTTAGCCGCTTCGCGAAATTGGGACAGTCATCAAGCCTTCTCAACATTGAAATAATGACCGTACCCTTAGAACGAAAAAAAGAAGGACCCACAAAAACTGAATTACTCTAACTAAAGTGTAACGCAAAAGGCTTTCAAGGAGGCCTTTAATCTAAGGAGATCGAGTTACGTACGACCAACCTCCTTGTTCTTGGATCTTTGACTTTTTTTCAGAAGATTTTCTGTGATTGATCTTCGGGAAGGAAATTAATGTCGTCTATTTCTATTGGATGGAATGTATTTATCCATGCGGCGATGGGCTGGCCCTGTCGAATTTTGCCCGCTTAGACCAAATTTAGCCAACGCAAAAGTAACTTTTACTCGAGAGTATCGTCTTCTTTTTCATAGACACGATCAGCTCATTTTGTACTGTCATTGTCATACAAATTATCCCCGAGATAGTTATTCTCGTATAACTTTTAGTTGGTAAAATCCAGCCTTAATGGAGTATGGTTTGATGAACGTGACCGCAGATGTGCCTCCGTCGCTCCGTATGGGAAAAGGCGTGACTGAGGATGAATAAGACAAACAAGTATACAGGCACATACATTGCTTCTGACCCCACACTAGGATACCCTGTGTCGTAGGAACCAGAAACAGCGATATCAAACACATAAACACCCAAGACCTAGGGTTTTTCTTTCCTCTCCGCCGTGATTCGAATCCAGGACCTCTCGCTCATGGGGCAGAGCCTCGCACGCTATGCCACAGAGGTCGCATGACGATGTTTTTTCATCAGATTTCAGCATAGGATTTCAGTTACCGAACGGAGGCAAATCTTAAACTCTGCTTCACAGCGAGGCGGCTGTTTTTCTCATGTAGTTTTCATTGATCTGAGGTTTTCTCCAGCCACAGACAAGAAAACGCCCTCGAAAAAAGAGAAGGAAGACAAATATGGCCACAGAGTAAACACTGCTAACCGCGGCCGACGGTTAAGTAATGGTCGGTGTGGAAAAACTGCAGTTTCATGGGGAAAAGCTTCTGTTAGGAGAAGATTCTGGGTTTGAGAATATTGTTTGTGTTCTCTTCCACCTTTGATTTATCTGGGAAGGCTGATGGCCGTACTCAAATTAAATAGAGTTTGTTGTGTTTTTTATGTAAATATTTATGATTTCGCAATAAATTAATTCTTAATTTATAATTTCTTCATTGTACTCCACAAAGCAGACATACAGGAAATTCAGGTAAGAAGACAATGTAATGTAATGGTAATGTAATTATTTGTGCACAATAAAAAAATATTATGATTATGATCGACTACAACTAGGTAGGTCAACACGAGATTTCTTCCAGCAAACCCAGAATTACTGATGTGCAATTCGGCAATATTGCCCCATACATTATGTTGCCACAAATGGCAATTATGCCGACAACGGCACATCACTACCCAGGATGGACATGAAATAAAAGATAAAACTATAGATAAAAACATATCGCCAATTCTCAGAATACGCCTGTTTACGATCAGAATTCTCGCACCTTAAAAGGTTCTATGGGGGGAGGGTTAGAAAAAAAAAACCTGCCAAAGTGGCCGCTTCATTCTCTCTGCTCGCCCCCTTACCCTTTTCAACGTCGTCGTGACAAGTCTAACCTACATAGCAACTATTTACTCGGAACTACCTTAGTGTGGAGAGTGGAGAAAGTTTTATTTATTTATAGAAAATAGCAATGTAGTAAAACCGAGCAGGTGTTTAAAATAATGTAAACAAACGAAAGCTTCAGGGTATCGCTTTTCCCTGTATCGGGTGGTAAAGACACTGTTTAGTTTTTTCGTCATTTCATTCAGCAATTCGCTGTATGTGTGAAATAATATGACTTTACTTAGTATAATGAAACGTTTCATGACAGATGAAATCCACAGAATAAACAGAAGTTAGAAACGCTAATTACGATTAAGCGATAGAGGCGATGTGTAAGATAGGATAATTTAAAATTACTGAAGATGAGCTGAAGCTTCCACTCGCACTGTAAAATGGGTCCTGGCAGAAGTACCAGCGTTGCAGTTATCTGCAACACATGCTGAGCGAGGACCTATTCACTGTGGAATATGCACATGTATAGTTTCTTTCTATATTTTTTTAAGTTTTGTAAGAATCTTTATTGTATTTGTGTGTATTATTACAGTGAATAAATGGATTATCTATCTATCTATTAAGCTAAAAAACGATTAGGGAGTTAATTCAGATTAGTTAAATCGTATTTAAGCGAATTTTCAAACAAACGAAACGACCCAAAGATATTTGCATTCGCGGCCACTGACACAGACGAGGGGTTAAGTGTGCTTAGCTCATTCTGTGATGTGTATAAAATGTATGGATCATAGTAATCTGAATTAAAAACATTTTAATTTGAATGATCAGAGTAATCAGTGGATTATTGCAATCGCAGTAAACAAGTCAGTCATCATCAGTGCACAAAGCATCCTAAAACTGGAATTAACTGGATCACTCGGTTAACCTGACAACTCCCAGAAGCGACGAGCGCGCGCATCGCTCCGTGATTTGTGCGTGTCGAAGCGACCTAGCGGGTTATTTACCGAGGCCACATTTCCGACGGTGTGGCCGGTTGTAGCGATTAACCCTAGTTTTAAGGGTTTTGTACCTAGTGTCGCTAATTTTTCCAGGTGACAGAAAAAATAATCAAAATTACTTAGGGGTGGTATAGGATGACATCATCGCTATAGTCGGTAGGCGGTGGATGCGGGAGGCACAGGACCGGAGCGGATGGCGTGGTAGAGAAGAGGCCTATACCCAGCAGTGGGTAGGTGTGGGCTGATTGATGATGATGATGATGATGATGAGTAAGTCCACCAACACGCAATGATCCAGCGTGGGTGTGGCTCAATCTTACTTTTATCCGAATAACATATGCCCAGGGCGGTAGGGACAATACGGTATCGTACCAGGTACTCTTTATTACTGTGCTAGGTAGTCAAATAAATCTAGGAAACTATCTGAAGTTGCAGCATTATGTACAAAATGGCTTGACAATATCAGAATAGTATATTTCTAGCCGTTGTATTTTATAGATCCAATTTTGTGTAAATAGACAGCGTTCATTGATGACGTCACTTGGTTAGTATTTCATAGAAATCACGAATATCTCATTTTGAACTGTCATTGTCGTACAAATTATCCTCGGGATAGTTATTTTCGCATTACTTTTTGTTGGTAAAATCCAGCCTTATGGCAAGACATGTACAAAGGCGAGCTTATCTCTTACCTATATTTTTTTATCACAGATACGCCCATTTTCAGCCAATTTTTTTTAACGCAGGAAGGCAACCCTGATTTCCGGCATGTCGCTTGTTCCTCTGGGTTTTAGTAATGTATTGGCTTTGTTTTACGCCGGGTTTTGTTAGCGAGTTTGGAGCGTTTCGTGGACAGGGGTATAGTCCGCTGTAATAAGCCCCGCAGAATTGTAAATGCGCGTAGCGCATACAGCCGGAATTTTTCCGATTCGGAATTCCGAAACGGGATTCAATCCCAGACGAATCCGCAAAAATTCCGAACGGAAAACTTCCGTATGTATGTGGTAGATCCATAGATTCGTATGAGTTTACTGCGTTCGGGATAATTCCGTTACGGAATTCCGAATTGGAAAACCGACTGTATGTGGCGGCCCTAAGGCGTTTGACAGTGGCATCGTGAGCATGTATTCAGAAGTAATGGCTATTCCATCTTTATGGAGTGGTCCGGCGCATTACCATTTTGCGGGAGTTATAAGCATGTTAAGTACTGATTGATAAATGATGTTTATTTTCGACTTTTCGTTAAATATATTTAAAAAAATGATAGGTATTATTTATGTAGTATATATGTGTATGTATGTATATGTTAAGAAGTAGTTCTTCTGTATTTAGTATATTTTTCGTTTATATTTTATTTAAACTTGTTATTGTGCACTGGCTACCCCTTCATTGCTTAATTTTTCCTTTCACGCCTGGTTTGCTGGAAGACATCTCTTTTTAGAGACAAGCTCGCCTTTGTACATGTGTTTTCTTTTAATGTTACTGTTTAAATTATTGTGTGCAATAAAGAATTGTGAATTGTATTTTCTTTATATGTATATGTTATTTTTGAGTCACAGACTCCATCTATCCATAGCATCACGCCTTTTTCCCATATGGGGTGGCAGAGACACAAATTATTGTGCCCACAATTACAATTACAGACTCATATCTACTATTATAATTATCTTCAGACTTAACCAAATTTTAAACAATAACTTTCATTTTCATACAATTGAGTGAGACTTCGACTTAAATAAAGATAGTAAAAGTTAAAATATCAACTTTAAACTTGCATAACACCTTTCCAAAACCATCTAATAAACTAAAATTAGCTCGAACATTCCACAAAAGATCTGCAATTATAATTTTTCACGCATATTACCAAAGAATGATTCACCACAGTTATCGATTTCGCACATTACCAAGGGTGATTCAATCTCGGGCAAAAAACAAACCTTTTGCCATACAGTATCGACAAAAAACACAAAGAGTGCAGAAGTCCCGCTCCATACAAAGCGCCGTCGAGCAAAGTACACATAGACCAGTCGACGGAAATACGAGGTATCAAAACTATGGAGATGATCTCGATAGCGCCAGAATTGCCACTCAGGCGGGGCAGGCGCGCTCGGTGGTTTAAAATTGTTTGGGAGTCAATATTTTTAATTCTTGATTAATAGCCTTACAAGATTTGGTGATTCTGGCAGTGTTTCGATTTATAGAAATCATTATTTCTCCTCTATTAAAAAAAAACCGTTTTGTTTTGTGGCTAGTTAACACCACCCAGATGAAACCTGCACGGAAGTAGGATCCAATTATGTCATTTTCTATGAAGAAAACGTGTTTAAGGAGTAGCTGTTTGCTAGTTTCTTTTCCAGGCCACTTACTGATGCATCAGTCATGCGTCGACTAAGAAGATACTATGAGTGCAACACAAACATAAATTCATTTTAGTTATTTATTACACAAATACACGCTTGCGACATAACAGTTAAAAACTAAATCGACACAAACAGACAGTAAAAAAATGTACATGTAGTGGAGCCAACATGGTGAAATATGGCTCAATCTTACCCGTATCCAGGCAAAGGCCCGTGCCCCTCGGTGGCGACATTATTGGGCTACATTTACATAACTTTACTTTACGTGTGCGTTGCTAGTTCGCGAGTTGTATGAAGGCTGACTTCTGCAGTTTTTGCCCCGTTTTCGATACAATATCGATTTTATCGACAACTATCGTTACCTTTTATAGCGGCCAACCGCAATTCGTTTCGGATCGCTAGCGGATAGCGAGGCCACGTCATAATCGATAAAATATGATGTTGATGTGAGCTGATGCTCGGAGAGCCAGTGTGATGTTTATTCTTGAAGGGGAATTAGGTTTTATACTTGGCTCGGTCGATGTGTCCCGTAAAAATATTGGCTTACGTACGGCTGATCCCAATAACCTATCTCTATCCGTGATCTGTAGATTACGCGTTACATTTGACAGTTGCGCTATGGGATTTATGCCAAAATTGACATCTCAAATCTGCAGATTATGGATAGAACATAGGTTATTGGGATCGGCCATTCATTAGTTGATACAAAGCGGTAATCGCTAATCGGAAACGATCGTGCGAGCGAAGCAACATCCAGCCGAGACGGATGGGTATCCGTTTCTATGTGGCATTCATTTGTTTCGAGATTCGAATGTTAGAGAAGAAAGATCTTTTTAGAGATAAGCGCGCCTTTGTACATGTGTTTTCTTTTTAACCAACTTCCCAAAGGAGGAGGTTTACAATTCGTCCGGATGTTTCTTTTTCTTTTTTTATGTATGTATGTGCCCCGATTGCGCCTAGACGGATGGACCGATTTAGAAAATTATTTTTTTGTTTGAAAGGGTTTACCTTCCCATTGGTACCATGGAACACCAGGTCAGGATCTGATGATGGGATCCTGGAGAAATCGAGGGAACTCTTCAAACATTATAGGCAGACCTATAGTGATTTTTGTATTTTTAGAAATATCTCGTGCATTTACTCACGGTAAGCTTAATATTGTGATGCGGAACTGCTGATGAAGACCACATATGGCCACCAGAACTGCTCAATACTAGATACAAAAACAACGCGTGGCTGACGGGCAAGGCATAGCCTAATCCGGTAGACATAGAGCCATGAAACTTTGTACAGAGGTTCCTTAGTAGCGTGCGGTAGCACTGAGATGGGATTTGACAAAATTAAGTCTCCAAGGGGGGGGGGATAAGGGTTTACAGTTTATATTAAACTCAATGTAATCAAATAGGGTTTGTGGAAGTCGGTTTTTTCTAAAGTTTACTTTTTGTTTCAATTATAATGTTACTGTTTAAATTATTGTGCGCAATTAAGAATTGTGAATTGTTATGGGTTAACTAACGTTAAAGCGGGTTTGTTCATCTTTTTTCCGTGAGTATAATAATATGTACGCATACAATAGCAGCGGCAACGGCGGCGAATTAAAATATATCAATATTCAAGCCATGAATAATCCATGACGTTTCAAACGTCCAGTCATCAGTAATGCAAATGTGCGTTTCGACGCGACATTAACGAGTGGGAATCAGTTGCGATTCACAGCAGCCGTTTGATCTGGCTAGTGTAATAACTTCCCTGTTATAGGTCGCGCCAGGTGTGTTGGCACCTGATCCCCTCCACGAACTCACAAGAAACTTGACGCGACCTGTACCATATTGGCTGGAATGCAAGAGGCACATGCTTGCTTGCAGATAACTTTAGTAATTCGTGATAGGCATAGACATAGACAAACGTTCCTCTGTATGATCCCTACGATACAGGCTTGCCTAGTGTGGGGATCACAAGTACTGCTTTTGTTTAATTTTAATTTTGCACATAAGTCTTCACATAATATATAAGTTATATGAAATGTTTTTCTTTTCTTTTGTGAAATAAATAAATATTTGATTTGATTTGATTTGTTGGGGGGGGGGGGGGGGCGATAGGCGGCTCCTTTATAAATATCGTTACCTACCTGTATTTCACGACAATTAAGCCTATTATAGTGCTGTGGTGCCAGAATTATATTATTTTTTATGTTTTGCATAGTTTTGTGATCTTGCACTAAAGTCTACACCAAATTAGGAACACAGTACAGACCCCGCTAGGTTGCTTGGCATCTGAGCGACATCTCACCTCTCTCTTGCACATGTATGCGTCTCTCTTGTCTCCATACGTTACCCTCTCCACGCGAAATTTAGGTGTCAAGAAATGTGGCGCGTCCAACAATTCAAACCAAGCACAGTAGTGGCCCTAGGATACAGTCGGGCCAACATTGTGGGCTAACTAGACCACAACACATCACAGCTTCGCCTCAATAGTTCGCCAGGCAAAATAGGCTGGATAAAATTCGGGGGCCCAATTCTGCTAAAATAATGACGGATCAATGACAAGGACGCGATGACGACTGTTAACGGTATCCAGATCGGAAGTTTCCGACCTTTATAGGCAAATGGCGGTAAAAAATATGCAATATCTGATCATATGAATTTGGTATTCAACTTACGGCCGTTTTTTTTGTCCTCAAAATAATATCGTTCATCTGTCTGCTTATACATATAGATAGTAACTTGTATCAAGCCCGGTAAACAGTCAGTTTTTATTTGACACTTCATGTACGTGTGAAATGTCAAAATCCTCAGATAAACAGACAGATAAACGCTGTCTGAGGATGGAAAGATCGTCACAGTGAAATATCAGACAAAACTGTCTGTTTGACTAAACGCTGAAAAATCTTCCTACAGTCTATTCGTGATAAGAATGCAGTGAAATTAAAATATAAATCTGTTAACACACACTCACTGGACAGGACACAACCGTCGCGTTCGAAAGTTAGCCTTCAACTGGTCACTGTGAACTTGGCTTGATAATTAGAAACGATTTGATTGGTTACGGGGCGTGGCTAGGCCGCCGGACAGTGATGACTCCACTGCATTCTTATCACGAATAGACTATAGTAAGGGATTTCAAAAACTCGGATATCTACCGTAACTAAACTGGTATTCTAACGTCAGGTCAATGTCATTGTGTCGTCATTCGTGTACGTCAGCAGAATCCACTTCTAGGCCAAAATACGGACTGGATTGGTACGCCTGGATACGGACTGGATGGTACGCCTGGATAATTATTATTGGTGTCAGTATTGGATAGAATTATAGGCTTCGCAGGCAATACGATGATTTACTTGGCAGTGTTTGTAACAGGATATTGAAGTACAACGGAAGTTCTAACGGTGATGGAACGTCCTTGTTGGAAGAGATCTCTTATTAGAGATTAGCAAGACTGTGTAGGTACACTCTTTTTATAAAAACATAAAAAAATTACATGCAGGCACATACATTGCTTCTAGGATACCCTGTGTCGTGGGAACCAGAAACAGCGACACCACAAACATGTAAACATCCAAGACCTGGAGTTTTTTTTTTGTCCCCAGTCGGGATTCAAACCCGGGACCTCTCGCATGGTAGGCAGATGCGCAACCGCTGCGCCACAGAGGTCGTCAAATTGTATATGTACCTACTTTTTGAAATATCAAAGATTTCGCAATAAAGAAAGTATGAATTATGAATTATTTTAGTTTTACGTTTTACCTACTCCTTTGTATGCCTTCCACAAGAAGTTCTAATTTCTATTCATTACTGACCTACTAATTAGCTTTGCCGTGGTCGGTCAAAACACAGAGGATATTTAGCACCAACTTACAGCTAAAACAACGTCTAGTTTCCATAAAAAAACATCAGAATTACGTAGTCCCTCTAAGCCAACATTGACACAGGGTACCGAAGTATCACGATCACCTTTAGTTATCCCTTTTAGGGCTTTGTACTGTGCTTGTTTCGTATGCCATAAGGACTATGATTGCACTGGGTAATTCGACCGGTGGCTGGAAACTGCTGACTAAATGGTGTCTCAATAACATGACGATGGCGGTTAAATTTAGGTACGTACTGATTTTTAACCGACTTCCCAAAGGAGGAGGTTTACAATTCGTCCGGATATTTGTTGTTTTTTTTTTTTTTTATGTATGTTCCCCGATAGCGCCTAGACGGATGGACCGATTTGGAAAATTTTTTTTTGTTGTTTGAAAGGGTTTACCTTCCCATTGGTCCCATTGACACCAGGTCAGGATCTGATGATGGGATCCTGGAGAAATCGAGGGAACTCTTCAAATATTATAGGCAGACCTATAGTGATTTTTATGTTTTTCATAATAACTCGTGCAAATGCACATGGTAAGCATAATATTGTGATGCGGAACTGCTCATGAAGACCACATATGGCCACCAGATCTGCTCAATACTAGGTACAAATACAATGCGTGGCTGGCGGGCAGGCAACGCATAGCCTAAACCGGTGGACCTAGAGCCATGAAACTTTGTACAGAGGTTCCTTAGTAGCGTGGGGTAGCACTGTGATGGGATTTGACAAAATTAATTCCCCAAGGGGGGGGGGGGGGGGGGTAAGGGGTTACAGTTTGTATTAAACTCAATCTAATCAAATAGGGTTTGTGGAAGTCGGTTTTTTCTAAAGTTTACTTTTTGTTTCAATTATTGACGTTGCGGTAATCCTTTATAAATTAATGGTAGAATAAAAACAACATAACAAAGCGTCACGGGTTTTTCCATACGGGGTTGGCAGATTTATCAAGTTATTCAATAATCCATCATGCGCGACAGGAAACCGCAGATAAAGTCATCAATGGAATCTCACTAGATGAAGTTGGACTGTAAAATTTTGGAGCTTCAGAGAAGAGGCCTGTCATGTCTTACTGCCTATGCGCAGCAGTGTCTATGTGGGTTGAAGCGCCATTGTGAAGCCATTGTCACTGACCAGCCATTACGCTGCCGGAGTAAGGGCATTGGATCGTCAAAGTGGCGATGTAAAGTGATGCTCTTTGGTCAAGCCAGCAATGGAAAAGCTGCGTAGTTTTATTTAATCATACGAGGCGGTCCACTCGGCAAATAGTTTTGAAACTGAACTATTCAGCGGACGCTTGAACCAATATGTTGTCAAATTGAAACAAAGCCTATTTCGACAACTGTCACTTTAGAAATAACGCTTTTTAGGAGATTTCGCTTCAGATTAGTAAATAATCCTATAAGCCTCTTTCAAATATCTGCACGCACTAGACCAAATTACCTGTCGCATGAAATAATACCTAACATCAATTCGAAAACATTTGGACAAAAACACAAACACAAAAGCAATCAATTTGGAAAATTGTTTTCAGCATATCACCCTCAGGAACAACGAACTCTGGAACCTGTCAATTAATCTTTTACGAGTATTTTGAAAAGCATTACTGTATTACAAAATCTTGTATTGTGGTTTTGTTACTACGAGAAATAGTTTCCAAATGTATTTCTTCATAGGTGACACCTTGCCCCCGCAACAAATCTCAGACTCTTTGTCTAGTTGATTTTATTAGGCAGATCCAGTCCTAATTTCTCTGAGCCCTCCGGCCCTCGAATGAAATCGCGGATTATTTGGGCTCGTGAAAAAAGGGTTTTTAACTCGCTTCGACAACGGATTTTAGGGATGAAATATCGCTTTTGGCGCTTCCATTTTGTAATGACGGGATCAGGTTTTGATTATCGCGAGTTGTGGATGTCAAAATCACTGACAATAATCGGGGTTTTGCCATTTATTCGCCAATATTGTTTAAAGCATTATACCTCAGATATTTACTACAACAATGGGACAAGAGAAATGTCATTGTGGTAAAGAGCGTCGTCGGCGAGCGTGGCTCCCAGTCAATCAAAAAGGCGTTGTTCGTCCATATATGCGCCTCTGCCTTCCCGCAAGAGAAATTGCGTCACGACATGATTTGTTACGGAGTCAGTATGCGCCCCGGCCCAAGTAATTCAGATTCTCACTGTACGACCATTTGACAAGATTAAATAAGTCTAACAAACGCAAAGGGTTGCTCCCAAGCGCCGCAAAAACCAATTTACCCCGACGAGCCCGACCGAGCAGATAATTTCCCAAATAAATGACTGGGGCCTAAATAAAAAAGAAAACCGTGTTAAATAAAGTGACGTCATAAATTCCGTGTGAAAAACGCGGCAACAAGGCAACTCAATCTTACTGGCCTCCAATTCTGCAAACGGATGGCATGCCAGTTGCTATGGCGAGGGCGCAGAAACCCGTTTTGGGCTTGGCGACGACGACGACCGACGCCGAGACGTGCCGCGGCGGCTACAAACAAAACTGGTTTCAGCGCCCTCGCTATAGCAACTGGCATGCCATCCGTTTGTAGAATTGGGGGCCTGGGAGGTCTCATATAATGCGCATTGCGGTGTGATATGGAAGCAGAACAGTAACTTAGGTCTATCTGATGGAGGGTTTTTCATCTTGTTAGGTTTGCTTTAAGATATTTCTTGATGTACTAGCTTCTAAGTGATATACGAAATACCATTTCTTTAGACAAATACAGACCGCCGCGCTGCCGCAAAGAAGTCTACAACAATTTACAGAAAACCACATTAAACTCCGTCCACTTACAACACGACTCTTTACGACGATAAAGTTTCGGAATGAAAATAATAAAGGGCTATAAGCTAGTCCTTAAATCAGCTAAACATAACAACCAGCTCCTCTACCCCAAAATTTTGATATGGCCATCTGTAGCCATACAAATAATATGAGCACTCTCATATCGCAACCATGACACTCCATACAGGCACGTACAATCGCAATATATAATGCCCCTCCTACGCAGCAGTTGGGTCGGTAGCCGAATTCGGGGACAAATTGCACGGAGCGTGATGCAATATATGGACCCTTGCGGGGGCCAAGGTCAACAATGGGACCCTAAGTATTTAATTTGGGGTCTTCCTAACTGATCCTAAGGATATTGGCGATTATTTATTTATTGACATAAACCTGACTATAAACCTGATATGAATAGGTGTCTCTTCATATTAATATTCTTGATTGCATGGGAAATACACAGTACAGGTACTAACAAGAATAATCTAAAATGTAATTTTTTCAGCGAACTTGCACAGTCTCTTCTAAGTTACGTTGTCAGAAGAATTCTCACGGCGATTATTTAATTAAATAGAGTATATAAAGTAAGAGCTTTCGTGATAATCCGAAAATGACACAAATATTGATGGGTATTCCTCTAGTACCCTACTAAATTCCTATTTATGTTTCTAAATTGACTTTTCATTTGTTTTTGTTTTAAAATACTACATTTCTGTCTAACCCCCTTATTGGTTCGCTGACACATCTTATATAACAATAGTTCACCATTGTTCGGTCGTTCGAGCGGTGTGCTTCTGAGAGTGAAGGGGTTATTTTTTTTTACTCCGGGACTAAAGTTAACCCGGGAGTAACTACGAGACCGACCTAGACATCTCTCTAGCTCTGTCCAGTACGTAGTTACTCCCGGATTAATTTTAGTCCCGGTGTAAAAGTTTTATTTATAAAATGTATAATTTGATAAATAATCTGCCCACGACCCGCTTAGGCTTATGCCCGGTTTCCTGGGCGCTGATTAAGTTAAATCACATGCCTCTATTATTCAAAATAGCGAGATTCATAATTTCTTTATTGCACACAGAAAAATTACATATGACAAAAATACATAGTAAACGTGTATAAAGGCGAGCTCATCTCTAGTAAGAGATCTCTTCCAGAAACCAGTTATGGATGTGATTGGACGAGATGTGATTGGACGAAACTGATTTAACCAACCTGTTAACAGGAAACTGGGGTTTAGTGTGGTAGACACCTGAACTAATCGGCTCTGTATCTTCTAAAAAAAACTGAATTTTGGATTTTCGTCAAGATATAATGTATCGTATTGTTTTGGGAAGAACCCGTTTAATTTTTAGGGAGCCGTAATCATTACAATGGTACTTTTCATAAAGGGAAGGGTGTCATACATACAGTAATGCTTTTGTATGCGCTTGTGATTTTACACATACAGGGTGCTGGGATATTGTTTTGCTATGAATACAGAGAGTTCTCATAAACGTTTTACAAAAAAAGATGTCAGCAAATCAGCGAATAGATAAATGAAATTGAAATAAGAATATTAATCGAATACATGTTTGTGATGTCGCTGTTCTGGTTCCCACGACACAGGGTATCCTAGTGTGGGGCCAGAAGCAATGTATGTGCCTATACGTAAATGTTTATGTTTATGTTTATTTGCTGTACAGGCAAGAAGGCAATACTTGAGAATAGCAATTGTGTACGCACAGGGCCGGCCAATGGACTACTTGGCAAGAATACACTAAAGTCTTCACAAAATAAAAGGCCCGTTTTGACAGTTCACGCCCATGAAGTTTTAACCTACGCGTTAAGGGTTAAAACTTTATGGGCGTGAACTGTCAAAACGGGCCTTTTATTTTGTGAAGACTGTAGATTGAGGAATCTTTCATAGAGACGTTTCTTACTTTGTCGAAGTCTGCCTCAAGTCTTTGATGTTGTGCACAGAGGTGTGCCTGTTGTCTGTTTATTTCATGTCCGTCCTAGGTTTGCTGGAAGAAATCTCTTAATATAGATAAGCTCGCCTTTGTCATTTATTCTCCACTTTCCACTGTAAAATGTATTATTTTGTGCAATAAAGTATATGATGAAGTATGTATATTGAAGTCTAGTACGGACGGATGGAAGAACAAAAGCTTCCTCCTGTATAAGCCATCCGTTTTCCAAGGAGGTCCTCACATACACAGACAAAACTATATTACAAGTACGCATTTTGTTTGTTCAAAACCTAAACCAACTTTAATTTATTAGAGGCTTGTTTATATTTCATCAGAACATGTGCGCTTTGGGGTATGATATTAAAATAGTATTTTCGGATGGTTATTAGAATTGTAAGCCAAATGCTGTTCCTAATAGGAAGGGGGCGGAAATAACAATACTTTTCGTCTATGAAAGGAGGTTGAGTTAAATTCATAGCTTGCGACATGGCCGGCAAATCCACATCAGTTTTATTCTTAAGTTTTTGACGTGACAACGTTTTATAAATTGGTTTGCCGGGTGACACTTCAAGAAACTGCGTTACGCTCCGCTCACGTTATGCGCTCACAATGAGAGCGAGTGAGAGGCACGCGTCCCTTCCACTCGGGCATGGTTAGCCCGCCTAAGAGCGAGAGAGACAGACATAAAAAGTTGTCACGTAAAACTTTCGCCCGTATACCGACTTTACAGGCAACCAATTTTTTTAGTAAGACAGAAATTTGCAATTTTCTGATTTTTCCCTTTACTTGTGCTATAAGACCTTGCATTATGCCAAATTTCATGATTGTAGGCCTACGGGAAGTACCCTATAGGTATTGGGTCCATTGCGATTACTATGAAAATCCAACAATTTTACAGCATAAACGGTCATAGCGTTCGATTGCGTTGACTTAGAAGATTGATTTTTTCACAGTGTTATGCGATAATTGATATGAGTTTCAGCTTGATACATTCCACGCGTTCTTGATATAAAGGTCTTGACACACGGACAGACGGACAACAAAGTGATCCTGTGAGGGTTCCTTTTTTTTTCCTTTTAAGGATCGGAACCCTAAAAATACTAGTCACAGGTTGAACAGTAGAGTCAGAACTCATTTCTTACACTACTTTTATTAACATTTAAATTCGTTAATTCTGGCTTAATTCTTGGAGTAAAGTTACTAGTGTTTTAGTCTGTGTTCATTACTAAGACGGCTGTTGTATTTATGCCGTACCAACCATTTAACACAAAAACAAAGCATTGATTGAAATAGAACATTATTAATCTATTCTGCTTTCCGCACCATTAGATGGTACAAATTAATAATGATAAATACTGTGCTGGACCCATTAATATGCATTAGGAATGCGTTTTAACACAAAAGAAACGTACCTATCTAAGGGCGGCTGCGCACCCTCAGTAATTTCCACCACACGCTGTTTCTTATTTATGTACGAAAATAGGTTTAAGGGTCCGAAACAGAAATCGATAAATGTTAAGTCTGCATAATATTTCATTCTGCGGCGATGGGCTAGCCTTCTGTCTCGCAAAATAGGTTTATAACGTGACTTTTTTCCCAAACGTGGTGGCAGAGATACAGTGGTGCCGTTGTTAAGCTAGTTATTTAATATACAGAAGAAGCGAAATTACCCTACTCACCCCCAGTTCCTGTAAGAGCAATCAAACTGACAAGCTATTAATCGTAGATTAATTCAAAACAGCACACTTGGTTGGCTCAAACTTAGTTTGTCACAGCTAATTTTCCTCTCGAAAACCGGGTGTTAGTGTTACCCACTCGCTCCGACGTCCATCGTACAGACTGTCTAGTGTAAGTTGGCGTGTGGCAAAGAAACGTACTAATTTTGCCAGTTGAGATGACAGTTCTCAAAGCTTGGTAGCTTGTAGGAGGCGCCGCCACAGGAACGCCAACTTATACTAGACAGTCTGTAAGTTTGTTCGGCCTATGTCCTTATGAGACAAAACCCGGGTATCTCAAGATAAACATTCGGATAACTTTTTTTGGCACTTTTTGCACGTGTGAAATACACAGACAGATAAACGCTATCTGAGGAATGGGAGAACGGCACTGTACCGATTACAAATTGTAATGCGTGCAACCCACAGTTCAAAACGCCAAGTCACACGACTGTCCTTACAATTCAATAGGATTGAGGCCCTCGACTCAAAAAATGGCGTAATTGGCATTGAAAGAGACATTTTCTTTGATCCAATCCTACGTCTCAGAGCCTACAAAAGATGACAACGAACACTTCGCCTCCAAACCATTAACACTTACAATACAAAAAGCGAGGTGCTTCCCTTTTACTGTAACGTTACATAACGTTATATCGAAAAATAAAAATAGAGAAAAAATCTTCTCGGAACTCGCAGAAGCAATAACTAGCCCAACGAAAAACGTAGAGGAGACAACCACTGGATAAGCTTGGAAAATATATAAACAAGGTGTAAATGAATTAACGCAAAATGAGAAACTACTTTGTTTTTTTTTCTTTATTATCCATGTTACAAAATGAATTTTTTTAAAACTAAGTTTACGGAGCAATCGCGGAAACCTATTTGGTTTATGCGTGATCTCTGTCGCTCGTTCCAGGGACATCATTCTGAGCAACTTTCATTATGAAACCGATTTGAACAGAGCAACTTTATTTTTCACTTCCCAGTTTCCCAGCTTCCCTTCTACATTTTGGTCTGAGTGGGTCAGCTGATTTGTATGGAGAAGTGAAAAATAATGTTGCTCTAATCAAATCCGTTTCATAATGAAAATTGCTCAGAATGATGTCCTAAGTAAGTAGTTTCTCATTTTGCGTTAATTAATTTACACCTTGTATTGTCAAGGCCAAATTGTGTACCGTATCAATAATATTGGCAATAATGGAACAAAACACAATCAAAACAAAAGATATGAACAACTTATATTAACCTGATCTTGCATGTAAACACTATGAAAAGCAATAACTGGCAACTTACTTTAAACTATGAAAATATGAGTTGTGGAAACTAGCGCGTGGACATACCTGAAAAAGAAGATAAAATTATTGTATTAATCAAAGAAATCACAACAACAACATCACGTCACGCCTCATCCCATACGGGATGGCAGAGGCATAATCGGGCCCACTCCTAGCAAAGAAATTTAAATCTGTTAACACACACTCACAGGAACACAACCTTCGCGTTCAAAAGTTTGCCTTCAACTGGTCACTGTAAACTTGGCTTGATAATTGGAAACGATTTGATTGGTTACGGGGCGTGGCTGGGCCGCCGGTCAGTGATGACTTTACTGCATTCTTATCACTACATAGTTTAAATCTGGAATCTAGTTTAGCTGTACCACGAAAAGACAATAAACTAATGTAAAAAGTCTTGCATCGCAAATAAATGTGTCTTTTCGACTCAAAAGTTTCTTGTTTGTGTGTGTCTATGAGTCAGTTCAGTGACAGAAAACGTACACGAAAGTTATTTAGTTTATCTTATTATTTAGCGTTTGGTCGCTGTCGTCAACATCACAACTCATAAAGGTGGCAGCTTGAGCAGCCAATTGATAGCCTCTTCGTCAGCGGAGTGGACGTTGTGCAGTCCTCCCTCGATCGACCATAGAGGACAGTCGTCCGTCAGGTGGGCCATGCTCTGAATGGCTCCGCAAGAGCAGAAAGGGTTGTCTCTGTACCCCCACTTAAACATTAGTTCGGCGCAGCGGCCCCTCCCCCGTAGACATGATGCAAAACGCTGTTATCGTTCGCACGAAACGCTAAGAATATGTATGCAATTTGACGTTTGGTCACGCTACGTCACCAAATGTCAAATCGCATACATTTTGAGTTTTCGTTTCGTTTCGTTTTCGTAGCGTTATTAACTTTGTCTAGGCCTACTGGCCTGGTCTTGATGACAGAAAACGTGTACCACTTTAGACGAAATACGAAATTCGCGCGGATACAATATAATATTTGTCTAATCCAGCAGTCGCGAATCCATGGCCGACGACGCGTAAAGTTTTGATGGCAGATGCTTTCTCCGCCAATATTTGGCGAACGCCCTTTGCTTTTATTTAGTTTTCAT
The DNA here is from genome assembly GCA_963457715.1 of Argyresthia albistria. NCBI lineage: Eukaryota > Metazoa > Arthropoda > Insecta > Lepidoptera > Argyresthiidae > Argyresthia > Argyresthia albistria. Next base: position 7,194,681 of record OY735275.1, on the reverse strand, counting down.
TTTACGCGTGACAACACTGATCCTTTATTGGCACGATAGCGCTTTTAGGGTTTCGTAGAAGCCAGTCGAAATATTTTGTCTACAGATGTATTGACTTACTAAAGGTGGGCTTCTGTCAGTCCGTATTAGAAATGGTGTAACACTCATCAATGCTTTATTTTTATATTTTTTCTTTACTTTAACTTTTGGAGACTTACTTCTATTGAGGAGTTATAAAAAAACCTCGGAATTATTTTATAATTGTGACGTCACTGCTTCTCGTGCCAACCACACAGGGCTTCCTAGTATTGGGCCAGAAGTAACTTTATACTCCTTTAAATAAATGAATATTAAGCCAAGCCCTCCATATGAATTACTTCTCTGTATTTTCTGTGATTTGTATTTTATGCGCAATAAATATACTTATACGAAATATACGAATTGGTACGGAACCCAAACTACTCTATCACGACTCGCACTTGGCCGTCGTTTGCTTCACCACTCTCGGGCCCGGGATATCGCAATATTCAGCCTACTGAGGTTTTACGGCTGAGATTCTATGTGTTTTTTTATACGGTGACTGATGGATGGAGTTTTCCTTCTGGTTGTCAAATGCCCAACTTTGTAGATATTTACTTAATCACTTTCCAAATCCAGAAAAGTGACATGAATATATCATACCAATGAGTTAAGTAATTTATATCAAACTATACTACTAGCTGATATATCAAACTCTCTCATCGGAACTTGGTTTGCTGGAAGAGATCTCGGTTTAGAGATAAGCTCGCCTTTGTACACTGTGTTTATTTACTTTTTGTCATTGCAATTAATTGTGTGCAATAAGGAAATTATGAATTATAATTACATTAGACGGACGGTGATGGAAAAATCGCGAGGAACCTTCAATCTCCGTAGCTTTGGCGATGGGCCAGCCCCCTGTCAAGCAAAATGGTGTATTGAATAACTAAACGTGGGCATAATTATGCCTCTGCCACCCCGTATGGGAAATGGCGTGACGCTGTGCTATGTTATTCGAATTCTTTTGGTTAACTTCCCGTTTTAGACCGTAAAATATGAACACTTACAAAGTATCAGCCGAAACGGAAAATCTATCTTCATATTTCTGGCTCAAAGTGATTTAGCTGCACACTGTGAAGTTCTGTCGCTCGATCATACAATTTATATGTCACGTAATGAATGGGCTTGCCCCTTATAGCTCGTGGATTAGTCAGCTTTATTGCTACAGCAGCAATTTAATGTGAATTTAGAGATAGAGCATTGTGGTCTTGTGAATGAGATTACATACATACATATGCTCACCCCTTTTTCCCAGAAGAGGGGTAGGCAGAGACTAGACCTCCACTCGCTACGATCCTAATTGTCAATAAAATGTGACATCTGTCAAAAAATATTATTCATAACGTTAATTCACCATTCCAACTAGAAGGATGAAAACAAATTCTGAAACTACTGAACGTCATCATCATCATCATCAGCATAATCACTGAAGTGGTATAGGTCACTTCAGTCCATATTGTCACAGAAGAGATAAACTCAGAACGGCCACTCCCTTCCCCGCACTGATTCAGATACCGCACCCCACCCCTGGCGCCGGAGGGCGAACCACAGGCGCTTTCTATAGGCGCTGAAGGCACACATTCACAAACGAACGAGTTTACGCCACACATTTGGCAAACGTCATTTGGCTATGTAGTAGTAACAGGTGATTATTTTACGAGCGTTCTATGGAGTGTCCGAGGTGTGACATTGTGCCTCCGCCACCCCGTATGGGAAAAGGCGTGACGCTATGTGTACAGTCCACAGCTGGATATAGACCTCACCCGTCAATGGTTCGAATAAATAAGTAAAAGATACTATTTCATTATTACTTCTTTGTGTTTGACTTCCCACTGAGCCAGCGTGGTGGAGCCACTGGTTTTGCTGGAAGAGATCTCTTACTAGATATAAGCTCGCCTTTGTACACCTTTACTTACTTATTTTTTTTCTTTTTGTTATTTTTCTGTGTGCAATAAAGAAATTATGAGTATGGCTCAATCTTACTCGCATCCGGGTAAAGGCCTGTGCCCCTCGGTGGGGATATTAATGAGCTACATATTACTTACCCTGAGCTGCACGATACGATTTTGCAATTTAAGGCTGTCACTTTACTGATTGAAAGGCGAGAATCTCATAGTATTGTCATTTTTTTCTGGCGCTAAAGGATATTATTATTATTATTATTATGAGCCTGCAATATCCCACTGCTGGGCAAAGGCCTCTCTCCCCCTCTTCCACTCTATTCGATCCTGAGCGGTCTCCTTCCACTCTTTATCCCATAGACCCAACTCATCACTCCATCTCTTCCTAAAGGATATGCTATTTAAAATGTTCGTGGGCTAGTCAGGTAAAAGTTTTTCAGAGTTACCAACCTAAATATCAAATTATAAACTAACTTTACCTTTGTACTATATACCCTGTACTGTTCATTAGTTCCGCCACGATTGTCTGTCTGTTTTTGAAAACCACTAAACCAACAACAAAGCCGTGTTTACTCATTCATACGCAAAAAATAATAATGTAAACATAGTAACATACCATTATTCAATTTCGGTAATCATTTATGGCACAGCTACCGATGATTTTGGCCCTGGGGTGACTGGTAATAAGGTAAATATATTGTTAAGGGGTAGCCTAGAGCAAATAGATTTTTACCTTCAAAGATTTATGATGGTTAGTCCAAGCAGCGAGGCTTTTGTTGTTGAGGACTTCCGAATAATTCCTCCGCCTTCGAAATTCGGCATGTGATTTACCCTACTAGTCCTAGCGGTTCACAAAATTTAGCTGCAAATGGTGTTAAAGCTATGAAAATTGGCACGATTGATCTTTAGACCATAGAAATTAATTTGACCCGTAGCACGAAAAAAAAGGGGGCGAGTTATGACGTCATCTGTTTTCTTTTATGGAATTTAAAAAAAATGTTTTCTGAAACGTATCGTGTGTGGTGTCAAATGAAAGGGCTTTTTGAGGCATAGTTTAAAGTAGCTTTAACATCATTTGCAGCTATTTCATGAAATTCGGGTTGTACCGCTAAGGCTACTACAGCACAAAACAGGATTTCGCATTAACTTTTCGCTACAGTGTTTCATTTCGTCACCTCAACTTAGCTTAAACGTTCAACTTCAAAACATTCGGTCAGTTGTTGTCGTATAAAAACAATAGTCAACAAAGTTGATAAAAAAGCATACCTATCATATAAAACAAGCTAAAAAAAAACTTTTTGACGTGACAACGTCTTATAAATTGGTTTGCCGGGTGACACTTCAAGAAACTGCGTTACGCTCCGCTCACGTTATGCGCTCACAATGAGAGCGAGTGAGAGGCACGCGTCCCTTCCACTCGGGCATGGTTAGCCCGCCTAAGAGCGAGAGAGACAGACATAAAAAGTCGTTGTCACGTAAAACTTTCGCCCGTATACCGACTTTACAGGCAACCAATTTTTTTTTTTATAAAACACGTCTCCCCTTAAACAACGGTCGATGTAATCGTTCACCGGAACAAACTAACATCTGTTCTCCCCTTAACGAATTAAATGTCGAATTTAAACATTACTTATACAAATAAGTGCCTATTAAAAATCTAACGTGTACTTAATTTCTAAGGCAAATTATATCGTATAATTTAGAACTCAAGGATAATTTTCCAGTGGTTTACTATAATTTTGAAATGTCAAATCGTATCGTGTTAACAAATATCGACTGTGTGGTTCGCTTATTTTTTACAAGCTTTTTCTAGGGTTCCGTACAAGAAGGGTAACCAAATTACTAGGCCGTACATCTGTCTGTCCTTCTCAGTGGGCTGTGTCCCAATAATTGTAAAGCTAAGACTTAAAATTTTAACATATGTGTTTTATTTATATTGCCGCATAAAAACTAATGTTTATCAAAAACAAACGCGTCTGTTGTACTCGTATGATAACATCAAAAGAGGTGTATTTTCGCGTTTTTTTCTTATACGATGGTAGCGGAACCCTTAGTGTGCCAGTCCGACTCGCACTTGGCCGATTGACTATCGTGCGTGAGACGTTACTGCATGGGTGTTAAATAGTAGCAATTGAAGGTATTCAAGTCGGTTTCTTTGCCTTATAATCGAGTGGGGCAGAGAAATAATACTAGTCGTAGCATATGAAAAAAAACTTAATCATATGTGATACCGTGTTATTATGGGATTAAAAAATACGAACAAAAGCTACTGGCTGGTAACTACTTGTGAGGGTTATAATATAATGTATTTTTTTAAATGTTATGCTTATCTACTGTACCATGACTTATCGCCATACCATGTCATTCCCTTTCTCAGACAGGGTGGCGTCGGCACACACTTGCACCGATGTGTTCACCTATTATAGTGTATCTAATATAACAGGACACTTGAAAGATGTCAAGTGAGGGGATAATGCCCATAAAAATCGATTAATCAAAAGGATCGATACACCCTTTAAACATTTGTGAATTGGAAAGATGACATTTCATTCTTGATTCTTCAGTTACCTTAAATTTGGTTGAAAATAAAATAATGATATCTTTAAGTTCTATCTCTTCATCCTATGTAGTAGTCGTAAAAACCTCTCCACCAACCCGCACTGAGCCAGCGTGGTGGAGTATGGCTCAATCTTACTCGGATCCGAGTAAAAGCCTGTGCCCCTCGGTGGGGACATTAATGGGCTACATTTACTTTTACTTAAGTTCTAGCAGTGATGGCGATGACAACTCTTCTGTTAGTTCAACTGAATAAACAATTTCGATTCTTTCCGATTGTTTCGGTAACATCCCTAGTGTTTAAAAAGTGGATTTTATGAAGTTTTAGGTTAGCTGTCAAGTTGCTTCTAAGCATGGATAGAGTATAGTGTGGGATACAAGTAAGGTTGAGTCAAGGGCTTTGTGTGGGTGATGGAGGGGTGTTATCGGGGTAGTGGCCAACCCGACTGTCAAAGGTTACCAAGCTGCCCTATTAAGTCCTCTGACACAGTTTTACCACAGAATAACTAATAGGTTTTACGACGATAACTAAGGCTGGATTTCACCAACAAAAAGTTATACGAGAATAACTATCCCGGGGATAACTTGCATGACAAATGACAGTTCAAAATGAGGTGATCTGGGGCCCTACCGCGCAGCCGCTGTCAGCATCGGCTTCGTGTTTGACTTGCCGTGTTGTCATAATGATAAAGTTCATTCTTGCGCGTTTAAACACGATGCCGATACCGACACCGGTTGCGCGGTAGGGGGGCTGATCTGGGTGTCACTGGTGTCTATGAAAAAGTAGACGATACTCTCGAGTAAAAGTTACTCTTTCGTTCGTAAAATCCAGCCTAATAGGTTTTACGACGATTGTGATATAATGCTAATAATGAAATGATTAAATTCTTCAATAATTGATACCAGATATCTGGTATCAATTATTGATAACATAATAGGTTTAAATTATCGTTAAATAAGAAAGCGATATTCAGATTAAATTCAGTTTTAAACTAAAACGCCTGGAACATAATGGAAAGAGAACTACGGACATAAATCTGTGCCACATCCTCTTAGGCTCGGAAACGTGTAAAAATATCGCAATTTATTCTTTTCTGCTGAATTTCTATTTGCAGACTGGCTTTTGCCGTGGATTTACTTGGATTTCTGGTGTTTAAAATCGTTTTAGTGATTCAAATCTTCAAATAAATAAATTACTTATAATTTTATGGCTACTATGCACATTTTGTTTTTCTTATGTAATTACTTATATAAATTAAATTGTGTAAGTACTTGAGCCACTGTTGTGCGTCCGCTTTGGCCCTGGCAGAATACCAGCGTCACAGATTCGTCTGTGACATTGCTGAGTCAGGGCCATTTCACTGCCGTGGTACAGTCACATAACCACACAGCTGTAGGTACCTACTGTTTTTTGTTGTTATTAATTATGTGTGTGTACCATGTCAAATGAATAAATGAATTATCTATCTATCTATCTATCTATCTAAGTGCATCGCCCTCTATAAAAAACTGTGCTAACGTACCCGCATCACAGACTTCAATAGTAGACCTGTATACATATATTTTTATGCATTAATGCTGAATGCTGATTACCAGTTGTGTATCTCAACAATTTGACAGCTGCCTGAATTCTCACAGTATGATGATAGGTTGAGGCTTAACCTGTATGTCATTGCGAACGTTTTATGATAGTAAGGGTGCAGTGGGCTTGCCTGCCACCTATCGTGGATTGGAAAATGATTTTCTAGCTACCACGATTCATGAGATACAGCCTGGTGACAGACAGACGGACGGACGGACTGACGGACAGCGAAGTCTCAGTAATAGGGTTCCGTTTGGCACCCTTCGGGTACGGAACCTTAAAAACGATGTGAGCGGTGAGGGGATGGATTATAATAAAAAAAAAACTCTCATTCCCGGTGTCGCTCGCGCGGTCTACACTCTACACCGCAGCTCACAGACACACTAGTTTAATTTTGACGATACGATGACACAACCGTACCTCCATTATCGCCCATAGGGTGGAAATTAAAATGACTCCAATTTATTAAAGTGACATTTCATAGAAACTGCCTTTTAATTTACATGCACCTCGTGATGGTTGTATTGATAAGCAACCAGCGGTTGTCATTGTCTTTTGTTGTTGCTGTCAAGAAGCTTTGCGATGTCAAAGGCTCTATCATCCATGCTTAGAAGCAACTTGACGGCTAACCTGAAACTTCGTAATATTCACTTTTTAAACACTAGGGATGTTACCAAAACAATCGGAAAGAATCGAAATTTGTTTATTCGGTATAGAACTAATAGAAGAGTTGTCATCGTTATCACTGCTATCCGCACTTAGGGATATAATAAGTTAGTATAAATAATTAAGTTCATTCTCTAATCTAATGTCCCTTTGCAAATCTTGTAAAATTATTCCCAATTCACAAATGTTTAAAAAGTGTATCGATTCTTTTTATTAATCTATTTTTATGAGAAATATCCCCCCACTAACAGGCAAAGATTGACATCTGTCAAGTTGCCCGTTATATTAGATACACTATAACACGCTAACACCCTGCCAGTAATTTAACCCTCTCGCTTCTATGTCTATTGTTCTCCATTGTTAGTTTGTTCGACCTATGTCCATAAAGGCTTGTTCGCATTAGGCTAGTATTTTAGTCGAGTAGCGCGTAATTTAGTAAAGAGTAGTATCTACTCGACTAAATTGTCAGCGTTCAGACACGATAGCTACTATTTAGTAGCTACTCAGTCAGTCAGCGTTCAGACACGATAGCTACTATTTACTTGCCTACTCGACTGAAATACTAGCCTAATTCGAACAAGCCTTCTCTCGCAGAAGCACACCGCTCGCAGGACCGAACAATGGCGAATTATTGGTATATAAGATGTGTCGGCGAACCAGTTACGAGACTATACCGATTAAAGTGGCCGCCTCTTTCTTGCTTATTTTAATAATTTAGTGCTAGAATGGATAAGAGATCAAATATTTTAGAGGATCGTAACATAAAGGGAATAATTGAAACAAAAACTTTAGAAAAAACCGACTTCCACAAACCCTATTTGATTAGCATTAGATTGAGTTTAATACAAACTGTAACCCCTTATCCCCCCCCCCCCTTGGGGAATTAATTTTGTCAAATCCCATATCAGTGCTACCCCACGCTACTAAGGAGCCCCTGTACAAAGTTTCATGGCTCTAGGTCCACCGGATTAGGCTATGCGTTGCCTGCCCGTCAGCCACGCATTGTATTTGTACCTAGTATTGAGCAGATCTGGTGGCCATATGTGGTCTTCATCAGCAGTTCCGCATCACAATATTATGCTTACCATGTGCATTTGCACGAGTTATTATGAAAAACACAAAAATCACTATAGGTCTGCCTATAATATTTGAAGAGTTCCCTCGATTTCTCCAGGATCCCATTATCAGATCCTGACCTGGTGTTAATGGGACCAATGGGAAGGTAAACCCTTTTAAACAAAAAAATATTTTCCAAATCGGTCCATCCGTTTAGGCGCTATCGGGGTGCAGACATAAAAAAAAAAACAAATATCCGGACGAATTGTAAACCTCCTCTGGGAAGTCGGTTAAAAATAGGAATCTTTATAGGACCACTTTTATTATTCAATTAAAATATTTCAGAGCAAGTAATTGTAACAATAATAAATCGAACCAAAAATGGAGCTATCGCAATGTACGTCATTGGTCTTTATACTATTATTTATTTATACTTTATTGCACGAAAACAATGATATAGATGATGATGAGAATAATGAAAAAATACATGTACAAAGGCGAGATTATCTCTAATAATAGAAAAACTTCCGGAAAACCTAGGATGGATAGGATTATTTACCAATACTAAGACTAATTAATGCCAACCACAGTTTATGTATGTATAAGTACAGAAGTATGTTGACAATTTTCGGCGTTTACACATGTCATGTCACGGCCACTTACCTCAGTTGATATCATTAAATTTTCATTTCTCTAACTAGTGACAGTAACTACACTTTAGTTAAAAAAAACGTCAAAAAACTACCACTTATTTGCAATAATGAGCATTCGGGAAAGAGTTGACAAAATGCCGGAACGGCCGTTACGCTGATGAGGGCTGATTCCAGCATGCTCCGCTAAGCCAGATGACAAGTTAATTTTGCAAGTTCGAGACAGTGGAAAGTCTTGGAATGCAGTAAAATGAAACTAAAATTGCCCGCCATACTTGTTGACAGGCATGTGAAGTAAAAAATGATTTTGAATAGGCTTGTGGCCGTCATCTCAAAATAGATACTTTTTATTATAATTTATGAACTGTCAAAACGGAACTTTTGTTCCTGAGTTCTATAAAATAACCATAGAGTGACGTCATGTTAAAGTGCCATCAAATGCTGTCTTTTTTGCACAAAATTGTCTTTACAAAATATATTTATTTTTATTTATTTTATTTTATTTTATTAATGAACAAAAATCACACAGCCATTCTTACAGCTAGTCGGAAACATAAACTTAAAATAAAACTTAAAATATAGCTGCTGGAAATATACAATTCTGAGAATGTCAAGCCATTTTGTACATAATGCTTCAACTTATGACTTTTTCCTAGATTTATTGGATTACCTTAGACGCAAGCCTATTATATCTACAAAATTGCCAGCGTGGCTATAGCTCAGAGACTATATATCCAATTGACTGCACCTGCGGGGGAATGCGGCTCGCCAAACGTTTGTTGTATTCAACAAACGTTCGCATACGCAACCTATACTACGATGCCGGGCCGCCAGACAGTTTCGCAGTGGCTGACCAATCACAGCTCTCTTACCTCGGTCCCCCGCCGCCCGTAAATTGGTGAGTTGTGTTTCAAAATGTATCTATGCGCTCTCCACTGGATAAGTGCTCCATGCGAGCTATAGCTCGGTGGTCTAGCGGTTTCACGAACGCTTCTCATGCTGGAGATGCTGGTTCGATTCCGGTTCTGACATTGTACCGGTGCTGAACTGTGTAAACCGTCATTGCTGCGGCGATGGGCTAGCCCCTGTCGTAACAGCCGAGCATAAACACTAGACCATGAAAGTTATATCTGCCCCCCTAGACAAAGTTAAACGCTAACGCTAGCGAAACGAAACGATAACTTTTTAGGTATTCGATTTGACATTTGGATTCGCTAGGTGACGTCACCTTAGCGATGCCAAATGTCAAGCGTCAATGCGTGCAGCTCACTGCTACACACACATGCTGAGCTCAAACCATTTTGACATTTAAACCTCAACCGTAAACTGTACTATTTTTTCTAATATCCCTGTGTTTATTTGTCAATTAAATATATTTCTATTTCTTTCTATTTCAAATCGCATACATAAAAAGTTATCGTTTCGTTTCGCTATCCTTAGCGTTTAACACTGTCTACAGGCACAGGAACCTTATTATGTTATGGAAAACGCGTGGCAACAGCATATCGATAGCTCCCAAGGGTGCAAAATGCCGGGTTTTGAGACTGACTGCCTATGGCATTTTGCGCCATTCGGATCAACTGCTGCTGGTATCTAATATTTATTCAGCAATGGCTAACTGCGTTGAGATAATACAAGTGGAATCCACTAGGCACTGTCCAGAGGGTGTTATTGTTTGATATGCAAATTTAGTCCAACGGGTCTAATGTAAACGTTCCTTTACAGCTAGAGCTTTGGATCATTAAAGTCTTTACAAAATAAAAGGCCCGTTTTGACAGTTCACGCCCATGAAGTTTTAACCCCTAATGCGTAGGTAATAAAAGCCAACTGTTGCGTACAAGTTGCACCTAGGAAAACCGCTTCTATTACCTACGCGTTAGGGGTTAAAACTTCATGGGCGTGAACTGTCAACACGGGCCTTTTATTTTGTGTAGACTTTAGACTGTTTTTTACTGTGCCTCTTTCTACCTCATCTAGGATAAGGCCCGACTTCATTAACTTCCCCTGATCATCCCGTTTTTCAAGGCCTATAACCACCGACAATACTGTCGAACATTAAGAACAAAAAAAATGTACATTTCAATATAATATTTGTGAGAGTACGACGCAATGTAAATAAAGCTTATTACGTTCCCCACCGAGGGGCACAATCATATCCGGAATTACAAAATGGCATTTAGACCACCCTGCAACAGATAATGAGCTGTAATGCCAGTAATGATGACAATGAAACAAAAAAATGTGTCGACAGTTTTCCGAGAAAAGTTTTTGTTTTAAGATTGGCAGGTAGGTTTTCTAATTACTTTAATTTGTGAGTCTGGCTTCTTAGGGGCTTAAGAACACACAGAATAATAAGAAATTAAAAATAAAATACTGTCAAGCACCGGTCGGACGTGCAGGGTTCCGTAAGTATACAAGAAATCTTAATTAAGGACGTAACAACAACAAAATAAATACATAGAGGCAGGGATATTTTAAACATGTTTTTTGTATGAGGACCCCAATTAATTTATAAAATCCCGTGTAGTCCATTAGTTGTTATTGTAGCGGCAACGGAAAAACATATATTGCTGTGAAAAATTTACCCCTCTACCCGTTACGTTTCACGGTTTACATTATAGCCCGCTGACGGACGGATGGACAGACAGACAGACATACAGCGAAGGCTAAGTCTTAGTGATAGGGTAGCTGGCCAACCTTCGGCTACGGAACCTTAAAACCGTAGGTACTACATATTTCTTTGGTCCCACTTTGGGATACCTGTGCCGTGGGAACCAAAAATAGGAACGACGACCGACGTACCAAACAACCTCGGAAGTTCTAAGAAACAAACTTCCCAGTGCTATCAGGGACAGTCCTTCACTCAACATTTTTAAATAAATAACCGGCCAAGTGCGAGTCGGACTCGCGCACGAAGGGTTCCGTGCCATTATCTATAAAAAACCGCAAAAAAAATGTATGGGAGCCCCCCCTTAATATTAATTTAATTTTTATTTTTTATTATTTATTTTATAAGTAAATAATATACTCAATATATTGTGAACATTTTAAGCGTCTACCTGCTACCATTATCAATATCGAGCAAAAATAAGCAAAAAAAACACGTTTGTTGTATGGGAGCCCCCCTTAATATTAAATTTCTTTTGATTTTTAGTATTTGTTGTTATAGCGGCAACAGAAATACATCATCTGTGAAAATTTCAACTGTCTAGCTACCACGGTTCATGAGATACAGCCTGGTGACAGACGGACGGACGGACGGACAGACGGACAGCGAAGTCTCAGTAATAGGGTCCCGTTTGGCACCCTTCGGGTACGGAACCCTAAAAACGCTTGAAGGAACACTATCTTTCTCTACCTTAATATACCTTAGTATCTATTTATATATTATATTTTGTTTTTTTGTTTTTATCTGTATTTATGTATTTATTAGTAAGTAGTCTATTATTTTAATATTTATCGTTGTGCACTTATGTAGGTCTACCTTTTGTTAAATTATCCTCTCCATCCTAGGTTTGCTGGAAGAGATCTCTTATTAGAGATAAGCTCGCCTTTGTACCTACATGTTTTTTCTAATATTAAGTGTCTGTATTATGTTTTCTGTGCAATAAAGTATAAAGTAAAGTAAAGTTTGAATGAATGAATGAATGAATTGAATGAATCGCAATGATTTTATCTCTTTAGTCGGGTTTGAACTCAAGGCCTCTAGATTAAGAGACCATACGACCACAGCGGTCGTCACGTCATAAACTGTGACTTCAAATGACATTCTCGACCGCAGACCGCGGCGATGAGCTGGCCCTCTTACACCCAGTTTCCTGGGCGCTGATTAAAGTTAACAGGTTGGTTAAATCAGTTTCGGCCAATCAAGTTCCGTCATTTTGAATAATAGCGGTTCGTGATTGGCTGAAGCTGGTTTAACCAACCTGTTAACTTTAATCAGCGCCCAGGAAACCGGGCATTAGACTGCAAAGGGAGAATTAATTAAGTGGCCCAATTTTACCTCTCTGATGTGTTAGGGGCAGAGACTATATATCCAATTGACTGCGCCTGCGGGGGAAAACGTTTGCATACGCAACCTATGTACGAAGACAGACAGTTCCGCAGCGGCTGACCAATCACAGCTCTCTTACCTCGTCCCCCGCCGCCCGTAAATTGGTGAGTTGTGTTTCAAAGGAAAATGTATCTGTGCGCTCTCCACTGGATAAGTGCTCCCTGGTTAGGGGTCAAGTTGATTTTTTTGAAAAATCTTCTTTCTGCTTCTCTGTTAGGTCCATTTGCACCAAAAACACTAATTACGATTAGCAACCCCTCTCGCTCCGACGTCATTATTCTCCATTGTATGTTTGTTCGGCACATGTCCTTAGGAGAGTATACCGATTAATGATATTAAGCGGAGCTGTCAAAATGTACGAAATATGGCAACAAATGCTAATCGCATTTAAGTTTCGCATATTTCATAATTCATAATCATAATTTCTTTATTGCACACAAAAAGTTACATAGGACAGTAAAAAACATAGAAAACGTGTACAAAGGCGAGCTTATCTCTAATAAGAGATCTCTTCCAGCAAACCAAATAGGGATAAGACAGGTGGATTGCTGAGCAGGAGTAGACCCATGTGTACAATACATATAATTATTACTTACAAATCAATAGACTACATAAACTAGTGCATACTTATATAAATAAATATGAAATATATTTATATAATATATTTCATACATCTATATATATAAAAATGAATTGCTGTTCGTTAGTCTCACTAAAACTCGAGAACGGCTGAACGGATTTATCTTATCTTAGTCTTGAAATGTTCGTGGAGGTCTAGGGAAGGTTTAAAAGGCGAGAAAAAATCGAATAATTTCCGGGAAAACCCTAAAAACAGCCCTTTTCTATTTCCCATACAAACGTTTTCTAGAGTCAATCGTTTTCTGGAGTCAATTTGAACTTTATTGCTATTCAATAAAGTCTTTAACCGACTTCCCAAAGGAGGAGGTTTACAATTCGTCCGGATATTTGTTTTTTATTTTTTATGTATGTTCCCCGATAGCGCCTAAACGGATGGACCGATTTGGAAAATTATTTTTTTGTTTGAAAGGGTTTACCTTCCCATTGGTCCCATTGACACCAGGTCAGGATCTGATGATGGGATCCTGGAGAAATCGAGGGAACTCTTCAAATATTATAGGCAGACCTATAGTGATTTTTGTGTTTTTCATAATAACTCGTGCAAATGCACATGGTAAGCATAATATTGTGATGCGGAACTGCTGATGAATACCACATATGGCCACCAGATCTGCTCAATACTAGGTACAAATACAATGCGTGGCTGACGGGCAGGCAACGCATAGCCTAAACCGGTGGACCTAGAGCCATGAAACTTTGTACAGGGGTTCCTTTGTAGCGTGGGGTAGCACTGATATGAGATTAGACAAAATTAATTCCCCAAGGGGGGGGGGGATAAGGGGTTACAGTTTGTATTAAACTCAATCTAATCAAATAGGGTTTGTGGAAGTCGGTTTTTTCTAAAGTTTACTTTTTGTTTCAATTATTTATTTATCGATTGAGGCAGTACGAAGTCTGCCGGGTCAGCTAGTTTATTGATAAAGATAGAAGAAGATATTGATTAACTGTGTCACTTGCACCAAAAACACTAATTGTGATTAGCGTGCTAATCGCATTTAAGTTTGATTTTATACACTTTGGCAGCTGCTAAATAGAATTAACCCTCTCGCTCCAACGTCTATTGTTTTCCATTGTTATTTTGTTCGGCCTATGTCCTTAGGAGAATATACATATATCTACCGATTAACCGACGCTAATTAATCGTATTCAGTGTTTTGGTACAAGTGGACCTTAGACTTGCATAATTAAAATAACAACTTGTGTTATTCGAGCGCACAATAATTTTCCAGTTCTAGTTCTGTCGTTCCTTTGTGCAACTAAGTTCTATGTTTCATCTTTATTGTGCCGTGCGTACGGTTGGCATATAAAGCGGAGTCACACCTGACCTATTTTGTGTATTCGGCTTTGACTAAATGATTCAAACGAACAGACAGAACCAGTGGGTTGAGCTTGCCTCTCATAACAAAGGCAAGTGACTACGAAAATTCAGGTTGATAAATGCGGCGATGGGCTAGCTCGCTGTCATGAAAAATTAAGTATCAATTTCGTAACTGGCCTCGGCTTCCGCGTATCGCCTCGGCATGACGCTATGTAAAGTAAGGTAAAGTAAAAAATAATAACATAAACATTTACATACAGGCACATACATTGCTTCTGGCTCCACACTAGGATACCATGTGTCGTGGGAGCCAGAAACAGCGACATCACAAACATGTAAACACAGCCAAGACCTGGGATTATTTTTTGTTTTTCTTTAACCCCAGCCGGGATTCGAACCCGGGACCTCTCGCATGGTATTCAGAGCCACAACCGATGCGCCACAGAGGTCGTCATTTAATACAACAGACGATATTTTTTTAAATAAAAATCTGTGCATAGACTAATCTATGTGTTTGTGAATAATTAGATTTGTCTCGCTCACACCTTCGAAACTCTGATAATGTCGGTGAAAGTCGATGTTACGAAAACTTATAAACTATTTCAAATTCCATCAACAAACTACGAGCATTAATACATGTATTGTTAATTTAATTTTGGAAATTTTCAGATGAAATTTTCCGTCTTTGATGTGGTTTTCTTTAGAACGTTTAAGTTAGCGTTTTGGTTTGTCGGTGATGTCAAGTAAGATCTTTCCGTGTTTCCTTTGGGTTGCTTTAGTTAAAGAACATAAAACATTTAACATAAATGTAGATGTATATAGTATATACACTTATACACAGGCACATAAATTGCTTCTGGCCCAACTCTACACGTGTCGTGAGAATCAGAAACAGCGAATTCACACACAATTACCATCTAAGACCTGGGTATACTTCAGCCCCTGTCACGCAAAATGGAGTTTTGAAACTGCCCAGATTCAATATTCCATTTTGCGTCCTACATACATTGTGGGTATCCATATGAGTTTCAATGGGCTCGTATGAGTAGCTCATTAAGGCTCGTATATCTTCTTCTATAAGTGAATTAACGCTTCAAAGATAGACATTTGACAATACCTACCCAATGTAATTATTGACCGAGCGAGCGAAGCGAGCGAAGCGTCTCCGTTTCAGGTTTGGGCAAAAATGCTTTCGTATGTCCGGTTGTTCTCCTCTACAGGTCGCATTTATGAACCGATTCTCGTGGAATTTTGTGAGCAGGTTGGAAAAATAAATAGAATTTTTTACTCGAGCCAATTTTTAGATTTTTTTTCAAAATGGCGGAGATATGGGGTTTTAAAATGTAAAAAAATCGCTACAACCCAAACGGCTCAATGGATATTAACAAATGAGGTGTCGTTGGATTCGTAAAGACCATGAGAGTGAAACAGACTATATAATTTTAGTAAAAAGTCAATAGGTTGTATTAAAGATCGCGAAATGTAGTTTACAAGGTTATTGGTGCGGCTACTTTCATACTGCATGTACGTAACCAGGTACATTCATAAGTTTGTATGTGTTATTGAAAGAAAATTATTTGGGTTATTTTTTTTATGTGTGTTAGCAGTTCAGCTTTCCCACCGACATACTCGCGAGGTCTACAGCTCACAGAGCCACTAGTTATTTTGTTTCATAATTTCATAATTACTTTATTGCACAGAAACAATTTCACAGAACAAAAAATACACAGAAAAAGTGAACAGAGGCGAGCTGTAAAAACACACTTTTTATTTCCAAAACGCTTCTGCAAACCCTCCACCAGAACTATTAGGCTGATAATCAGAACGTTTGGCTGGACGCCTAATACTTGTACCAAAAAAAAACCACAACCAAAATAAGTTGACCTTCTTTCCCCAATGAACTTGCTACGTTAACTCGTTATTTTGTCTGGGGTAGTAGAGCAGAGGGGGTGAAGTTACACTGGTCAGGTTGAGTGAGGACTCGGGTGTGAAATGTAGCGGAACTTGAATGTTTCCGAAATGCTGATGATGAGTTTAATGAGTGGTCGAGGGGGCTTTGATGCTGAGAGCATAATAGGCTTGTGGCCTGTCAAGTCAAAATATATACTTTTTATGAACTGTCAAAACGGAACTTTTGTTCCTGAGTGCTATGAAATAACAACAGAATGACGTCATGTAAAAGTGCCATCAAATGCTGTCTTTTTTTGCACAAAATTGCACAGGCACACAAGTGTGCACAGTTGTGATTCTGCCACCCCGTATGGGAAAAATGGTGACGCTATTATATGCTGTCGTTATGTGTCGAAAGTAAAGTTTATATAACTATCCTATTTCCAAGAATATTTATTTTTGCTTTTTACGCTAACTAGAATGGCTGGAATCATTTTTATCTGGCCAAATAATTTGATAGCTCATATTTTTTTACGATCCATTAGTTAAATGGTGGAGCTTTTAATTAATTCTCAAATAAAATGGAATGATAAAATACTTATCGTGGTCGTCAAAAGTAACCTAAGCGGAATAAATTAATATCACGAAAATATTTGCTTTCGAAGAAAAATATAATTTTACTTATCCACCCACAAAATATCCTTCGTTTCTTTTTTCACTAAAATACTGCCAACATTGAAATTAATATTCAGACACGCAATTGTATCAATTGATATTAATTTAATTTCTAAACTAAGTAAGGCAGATTAATTAAATTTAAACTTTACTCAAATATTTAACTGAAAATAAACAAAACTTAGTGATACTCTATTGATATTAATTGCTCTACTCAGTATTTTAATAGTAAAATAGTTTTAAGAAACCCCGCTGCTGTAAAGGTTCGTTTACACTACGAGTGTCACAGTGTAATACAAACATTACAATGCTGTAAATTTTACACTGTAAACTTTAGCCATCCATTGCCAAAAGTGGACTAGTTATGCATTTGCGAAAAGAACGATTTGGATCTCCCAAGAAATAGACCAAGTCACCCAAATGCGTGATCTGACACAGAATTTTTGACTATAAAATATGACACTTTGACAAAAATTATTATAAGTTAAACACGCGTTTGCTTGGGCGTTTCCTCCACCATATTTAAGTTCAACTCAATTCAACCTCAACTTCAGAGATCGTTGTCAAAAACTGCATTCAAATTGAATTCTTTGAGGACGCCTTGACATAAGAAAAAAAAAAACAAAAAAAAACAAGGAGCTGTCAAGCTAGCAAATTGAATGTAAACGCACCTTTACTCTTACGAAATACGCAAGTACACACGAACGCGAACGAATGCTCGCGGTGAGAGATCTCCAATACTTCGTGCCGGTAAATTGATTTGACACGTTAATTACAATCACCGACGGATTTAACTGGGTTCAGTATAAATTGATGTTCGATTATGCATGTAAATCTTTATGACATGCTGTTCATTCTCGTAACATGCATAAGTGGGCATTATTAGGATGGCCGTTTTTAGGGTTCCGTACCCGAAGGGTGCCAAACGGGACCCTATTACTGAGACTTCGCTGTCCGTCCGTCCGTCCGTCCGTCCGTCCGTCCATCCGTCCGTCCGTCTGTCCGTCCGTCCATCCGTCTGACTGTCTGTCTGTCTGTCTGTCTGTATGTCTGTCTGTCTGTCTGTCTGTCTGTCACCAGGCTGTACCTCATGAACCGTGGTAGCTAGGCAGTTGAAATTTTCACAGATGATGTATTTCTGTTGCCGCTATAACAACAAATACTAAAAAACAAAAGAAATTTAATATTAAGGGGGGCTCCCATACAACAAACGTGTTTTTTTTTTTTGCGGTTTTTTATAGACAATAAATAGTACGGAACCCTTCGTGCGCGAGTCCGACTCGCACTTGGCCGGTTATATTATTTATTTCAATGTTGTGATGTGTTATATTATATAAATATTATAGCAATAAAGTAACGTATATACAGCCTTTTTCACCTTATTACAGGCAAATAAATAAATTATTGTTAAAAGCGTCATGCATGATATGCTGAAACCAAACCTTTTTGACACATGTAATTGTTGTTGGTATATCAATGTATTCTCTGACGTGTGTCAAATAAATGATTTTTCTATCTTCTTCTTCTTTCTTTCATATATTGTGTCGCATATTGCTATCATCAAGTCGGCTGGATGCGGTTGGCAATAGAGAATAAATCTCTTGATATTGATTGTTGGCGCAATAGAGAATAAATCTCTTGATAGAGATATGCTTGCCTTTGTACATGTATTCTCCATTTTCGCTTTTAAAATGTATTGTTTTGAGTAAAGCATCAATATTGGTGGCATTCATATGTCTGTACGTGTTATTGAAAGAAAGAAAATGCACACGGGTTTGTTTTTACTTCCACTTAGTTTATCCAACGTTCGCGAGGTCTACAGCTCAGATCAGAGTCACTAGTTAACCCCGGGTTAGCAGCGTCGCACTTGTGAGTCGCATTGAAAGAGTTCACGTCGGCATTCGACAAGTTTTAAGGCGACTCGGCCAGACTTCATTCGCAAGTGTTTGCCGAAAGTGTTTGTGTACAATCGAAGACAGCAGTGCTAGTGTAAAGAGCTCCCATCTCAGCCGTGGCCGCAATCAGATCGCTGTGCAAACATTAATCTGCGCTTTTCTGCGCGATTGTACTCAGAGTGCACTTTTCGGTTCGTTTGTAGGAACTGCTCTTGGTACAGTGTTGTTACGGTGTTATTGGCGTTGGGTTTGAGATTTGATATGATATTTCAATTCGCAACCGCTAACGCGATAAACATGATTTCTTCACGCCAACAGGGGACTAAGCTATTGGAAATATGGAGGTTTCCTCACGAAGTTTTCCACCATCTTTACGCCGTTTGTCCACCGCTGCCACTGGATCCGGACATGTTCTTTTATCCGTAACTTAAGTAACATGAAGTATTATCGTTCCGCGATCTAATACCACTAGTTTGAACGTCCGTTCGGTACGGTACGTACGGTGGTACACTCTAACTCAAAAAGTTTGAGTACCGTACGAGGGTAAACTAAAACTCAAAACGCTTGAAAGAACACTATCTTTCTCTACCATACAATTTTCTATATATTTGTGTATTATTTGATTCGTATTGTTATGTTAAATGTATTTATGTACTTATTAGTAAGTAGTCTATTAATATAATATTTATCGTTGTGCACATATGTAGGTCTACCATTTAATAAATTATCCTCTCCATCCTAGGTTTTCTGGAAGAGATCTCTTTTTAGAGATAAGCTCGTCTTTGTAGATGTTTATTTTTTTCCAATATTAAGTGTCTGTAATATGTTTTTTTCTGTGCAATAAAGTATAAAGTATAAGTTAAGAAGGGCGCCGAGGTAGCCGTTCTCGTTGACATCGCGATGACTCAGGTGGCGGTGGACGTGCGGTGGACAAACTATGAAAGAATGACCGTGTTTTACGATAGTTTAAGATTTAGCAGAAACACCGTCTCGCTTCGCTGTAAAGAGCGGGAACAATCGACTGAAGACACTTTTGGTCTCCAGCAGAATCGATTAAGGAAACCCAAATTGGGACACGATCGAGACCGTGGTAAGTATTCTGATGACCGATTTGTCTGAATACCTTCTTTCACTGTGCTTCGTCTTTATTAACAGTCTTGAATTAGGTCCATTGATATGTAGGAAGATAATTAGATGGCATATAATATGTCCAGCAGTAAGAGAAGAACAACATTAAAGAAGAAGAAAAAATTTTGAATGAATTAATGAAATTACGGATGAATGTCAATGAATGTGGAAACCCATGAATTTTGCAAAAAAGACGGATAGGAAAGATGGGTAACATTTTCTAATATCTTGGCGTATGTCTTATGTTTCCCCAAAATTCATAAGTTTTTTCGTACTATATACTTACGTTCGTAAATTGCATGAAGAGACTTACGTCGCACGTTACGTATCTACGTAGTATATACCGGGACTAAATATGTGTATCAATCGATACATATACTACAGCCTCTGTACTATGAAGTTAATAGCGAAGCCAGTCATCTACACACAACAAACAAAAGAAAACAACAAATACCGAATTCGCAATACCACATTTTCCACCACAAATAAACCAAGCATAAGCATATCGAATCAGTGATACGACAACCAACGAACCAAACTGACGTCCCGAGTAATGATAGGAACGGCATACTTCATCCTCAGTGTGACATCAGTGCTGGCAGTCGGAGAAAAGGCTTTCCAGGCATGCAAGCGCTCAGGGGAATCCATGCTGGAATGCCAAAACATCCTGCACCCGGAGACCAGAAAACGAGTTCCAATAGACATGCTGCTATTCCCGCACATGGTGCTGATAGGATTCCGAAAAGACGCAACTCAGCCATACGCCTGGAAGTGTGGAGGGACACTGCTTAGTGAGCAATGGGTATTGACAGCAGCTCACTGCATGGTAGATCCTCATTCAGGACCAGCAGAGGTGCTGAGGATCGGGACCGCGACCTTCGAGTTCGATGAAGCCGATGACCTGGTTCAAGAAAGAAAGATCGCGGCGACTATACCGCACCCGCTGTACAAAAGACCCTCAAAATACCATGACGTGGCTTTGATGAAATCTGATACACCCTTCATTTTGAGTAGAGACATAAGAATCGCTTGTCTCGGCCTCGAGGGCCAGAATATCCCAGGGAATCTGACTGCAATTGGCTTTGGAACCACAACGTCTGGTGCTGCCGCGGGGAGTCAAACCCTCATGAGGGTTGACGTGGAACTGATCTCGAACCAGGTCTGCAACCGTTCCATGAAGGCGTTGATCAAAAGACGTGTTTTGGGGACTGGTATTTTGGAGAACCAGTTGTGCGCTGGTGATTACGAGCATGGTGGTCGAGACACATGTCAAGGTGACTCCGGTGGTCCTCTCCAGGTGATGCCAGATCAGGTGGACTGCATCAACACGTTTCCTCTTCATGTGGTGGTTGGTGTGACGTCATTTGGATTGGATTGCGGAAGGAAGATGGCCCCCGGAGTCTACACTCGGGTGTCGCAGTATGTGGAGTGGATAGAAAATATTGTGTGGCCTTGAGGCTTATCAAACTATGGCCGGAATCGGTAAATCACCGATTGAGATTTCGATATGGTAGAGTTTAGAGTTTTAGCGTTTATAATATAAGTTAGAAATATAATTAATATGTTTATTTTTGTAATATAAAAGTTAATTTTATTAATTATTTTTAGTGCTGTAGATATTACGTGTTTACATTTGGTTTGGTATCGTTTGTTATATTTTTCCGGGAATTTCTGTTTACACAACATGAAAAAATAACGACTAAATAACACAGACTGGAAAGACATCAGTTATTCCTTCCCCGAAACATAATCCGCCAGTGTTTTTTCGCTAAAGATGAAATTCCAAAGAACAAGGATAACAGTGTATTCCTTACCGCAAAATTGTCTGAATTCCACCGCAGAAACTCGGGCCGCTTTGAGAGATATTCCTTACAAAAAACACACATCCGCAACTTACCTGTAACAAAAAGGGAAAGTTTATATGAAAAACGGCGCGTCAATATTATTTCGGTTGTGAGATTCGGAGGGGAGGTGGGGGAGGGGTTGAATGTCACGCTAGGGAGTCCGCATCGGGTGCTTGGGGCGAAGTGGCCATGTTGGTGAGAGGAGCGATTTCCCGGATAGGCAGGCATTGGAACAAGTACTTTCGAAATCTGCGGAAATGCCCACGGAAGGTACCTAATGTTTAAACGTTTGACAACGACTGCTTACAAATAAATGAAGGTGCACAAAAACTTGGTGAAAATTACCTGATAGGTGAGAAATTAGGCATATCGATCCTCAATAAGCATTAGTTCCTGATATTTAACTTCAAAAATATACAAATCGCTAATCAACACAAACCAAAAAACAAAACAGAAATTGAAAAACAAATGATCAATTCCTAAATCTCACGATGCAACATAGTTTTAATTGTGCGGTGTATTTAAATTCAACATTCTTATTATAAGGGCTCTGGCTCATTCTTATTACCAAGGGAACGTCGACGCAAAACAAAGCAACTTGTGCAAACAGCCCTCATTCACTAAAGGTCCTGCCTGAGCACGATAGCAGGTATTCGCACTCGGCAAGCTTATCCAAGGATCCGCGCCATTTATATCTGAGAGGATTCCGAGCATTTCGTTGTAACTTCTTTTATGTAATTCACTGAGATATTTATGTAGAGCCGATCATGTCTCATTGGGTGTTCATTTCCTGTCCAATAACGTTATTCAGTAACTTAAATCGACTTCATTTTGTGGAAATGTTGTTTTTTTTTGGAGATTAAACGTCAATTTGACACTGGCCGTCTTACAGCAGACTTTTGACAGCCACCAAATGGAGTAAACGCAATTTACAGTGCCACCAACTTAGCTGTTCAGTTGATATGGCGGATGACAAGTCCGTAGTACCAATTTTTCCCACCTGACAGCTAATAGTCGGTGGTTCTATATATACAACGCAGCCATGTTGAGTGGGAATGCTGACAGGCAATATCTTTGCCGTTATGACTACATAACTAGACTGTGCTGTACTTAAATTGTGTTTAACTTTAACATTTAGCAGCTGTCAAAGGTGTGCTGCAAGACGACCATAGGATAGGATCTGGCTACCAAAATTCATCAGCATTGGTTCATCAAAAATATAGATAGCTTCTAGTGAAGGATATACGTTAGTGCCTTAGCTTGACTTGGCAGGGCACTGGGCAAAATAACAGCTCTCACTACGGGTCATAATGAGAGGCAGACTGTACGTTTCTATATGTCACCGTAAAATTGTGAAACCCGCGAGATTACAATCTAACGGTTTCAATTCCGTTAGATTGTAATCTGTCGATAAATTATGAACTGTACCAACATTTATTTATTATCAAAAAGTATTTGTGCCATTACAGCCAACCAAAGCGACACAAACATTATATTTAATTACATATTACAATAATTAGATAATAATAATAATCATTCATATAATACAATTTCATTTCATTTTAGATTATTAGGGACACAGACATTAAATTAAAATAATAATTAAATTCCAATTTTAAAATGTCAAATAATTCAAATATAGAAAGGACAGCACATTCATGCATCATTCTCGCTATACCTGCCACACTCTCGCACAATATCCCTCCATGCTTCAGCAAACAGATCATTCAGTGGAGCTGAAGCCAACATTGCGTTAAGGCTGTCCCGCGCCCGGACCAGCGGAGACTGCCGGCGCGCCACCGTGCGGTGCGTGCCGCCCGCTAGCAGCTGGTGCCTGCGCGCGCGTAGGTAGTTGTCAGGCACGTAGAGCGCGCATACTGCACTGACAAGCGCTGCGCAGTCACTGTCGCCTCGCAACAATCGACATACAGTCAGAAGTTGTTCAGTGTTACGTCTCACCTCTAGTGAGTTATATCCGAGCATACCTAGTATAAAAGCGGAAGGATAAACGTAAGGGTAGTATCCAAATTTCCTCTTATATAGGTATCTTAGAAAAGCTTTGTGTACCTTCTCGAGCATAAGGACATATGAGCTTTCGTGCGGATTCCAAACAACCGAGCTAGATTCAAGTTTGGTTCTCACTAGGGCCGTGTAAAGAAGCTGGACCACACTTTATAGAATAGAATAGAATAGAATAGAATAGATCTTTATTTGTAAAACATAGGTGTATATAACAAAGGTCTTAGGAATAAGTTTAAATCGTAGGTATCTCTATGTTTCGCGCAATGGCATACAAATATTATTATTTATTGACTAATACTATATGTTACCTATTTAACATGCAGTTATGTAGTCAATAAAAACAGGTGTGATTGAGGTAGTCAGTGGTGTAAGCTATATACAGTGTCGGTGTCGAAGAGATATTCATTTATGGTGTAGTAGGCCTTGGATGTAAGCAATTTCTTAAGATTATATTTAAAAATACTTATATTATTCATCGCTCTTAATGTCTCCGGTAGTTTATTATATATTCGGGTGGACATGCCGAATATGCTTTTATCAAAGTAAGCAGATTTACGTGGGTAGGCGCAAAGCTTGTCCTGGTTACGTTTACTCTTCATAAAATTGAATAAATGTAGATTACACTTGACAAACACTGCAGTTTCAAATATATAAAGTGACGCTACTGTTAATATTTTAACATTAATGAAATGGCTCTTACAAGATTGTGTTATATTAATATTGCATATAGACCGTATACATTTCTTCTGAGCCTTAAATATTAGATCTATTTTAGTGGCGTTTCCCCAAAACATTATGCCATATCGTCGAGTCTAAGGACGACTCGACAAACCCATGATATGCAGTTACCACAGCGTCCCTATTCACCTGTTTAGACAGCATATATAAAGCATACGAGAATTGACTCAGTTTATTACTCAGTATGTCTATATGTGTATTCCATGACATACAATATAACGCGTTAGTTGATAAACTGAAATGACGAATCACTGGGTAAAGTGGTGGGTCAGGATAGGTGAAGGATAAATAAAAGGATTCTTCGTGTAACGTTGACTTGTAAGTACCAAAAAAAGCATAAATGGTAAACCTTGTCGATCTTGACTACAATTTATTGACAGATTCTAACGGTTTTTATTTTGTTAGATTTTAATATCGCGGTTTTTACAATATTACGGTGACATATATAAACCCACGCTTCACTGCCGCGAACTAGCAATGTGTTTTAGGGACACGTAACAGTCAGCTGAGAAATGGGAACATAGCCTTAGGAGTATCTATTCAAGCAAGCCTCGGGCTATAAATTCTAGATCTATTATCGTATAGTTAGTCGAATAATCTATTATTAGCGCATTCTAGGCTCAACGGTTCACGCATGCGCGAACACGAATAAATTAAATGCGATTGTTATCCGCGCAATCGCCTCGTCCTATTATGGGGATTGTGAACGCAATGCGATGCCAGGGTTGCCATATAGGTACGAATTAAAAAATAACACAGCGTCATAGCGTACACAGCGTCATAGCGTCCCATACAGGGTGGCAGAGGCAGAAATGTGCCAGCTTTTAGCCAGCCATACTTGTTTCATTTTGCGTGACGTGGGCTCGCCCATCGCCGCAGCTATCGAGTAATGACGGTTTCCTCACGATATTTCCCATCACTATCAAAACGTCAGTATAATTAACGAATTAAAAATGCAACCTAATATTATTTCGCGGTATTGACCATGAACCAATTAGAGAAGATTATATCATAGGGGTCTGTCTCAAGCAGATTCATCTGTCATTCATTATTCATACAAATTAAATGATTTATCTGTTCAGTAGGGCTAATCAAGAATCATTGGAACAGGGCCTAAGAATATAGCCTCTATGTGATGGAAAACAAAACATAAGTAAAACGTCAATTATTTTAACATCGATATACATTCGGATAAAAAGGGACGACAGTCATCAATAGACGATACATTGGCAAGTTCAGAAAAAGTATTTTTCCAAAATATTTCAGGGATGATATTCTTCGAAAACGTTTTGTATTTTGTTACCATAAATAAGTCTTTGAATCCCAGTAGCAGTATTATAAAACATTTCATATAGCATTTATTTAACGCTTCATTTAAAATAAAATAAATATTTTATTCCGTAGCGATTATAATAATTTACGAAATAAAGCGTATGTTTAAATAACGCGTATGTTTAAATAAAGCGTATGTTTAAATCGGCTGGCGGCAGCCCTACTCATAGTCGTTCCATTTCCGGTATTTGAATAAACTGAATACGCCGTAGATTTCCCGATTGACATTAACTTTTGTGTCCACGTGCACCATATAAATTGTGCGGGTATTAGTATAAAACAACCCCGGACTACAATATACAAAAAAAAAACTTTTGTCGTGGTGGTTGCCATCACACTTTTTTAAGTTGATTTGTTTTCCTTTGTCCACACGGTGTGACAGTTTCAGTTTATTTATTTTACAATATAAAATTGTATTTGAAATTGCTTACTAAAACATAAAATTGTTTATTACAAATTATTAAAATAAAGATAAAACAATAAAATACAAAGTGCACTATATAAATTATAACGTCAACAAATAAATTTATCAAATCATTAGTTATGTCTATGTCTATGTAAATGTCTAAATTGTAAAATAATATCTACCTAATTAGAATAAATCTGTCAACAATAAAAATAAATATTTTCTAACCATAAAAATCCAGTCAGTCAACTTCTGTCCTCAAAAAACTCATCAACATTGTAGTCGCATTTATTCAAAAGGAGTTTTTAAGGATATTGGGGCTCGTAATTTGTCTGAAATCTATCGGCAAAGGATAAGGTTTGCCTGTTACCAGTTGGTAATTTGTCTAATGGTGCATTTCGCTTGACTTATCAATACTCAATATTGCAAGACTGGCGGCTAGCTCATCGACTATGGTGAATGAAGGTTTCATTAAACATTGTTTTTCATCGCCATAGAAAGAACGTCCGCTTGCAGTCGTAATATTAAATCGAAACTAATCCATAATTTCTATACTGCACACAAATAATTAAATCAAAATCGTAAAGCGGTTCACAGAATACATCTACACACCAAGTTTCAACTGTGTAGTCCTAATAGTTTTGGAACAAAGTTGCTGTGACATACGAACGAACAGACAGACTTGACGAAACTATAAGGGTTCCTTGTTTCTCTAACGGAACCCTAAAAAACATCCAAAAGATAGTGAGCAAAGGTGAGCTTATCTCGAATAAGTTAACCATCATCGGAGAATAGTGGGCAGCATACTTGCCTATCAACCCAGATTAGCATAACCGAGTTACCAATTCTGTAGTCACATTTGCATATCTCTGGCTCTCTGCAGACATGGACAGAAGCTGGCCAGGGATCCCTAATTCCCCGCCTCCCCCTCCCTCATCATTATCCAAGGGTTAGTATTTAGTATTCGACATTGCCATGATTCAAGGTTGGTCCCATGCAAAGCATACTACTAATAAAAAGTTAGATTATTGTGTTATTGTTGAAATTCTATAATTCTATATGCCACCCGTATACATCCTGCATAAATATTAGCAAGGGGATTTATTGTTTGTATTACCGTGTATTAACCCCCAAGCTCGAGACATTTTTTTTATTTTTTTTATAAAAAAAAATACATTAAAATTAGTTTGACAATGGGTACCAACGTCAAAAATTAGACATTCATTGACGTCTTGGTACCCACTGTCAAAATAATTTTAATGTCATTTTTTTTTATAATTTTAATGTCAATATTGTTCCAAGGACTCTTTTGTCCTTACGCTACCGTGGGTGTTAATGTTGAAATTCTATGATATTGACGCCGAGAAAGAGGGGTGTTATAAGTGTGGAGCTCTGTCTGCGTTTGTGTACCTATCTCTGTCTGTGGCACTCCAGCGCTAGAAGCGATATACAGATTCTAATGCGGTTTTCTGCGATACTAGGTTCAGAGCTACGAAAGTTATCAAAAGCGAAAATAAAGTCCAAGTGTCAACTTTTAACTTATTCCAACAAACTAGTAATAAAACGGCTTTTATTCTATTCCATTATATTTAAGAAAATCCGACATTTAATTCAACCCTTTTAATTTAGCTTAATCAAACATAAAAGCTATCCACCAAATCTTCTATTCATCATGGACCATTTCACCTGTCCCCCCCTCCAATCCCCTCATTGCATCGCTGTTGTTTTAGGGCTGTTTGCACAAGACCGAAGGTCCGAGACCTTTCAAGCGGTCGTCGTGCTCAAAATTTCTTGTGTTGATCCTTTGACAGCCCTACGACTACAGTGACTGAAGATCGGACTCAATGTGGATGAGGATTATTTAACTCGACCGAATTGTCAAGTCTGCCTTTACCACCTTATTTATTGAATAAAGGGTTATGCTATTTAGGGCGAGTTTGACCAACGAAGAGAAACTTTTTACTCGAGAGTATCTTCTACTTTTTCATAGACACCAGATCAGATCACCTCATTTTGAACTGTCATTACCCCCGGGATAGTTATTCTCGTATAACTTTTTGTTGGTTAAATTCAGTTTTAGGGCGAGTTTTACCAACGAAGAGTAAGTTTTTACTCGAGAGTATCTTCTACTTATTCTAAGAATAACCTCATTTTGAACTGTCTTTGTCTATGAATTATCCCCGGCATAGTTATTCTCGCACAACTTTTCGGTTGGTCAAATCCACCCTTGATGTGTTTGTTGTTTATTGAAATCGTAATAAAAAAAACGCGGAAAAAAGGCTTAGACCAGCAATACCCTAAGAAATTGATGAAATGCTTATATTTAATTAACCTGCAGATGCAGGTTCGAATCTCGGTGCTAACCATGTACCAATGAGATAAGTCATTTATCATTAGCGGACGTTCTAATCTAACACGGATGGAAAACATCGTGAGAAAACCTTCATTCTCCTATAGCTGTGGCGATGTGCTAGCCCCCTGTCATGCAAAATGGAGAAATGAAAAAGTGGCTAAAAGTATAATTGTGCCTTGGCAACTGAATCTGATCCAAACCAAACTGCTCTTACTCCACCAGAGTGTGCTCAATCTTAGTCAATCTTCCCCGTATCAAAGTAAGTCCCCGTAGGTCATTGCTCCTCGGTGCGGACATAATGGGATCTTACTTAATATTATTATTTTATTTAGGTACCGTTAGCAGGGGGCATTCCATTAAAGTTAAATAGCCACTCTCATTGACATCAGCAGTGGGTGCGGCGTAGAATATCGGGGAATTTCGGGAAATGATTGAAAAAGTTTAATTTTCCCGACCGACGATACTTGCCGCGAATATCGGATATTGGGGGACTGCTGGAGATGTCTCGATGGGGCGGCGTAATGCGGAATTAACTTAATTAAAAACCTACTTTTAATAATTTATTAAGATTAAAATGAAACTAAATAACAAATCTCTTTTTAGAGATAAGCTCGCCTTTGTTCATGTGTTTTCTTTTAATGTAACTGTTTAAATTATTGTGTGCCATAAAGAATTGTGAATTGAAAATCTCGAAAAAATCGCAGACTTCTTTATTTCACGTCTTTACGTTTATGTTATGTTAATGCTTGCTCATATTAAAGGCTCATATTTATAGTACTTACGTAAATCTAATTTTTAGTTGACCAAAATACTAACTTTGCCAGCAAAAAAAAAAATGCGCAACAAACAGAGCACGACCAGAAATACTGTTTTGTCTGAAAAAACTACTAAATAACACAAAATTTAAAAAATGAACAATATGAACACAATCATGAAAAGAATACTTCTAGTAAAAAGAAATACAAAACGAGCCTTGGATTTTCAACCTAACCCACCACTTCGCCCGGATAGTCTAATCTAAACAATATCTGGGCGAAGTAGGTGGGAAAATAAATTCAGCCAATTCTTTCTTTCGTGCAAACAGTAATTTTAAAGCGCAATTCAATATTTTTATCGTTCGTTTCAGATAATCTGTTCATCGTCATTCTCTCAATTAGTTTTTATCAGTTCACGTGTAAGACGTATGTTTATACGGCATTACTACATGAGTTACTCATATAAATAAATAAATAATATTATAAGTATTTCCTTCCTTTAATGCTCTGAGTTAAATTATCAATCATGTAGGTAGAGCTTATCCAAACTGAAATGACGCGCCCCACAACCGCATACACACTCAAGCATATCGCAAATGAAGGTGTGGGGCCCGTCATTTCAGTTTGAACAGGCTATACTTGTGTACGCAAATTTTATTTTTAATGTACGGTCACCTGCGTCTAAAAGTATACGGGCGGTCATATTATAAAGTGAATCCCGCATGTACTGCTTGTATACTTTTAGGCGCAGGCGACCGTACATTCATTTCATTTTCATTCTGCAGATTTTTTAACATACATATTCACGACTTTTCTCATAAGAGGTGGTAGAGGTGCAGTCGCTTTAGTGAGCAGAGTATTTGCATTTCTTATTTAGGTTTAATAATGTCTTCCTAAAATACCACCGCCAAATTCGATTTATCACACTCTTTCATGATATTTATCCGAGTATTTTTTTAGATAATGCCAATATTTTATAACGTCCAACTTAAATGGAATTGATCAAGATCGGGATTAGGAAAAGCAATTACAAACTTATCCCGCGGGACTTAGGCTGAAAGTACGAAGCCTTGGCCTTGGGCAGATTGGCAATTATGAAAAAAAATCGCCCGAAAAGTGTGAAAGGGGCTCTCACGTCCAATCCAGTGATGTACAGACTATGAGGACCTTTTAAGACCTTTGTGTTTGGGTAAAGGTCTGTGCCCCTCGGTGGGGACATTAATAGGCTACATGGGCACTAACGTGCCTCTGTACAAGACGCTGTGTGTAATAATTCAAATATAATAAACACTCGTCATTGAAATGGCAGGTATTTATCATAATATAAATTACAAAATCATTTCGCAGGCCACAGATAGTTTATGATTGACATAAAACGTATTCCAAATATAATTCCTTGGAAAATCTGTAATTATATTTGATATAGTAATAACGTTCGTTTTATTATTATTTCATATACTGTGCCATTGCAGTTGTCGCTTCCTATACAGCGAACCCAACGATGTGATATTTACCTCGGTTAGGTTTCGAAAAGCGGGAGACCTTCGCCCACTCGAGTGTAAGAACACAGGTGTAATAGCCGAATACACAAACAGGTGATCAAATTATCAGCAACTTAAATGACACACTGTTTAGATATTACTATTCCATCCAAGTCGCTCAACTCTGACAAAGACCTTCACATAATTTCTACCTATATACCTGACAAGGAACGCCAAATAGCGGATCTGTCCCGTTTTATGAATTACACGACCAATACTATTAATCAATCTCGCTCGGATAACTTCTTAGTACTGGGAGATTTTAACCTACCTTTCATAAAATGGACGTTGGAAGGCCCTCTATTTTATAGTGCAAGCTCAGTGGAACTACAATTATTAGCTAAGGATTTTATGGATTTAATGACATTATATGGTTTTTTACAAAATAACTTTCTTAAAAACTCATGTGGAAATACCTTAAAATTAGTTTTCAGTAATTTTCACCTTGAATTAAATAGATGCTCACCGCCAATCTCAAAGGAAGATATTTTTCATCCGACTTTACTCATTAATGCTGACATTTCTTTCACACCTCTTGTTCACGCGCCTGTTCGTAAATTTAAATTCTACAAAGGAGATTACGAGAAAATAAACCAACGTCTCATGGGTTTTGACTGGACTTCCGACTTCGAACCATTAGACACCGAAGACTCTGCATCATTACTATATGAACGAATCTATGAGTGTTTCGAGTTGTTTATTCCAATAGCAATAACACATAAAAACAATAATTATCCTAATTGGTACTCGCGTAATTTAGTTAGAATAATTCACCAGAAGAATAGAGCTCATAGACGTTGGAAGAAATATGGCAATCTTAATGACTACCAAGAGTTTTCTCTTTTGAGGAACCGCTACCACAAAGTTCATAAAGACTGTTACAAAGAAATGACCATTAATGCTCAAGATTCAATAAAATCTAATCCTAAAAACTTTTGGTTATTTGTCAAATCAAAAAGAGGTAGAAGTCAGTATCCCAACACAGTTACAGTAGGTACTACACAGCTTAATAATGGTCCCGATATCACTAAAGGCTTCAATGACTTCTTTATGAAAATGTTCTCTCCTATAGCTTCATCTTACCCTACTATAGATTTACCCCCACCCCAATACGGTGACTACGATGGCATCCATACAATGCAAATATCAGAATCTAAAGTCAATCTTTTACTAAAAAAACATTCTACTAGTAAAGGGGCAGGAGACGATAATGTAGCTTCCATTTTCATAGTCAAATGTGCACGTTCTTTAGCTCATCCTCTATCCATCATCTTCAATAAATCTATTCACGAAGGAACCTTCCCAAATAATTGGAAGAAAGCACGTATTGTTCCAATTCACAAAAAAGGACTAACCACTAAAATTGAGAATTACAGACCAATTTCAATCCTAAATACATTCAGTAAGATCTTTGAAAAGATAGTCTATGATGAGATTTATCCGGTATTGTCCAAAGGAATCCCTGATGAACAACACGGGTTTTTTAAGGGTCGGTCCACTACCTCTAATCTTACGCTCTTCTCCAGTTTTGTTCTTAACGCGATGGAAAAAGGCAGCCAGGTTGACGTGGTCTACACAGATTTCGAGAAGGCATTTGATCGGGTGGACCACGTCATCCTTCTGCAAAAACTCCATCGCCTTGGTATCCACGGAGATTTGCTTCGCTGGGTAGAATCCTATCTCGCTAATAGGTCTCAAGCAGTTGTTATGGGTGGCTTTAAATCCGATTACGTAACAATTTCATCTGGCGTTCCCCAGGGATCCCATCTCGGGCCTCTGTTCTACAACGCATATCTGTACGATGTTTATACATGTCTCAAGAATGCTAAATTTCTCATGTACGCCGATGACACTAAGATCTTTCTTGATATAAATAATTCACATGACTGCTCCAGATTACAAAACGACCTGTATAATCTTGAGGAATACTACATTAGAAACCGTATAACAGTTAATGCCCAGAAATGTCAAGTCATAACCTTTACCCGTAAAAGAAAACCAATCATTAATAATTACACAATTACAAATACAACTATTGAAAGAGTCTCTTTAATTCGCGACTTGGGCATTTACTTCGACAGTAAGTTTCGTTTAGATCAACACATTGAAATTATTTGCAATAAAGCCTATAAAAATCTTGGTTTTGTTATACGGACATGCTCCGTCTTCCATGACCCTTCATGTATCAAAGTAGTTTTCTTTTCCTATGTGCGTAGTATTCTGGAGTACGGATGCAGTATCTGGTCTCCTCAATATGACGTGTATAAGCATCGTATCGAGAGTATTCAAAAACGATTTTTGAGTTTTCTTGACTACAAAACACGAAGTTCTCATACTTCTTATGAAGAAAGATGCAAAAAACATCACATCTTATCATTAGAACAGAGGCGGACCGTATTGGATATGATGCTCCTCTATGACATTCTTCGTGGTAGGCTTGATTCTGCAGAACTACTGTCCGCTATTACTTTTGTAACTCCTAGGCGTCGCACCCGCCACACTCCACTTCTATATGCACCAAGTCATCGCACTAATTATGCGAATAACGAACCTTTCACTCGTATAGCTAACACATACAACAAAGATTTTAACTCTGTAGATATATTTCAGCACTCAAAAACAACTTTCAGACGCAATATTGTTGATAATTTGTTGCCTCCAGACAGCGATGACAATTTGACTGATTAATTCTAATAGATAAATAGGCTCTTACTCTTATATTTTTTATATAGGTATATATTTCATAAGTAGTACATGTATTTGTATGTATATATATATAAGTATTTATATAGATATATATATATAATAATAATATATATATTATTCTTATATCTGATGATAACTTATAATCATATTTTAGGTGATGGTTTTGTTTTCCGCCGCAACTTTAATTTCACATGTTAAATTAGGGGATATCTATTATTGGCAATACTTAAGTTTAATTTAGATGTTAAGTACTACTTTGTAATTTGCTGTTGATGTCCTAAATAAAGAAAATAAATAAATAAATAAATAAATTACACGAAGTAAAGTTAAATATTTTTTTCACTTCTCATGCTCGTAAAGTTCGTCTTTATGTCGGGTATAGCCAGCATAAAATCAAATTTTATGTTCTAGAGCATAAAGTAAAATCTTCGTCTAAATCTCAGACTCTGACAAAGGTCGTCAGGTAAACAGCCACATACACCCATGCTAAGTGCCACTGCCGGCGGCGGCCAGAGCCGGCTGCGGAGGCACGTCCAAAAAAAAAGTTTAATGGCGGGAAGTCCTTATTTTTTCTCGGTAATTTCAATTTGCAATTATTTCATAACATTTACTTTTTTTGCAATATTTCTTTTTAATTTCTTCACAATCGAAGTGAAAAGCAGAGTGTATAACTCGTACATAATAATTTTTATTTATCGTAGTAATTAGCCTCATTACTAAGTTAATGTTTATTGAGCTACTGAGAGAAGGACAAAGAGCATGCAGCGCCACAATTTTGCCTGCTATTAGCCAGTTATCCAGTACTCCTTTTACCCTTAGAGCGAATTTTACCAACGAACGAGTAACTTTTACTCGAGAGTATCTTCTACTTTTTCATAGTCACCAGATCAGATCACCTCATTTTGAACAGTCATTGTCCTACAAATTATCCCCGGGATAGTTATTCTCGTATAACTTTTTGTTGGTAAAACCCAGCCTTAGAAGTTAATATAATAATAATATTTGGTCCATTAATGTCCACACCGAGGGGCAAGAGCCTCAAAGCTATAGGTAGGTATCTTAATTAAACCAACGACTCCTACTCTGAACTTGTACAAAGCTCCTCAGAAATCCGTCTAAGGGCGAAAGTTTAAACGAATATTACGCATTTTGGTGTAAGTTGTAAATTGTATTTTTGTATAATAGGAACTTCCCAAGTCCCCGCTAACTTTAATAGCTTATTTTCGTTCGCTGCTAACTCTGGACTGTTGGTTCGGTTTAAAGTCCGGTTCGGTCAGATAAGAATAATGTCCTTTGAAATCGGAATTACAGTGTAGGGGCAGAAACAATGTTTGTATCTTTAGACAAAAAAAAGTTTATGATAATTAATATAAGTAATTAAGTTATACAACAAGTTCTATTCCAGAGATAAAATGAAAAATCAAGATAGATATATTGTTAGAGGATAACGTAAGGGAATCCTCATACCTTGTGAGAAAAGCTCACCTTTATACATTTTTTTTTAAATCTTATCAATAGTTTTAGGGTTCCTAGGAAGGAACACTTTGTTGTCCGTCCGTCCTTCTGTCAAAACTTTGGGTCCAATTCGCACTTGGCTCTTAATATTTTTTGCTAGACACAATTCATACTTAAAATAATGCTTAAAAATTCAACTCGTATTCCTTCAAAAATTGCATCAAAATGAAATATTTTGCACGAGTTTCGAAACAGTAGCATTCAGTATACAATATTCGGTGCTCGAGTATGACTTTTAAAGCGATAGCACTCAGACACTCGTTCGTACTTCGGAAAGAATTTTCATTTTCCCGCTCCAAACAGTATTCAAAGGTAATACCGGTTTGAACTGGTTTCAGAAAATAAATTGAAGTTATACATTTTACTGTCGACTTCAAGTTCAAGTTCAAGTTCAAAATTTTTATTGACCATAAAATCATACATATTACTTAGTCAACGTCAATATAATATTAATATTTTTGTATACTACCGCCCGTTCGGAAGTTGCGGGGCGTTGGGGTTGAAGACTCAAGACACAAGCGCGAGCTCCCGGTTTGGAATCCCGCTGGCTTGCGCTGACCCGGGGATCTTTGTCTGTCGCTGGCTTGCGCTGACCCGGGGATCTTTGTCTGTCGCTGGCTTGCGCTGACCCGGGGATCTTTGTCTGTCGCTGGCTTGCGCTGACCCGGGGATCTTTGTCTGTCGCTGGCTTGCGCTGACCCGGGGATCTTTGTCTGTCGCTGGCTTGCGCTGACCCGGGGATCTTTGTCTGTCGCTGGCTTGCGCTGACCCGGGGATCTTTGTCTGTCTCCCCAGTCGGGATTCGAACCGGGACCTCTCAGGAAGAACGGTGGATGCAAACATCGTGAGGGAATCTGAAGGATTCGCAGCAGGAGATTTGAATGAGATATAAATATATCGGCGATGGACTAACCCCAGGGAGCACTTATCCTGTGGAGAGCGCATAGATACATTTTCCTTTGAAACACAACTCACCAATTCACGGGCGGCGGGGGACGAGGTAAGAGAGCTGTGACTAGTCAGCCGCTGCGAAACTGTCTGGCGGCCCGTCATCGTACATAGGTTGCGTATGCGAACGTTTGTTGAATACAACAAACGTTTGGCGAGCCGCACTCCCCCGCAGGCGCAGTCAATTGGATATATAATCTCTGACTAACCCACAGTCTTATTGACTTACTGGCATTAGCATACTATAACTATACGCGTATGTGAATGGCGTGACGCCATCTAAGAGCAGGTATATGTAAATCTCCATTATAATAACAGTATTTGAACCCACAAAGCTTTGCCTCACGAAGCGAAACGCTTTCTAGCAATATACGGGCAATATCCTGCCGTCGCCGTTCCAATATATACCGGCTATGTTATCCTCAATGCACCATTTAAGTTTATGTCTAACGGTTATTTAGCGAAATGATACTAAAATATGTCACTAAAGTGTGTGTTACTTTTACAACGCCTGTGGTGTTATGATAAAAGAGCTGTAAAAGAATGAAATATAATAACCGGCCAAGTGCGAGTCGGACTCGCGCACGAAGGGTTCCGTGCCATTATCTATAAAAAACCGCAAAAAAATGTATGGGAGCCCCCCCTAAATATTAATTTAATTTTAATTTAATTATTTATTTTTTAAGTAAATAATATACTCAATATATTGTGAACATTTTAAGCGTCTACCTGCTACCATTATCAATATCGAGCAAAAATGAGCAAAAAAATCACGTTTGTTGTATGGGAGCCCCCCTTAATATTAAATTTCTTTTGATTTTTAGTATTTGTTGTTATAGCGGCAACAGAAATACATCATCTGTGAAAATTTCAACTGTCTAGCTACCACGGTTCATGAGATACAGCCTGGTGACAGACGGACGGACGGACGGACGGACGGACGGACGGACGGACAGACGGACAGCGAAGTCTCAGTAATAGGGTCCCGTTTGGCACCCTTCGGGTACGGAACCCTAATAAAACGATCCACTAAAAAACTAACTGAGCGACTAAATTACTGACTCAGCCACAAGTCGCCCAGCGACGGCTCAGTTAGTTTTTCGGTTAGGTTAGGTTAGACTTTTATGATGCTCGTTTAATTACTAACCTAAAAGAATCATGTAGTCCGTTAATGTCTTCATCGAGAGGCACAGGCCTTTGTATGGATGAGAGTAAGACTGAACCATATTCCACCACACTCAGTGCGGTTTGGTGGAAGGGGCACCCACCCAGGGGCTAGTGGCCAACTCGATTGTCAGATGCTTTGACAAAGCTTTACGACTACTACTATTAGTTATTCCGTGCTACTACTACTAAATACAGATAAAAGCAACAATAAACCTCAGTTTTACGAAAAAAATGAAACTTTAGCATATCCTTAGCATCAGGACCAATTCTCGCCCATAAATCAGGAAGATTTCAAAATCGATTCGCGCAATTCAAGGTAAATTAAACTGTTTATTTTCTCCAAGGACCTAGTTTCCTACACGGTTTATACTCGTATTAAGCACTAACATACGTTGCGGTTTGCGCTATCGTAAGACAATAACTATGTCAACAACAACAAAACAAAGATGGCGGCATTGAAACCAGCGAATTCTTACTGCAGCTCACAGACTAGCCTTTAATTTAATATCAATATATTACAGCTCGACCTTTAAAATGTACAGGTTCTAATAAGATCAGTATTTTCGCGTAGGTACATTTTCGATTTGGCCGTTCTTTAAATTGACATACTTGTTTTATGTCTCCAGTGTTTCAGGATGAAGAATTTGAAAGTGAAAGTAAGTTACCTATAACTTAAGAGTATTCTTCATCTTCTTCCGTCGGCTCTGCAACCCTTTGTGGGTCTTGGCCTCCTCCACGATCGGCTTCTTTTTACATACAGGCACATACATTGCTTCTGGCCCCCACACTAGGATACCCTGTGTCGTGATGGGAACCAGAGACAGCGGCATCACAAACATGTAAACGTCCAAGACCTGGGGTTTTTTTTTTCGGTCACTGGCCTCCCTTCGCCAGGCTATTTACTTTCCAATGCTCTCCAGATAACTTTAGGGTATTTCTTATTATTGTAATACAAAATAAATGTAGTACATTAACGTCCCCACCTAGTT
Organism: Argyresthia albistria; assembly: GCA_963457715.1. Taxonomy (NCBI): domain Eukaryota; kingdom Metazoa; phylum Arthropoda; class Insecta; order Lepidoptera; family Argyresthiidae; genus Argyresthia; species Argyresthia albistria. The sequence continues at coordinate 7,156,298 of OY735275.1, read as the reverse complement.
GCAAAGACCTTTACTCGGATTCGTGTAAGATTTGAGAGCCACCATCAGTCGTCTTAATGGAGGCGTTAAATGGCCAGTGTGGCCAAAAATATAAAACATAAATATGCTCATGCCTTTTCCCGACAAAGGGGTAGGCAGAGACATAGACCTCCACTTGCTACGATCCTGGAAAACATCTCTCGCTTTGTCAACATTCGTAAGTCTCTTCCTAAAGCAGCAGTAACATATGTTTTATATTACAGCCCAAAGTCATGCCAGTCTTAATGCAACACACAAAACGGGCGATAAAAATCAGCGATATGCTAAAACGGCCAAATTATATCTTGGCATCGCGCCGCGCAAGTTTTCGGAATTTTCGAGATTTTTGCTGCATACCGAGTTCTCATTGAATCCGTTTGGCAGGCGGACAGGCATGCTGGCTCTGTTTATATTTTACTTGCGTACTTCACAAATCGGCGGATCGAATTGACGTTGACGAGCACTCTGAAATGTTTTTTTATTTATTTATTATTATATTAGACACGTCAACAGAATACATATTTTTACACTTAATCGAGATATTCAATGATAAATTCTGATATATATTCCTTTTACAGACATGCGCTACATTTACAGTTTGATCACGCAACAACGTTAAATAGTTAAACAATAACAAACATTAAATTTAAAATATACACAATACATTGGAAATCGAGAAATACAATTTATTAGAAATGTTAAGAACTTATCGTTCAATCAATTAATCAATCAGTCCACATTTACCCACATTTGCCTATTCTTTACCACGACATCTTCTCCGGTCCCAAGCCTCCCATCCTCATCCTTCTTCTTCTTTCAGTGCCTCTTCACTACTGCAGGTTGGCAGTCAGCTCTGAGTCCCCCTCTCTGTCTTTCGCCAGGCGGAACAGGTTCCCGACGCCGGCCGAATACTGGTCTATTTTCTTATATTCGAGAGCCATTAGAGTCCTTCTTCTTCCGACGGTTCGTTTCCCTTCTAAACCGTTCCCTTTAGCAATTGATATCGATCGTGACGAAGCACGTGTCCCAGATTTGCAACTTTTCTTCTCTTGATGCCGAATTTTAGTATATTAGTAAATCTAACGAATCGAGCTGCTGATTTTACTCAAGGCATCGAAACATCTTAATCTTAATAATTTATTTATTGATCAAAATGAATGGCGGCGGGACGGCAGCGGGGCTGCATGCAGCACGTCACACCAAGTAGGGGAAGGGCGGTAGAAGTATAGCATAGTTCTTCTTCTTCTTAAAATAATGGATGTTTTGTATTTAACTTACAATCAGTCTAAACTCCAAAGTGAGGTGTTTTGTTTGATATTTGTTTGTTTCTGATGTTTTGCGCTAAGACGAAGGTAAAACCGAATCAGCTCGCCAAGACAGAGTCCCGTGTGTCCACCTTTTATTCCAACCAAAAGCACTGTTCCGGTAAACACACTGACTCCCACCCAATGTATAGTAGGAGGAGAGATTATTGAGGTTATATTCGTTTATTTACTACCAAATGCAGTTTTTCCATTGTTAAGGAAATAATAGGATCTAAAAATACTATGCCGTAATAGCATACCAGTATAGCAAAGCTTTTAATATATTTTTAAAAAAAGCTCGGATCTAACGAATACTCGGTACTATACAGGGTGTAACAGAAAGGGGTGTACAAGCCGAAAGTGGGTTGTTAGGGACATCATCCTGAACAACTTTCACTATGGGACCGACTTGATCAGAGCAAGTTTATTTTTATTAACTCGGTACATTTCGGGCCTAGCGCTCAGCTGATCTGTATGGTGGAGTGAAAATTAAAGTTGCTCTGATCAAGTCGGTCCCATAGTGAAAGTTGTTCAGAATGATGTCCCTAACAACCCTCTTTCGGCCTGTACACCCCTTTCTGTTACACCCTGTATTCCAATCTCGTTTTTATACACTACTTTTATGATATTACTTTTTAGGGTTCCGACGAAGATTTATAAAACCTTAAAAACATACCCAGATCTTCCCAGCTATGTTTTTAGTCTAAAGATATTATTCAAATTGATAAATATCTTACTAAAGCATCCTGTAGGCTGTAGGGTTCCGTACGTGCCTCATATCACCACACACCGGTAGGACTGCGGTCCGCCTAATTCAATTTGTTAGCCTCACTCAATTAGATCGCGGCCAGCCTACGCTCATGTGTTCTTCAGTGTATAGTTCAGTTTGGATGTCCATTTTGCATACCTATCAAAAAGTAACCTTCATAATTCCAACCAAAACTACGGCAATAGCCCCCTTTTTCAGTCAGTTACATTTAAATAACTAAATTTTCGATTAATGGGAGTTTTAAAAAAAAATAACTTCAGTAGTTCCAAATTCGTCACTAGATGTCGTAGGCCGACATGAGTAAAGAAAAGTTGACAGTCCAAATAATAAAAACCGAAGAACTTAATCTGTGGTCGTGTAATGAACATACATGTGGAACGCGATACAAATATTACTGATAAGTACCTAAGACTTCTTCGCGAAACAGTTAACGGACGGAATGACAGACAAGAACGTTGGTTGTCACGCCCGCGCCCGCGCCGTGTTGCTCTATGGTAGACACACACGGCAGACAGTCTATGGGCTGCGTTCAAGATCGGTCAAAAATTACTTACTCTGTGACGACAACAGACTGCGTCATATGAATTCATGTCTATACAAAGCCATCTGTCGGCAGCTTTCAGAACTATTTTTAGCTGTCAGAAAATCGCCTATTGTGATTTGTGGTAATTTCGAAAGTGAATTAACACTAAAATCTAAATTAACCTTAACAACTACAACACTTTATAAGAAGTTGTCCATATTTCGTGTTTACGCTGAACTCGACTCCTCTAATAGCTAGTTATAATAACAAATAAACTGGATATAAGCAAAACAGTATTTGCTGGTTCAAGTTAAAAGTTTTACTACAGAATTACTAATAGTGGTTTAGTTTAAGTTACGTGTAAACAACTATACTACGGGTACCCGTTACACACAACCCGGATATTTCGAACATAAACTAGCTTTCAGGGAGAATTGAACGATTGCCGCGCATTCATACCCGTCGCCCGTTCTTGGGTTATACCCGGTTATGTCCGGATATCCGGTCGGCAGTCTCGCGGTTCGGTGACGTGTGGGATACGTGGGGATTGCGGGATTCGAACTGCAATCTAGTGAAGTAACGACTTCTTTGTGGGCGATGCAGTTTGTCAGGGTTCTATATCCAATGAAGGAGGGTTCCTTCAATCAAAAAAAACATACGCGTGTAGCACCGTACACGTGTTAGAAGTAAAACTTCTGTAGCTAGATCATTAAGTGGTACCTATACTATACACCTATACCTACCTATACTAAAAGAGATTTAAATTTCCAATTTTGAGATCCAATCTCTGCTTCAAGTTACTTTTAAGTTTCAGACGTCCGATTATTTGAAATTATTTTATACTTGTACTTACTTTTAATACGTCATGTCATTTATTTCCCACCATTCCTTATCTACAATTTGTCGCGCTCGTGGTGATATACTTAACTCATTCAATAGTGTCACTACTATTTGCATCTCGCTCAGATTATATACCATCTGACGTCACGTCTTTAAGCCGTCTCGCTCAAATGTATGCATTGCTTTGCTTGTTTTAGAAATCCATATCGACCCGTGTGACATTGATGAAACTCTTTTCTTACAAACTGTATGGATCGCATCGCACAGCTGTCAAACATAAAGTTCCGGTTCCAACAAAGAGGTTGAACGAAGTTGTTTGAGTCATGCTAGATATTAGGCTACTAACGCCATCTAGCGAAAGAGAGTGAGCGCCATCTTGGCCATACCGGAAATCAAGAACTCGTGGAAGAATGCTTAAAATAATTTTTATTTGTTAACGTTTCATCAGGTTTTTCTCTCACTAATTAACATTCTTTATTGTACGAATGTATTATTATCTTATCTGATTAGTTAAAAACCGTATTGAAAATAGTTGCGGTTTTAAAAGTCTTCAGCCGACCCTGACGTCACCGATTCCAATTTCCGTTACATTTCTTAGCCACTCGTGATAGCACCCGGCTAGTAGCAATTGAAAAGCAAATATATGAATAACCCACAGTTGAGAGGTTAAATAAATTTTACCCCCGTGCCCCAAGAAGTTTTACTTCAAAAACTATAGCTGACCCGATAGACGTCGTTCAGAAGCTACCAATGAACAGATATTCAAAGATCTTTTGGCGTGCGCTGACAGGTAGAAACTAACGCTTTTTGACAGGTTCATTGCATTAGGTTGCGTAGAGCTGGCGCCTCCCTGAAAACGTCACTCACAAGTTAAAAGCAAAAGATTGGAACGCTGTATCGACAAAAGTATGAAACGAAACAAATATTTTTCAATAGTTCGGGAATTTTAATGAATCAGTAGGTAGTTCGAGTGACTAATAAGTAAAGTAAATGTAGCCCGTTAATGTCCCCACGGAGGGGCACAGGCCTTTACCCGGATCCGAGTAAGAGTGAGCCATACTCCACCACGCTGGCTCAGTGCGGGTTGGTGGAGGGGTCTTACGACTACTACATACTACGAAGTAGTGATAGTAGCCGGGACCTACAGCTTAACGTGCCATCCGAGACACGGAGTGTCCGATAATGTGTGACTACTAGAGGTTTAATATTATACTAATACAGATAGACCACCTAGAACAAAATGTGACATCGGCGTAAACTGAGATGCTACGGAAGCTTCTTTAGTTCGAGGCCAGTATCGCTTGGTGCAGTACCATCGAAAAATTGCAAAAACCACGAGATGGAGCTAAGATATATAGGATTTATTAAGATTAGCGCCACCTAGAAGTATGTAAACTGAAACCATGGCGTTTAAAGTACAAATCTTACTCCTCACGCCGTCTCTTTTTTACAAAGGGTTACTAATTCTAATTTGCATGGGATGAGCACCCTGTGATAAAGGTAACAAACAAAAAATGGCGATCTCTTCCGTTGGGCGAAAACAAAGTACCAAAGGCACGTATTGGGACACTGAATTTGATATTTCATATTTTGGAACCTTTCTTACTTGACACGGGTCCGAGTGAGGCAGAATTTGGAGAAATTATAGAAAATATGGCAGCTCTACGTGACGATCGAGGATTTGAATCATGGACCGAATAAGTAGGCTTCACCAGTTTGATACCGATTGGACCGCTATTTGAATGTGTACTAAAATCCTACCAATTTAATACCATCATTACGGTATCGAAAAATAACAGGCATTTATTAATAAGCAAGCACTTTCGCCACATGTCGGACGTAGAATGCCTTTTTGGGGTCAAAGGGCAACCTATAGAACGTGAACGTCATAATAAGTGTCCGCAAAAAAATTAAACTAGTCGTATATTTCGTATAATATTTATTGCACATATCAGAAAAAAACATAGACAATACAGAAAAGGCATTTGAACAAGGAAGGAAGTCCTAGTCCTTAGGAAGGTTGCTTGGAGAAGGCGGCGTAACATTTTAAGTGCGCTAATGACATCGGTCCAAAATATACAGGTAACGTAAAAACCGGCTCAAAACCGTTGTTTTGGTACCGATATATTTCGGTTATTCAGTCCTCAGTCTGAACCGACATAGTTACTACAGTTTCAGTCAGTATTGATTGATTGAGAATTGTTGAAAAGGAAGTGGGTTCTCATCGTGGGTGGGTTGAGATCTCTCGTCTTAGGATATCGGAGACTTTTTGGCACGTCTTGCTTTGATATTACGCAGTTTTATTTTTATGATTATTAGTTGAATGAAGTGTGAAAATGGCGACTACTCTCAACTCAAGGCAGATGGCGCTGGCTTAGTTTGCAGTCTTTATCTGTCAATCTTGTATTTCTAATTAATATTGTGTCTGGTTTACAAATAGGTTTCTTGTGACGTGTTTTTGTTTAATCAGTAATTCCCAGTAATTTATATCTGGCTCAAGATGGACACAGCTGTGTCTCTGCTACCCCGTACAGCAAAAAGCGTGACGCCATTTTATTTATCCACAAATTCAATACTAAAATCAAACAAAAGTACCAGAACAACATAAGCATATAGACGTCACAGCCAACTCCATCCGCATGCGAGCACAACAGGTAAATACAAAGAGTCGCCTCTAAGCAGGTTTTATTTCCGACTCCAAGGATTTGGTTCACCGATTGATGCATAGCCTCAATTACGCTGCTGTGTTGCTCCGCTGTTGGATGGGCTGAGGCGACCAGAATATCTTGGACTACCCCGAAGAAAGTCAAAGGATGGGGAAATATTCTTATCAGTACTAAAGAAAGCGACACGTCTTGACCCAATTACCCATCCAGGTGCTGGGGGGACAGTTGTGACGATCGGGCAGATGGTCTGTCATCGGTTTCAACAAGTCCATTGGCCACCAATGGAGGTGTTTAGTCTCTGTCTATCCCTTTTCGAGAAAAAGGCATAAACATGTTCCTATATTAGTTTCGCATATGCTGTAGCTCCATTTAAGCTGGTCGGGCCGCCACATCAAGACTGTTACAAGCCGAATCGATCTGGGCCTGTAACACAACGTCCAATGCCGATGCAGTTTAAAATCTATTAAAATATCGAAATCAACTTCATCATGGCGAACATTTTCATGCCAAAAATGATACCGATACAGTTTAGATTCACGATCTTTCAAAGTATCAATATCACTATCGCAGCTATTTTCATTCCAATGAGCTTTATTTTTCTTGCCGAGACTTGTTTTATGATAAGTGTGGCATTTTTTCGGATCAGATCAGGTGCCTAATCGGAATGGCTAAAAGGTTCTGGTAGCCCCCTGTCCTAAATGGGGATTTCTTAGGATCTTTCCCCGTTGCGCTGTGATGAATTGGCGTTTGTTTGGCACAATATATAAATCTTGCTAAAAAACGACTGATTCATTGTTCGACTTTCGTTGTAGCAGTTTATTGGTTTCTGGTTGTGCTCTTGTTGTGTCGTTTATTATCGTGATTGTTGTGACGCAGAATGTTGTGGGCATATGGTTAAGATGATGATATGTTGTGGCCAGGTCATCAAAATCATTTCTTGGTATGACTGATCGACACAAAGTTCAATGATACAATACCTCGACCGCCGCCCGTAAAGCGTTGATCCGGGGGTGTCTTATGTAGTGGACATAAGGTCGACGTATATAAACGCGAAGGATAGGAAAGGATAGGAACGCATACGCAGCCGAGAAATGGGCGGAGAGATGGACCTCCACCCCCGCTCCAAACGCGCACCTGGTCTAAAACCCAAACGATCAGCCACACGGCTTGACCTTCCACGTAACTGCTGGACCAGCTGAACCGACTCCGGACTGGCCAGGGCCTGCGCCGAACTAATGTTTAAGTGGGGGTACAGAGACAACCCTTTCTGCTCTTGCGGAGCCATTCAGAGCATGGCCCACCTGACGGATGACTGTCCTCTATGGTCGATCGAGGGAGGGCTGCAAAAAGTCCACTCCGCTGACGAAGAGACTATCAAATGGCTGCTCAAGCTGCCACCTATAAGAGTTGTGACGTTGACGACAGCGACCAAACGCTAAATAAATAAATTAAATATACATACGTATCGCTTAAACAATCGTTAAATCCAACGTTGTTTTTCAGATTATCCAAATACGATTCGCCCAAAACTGCGCGATATTATTCCAGCGCATTTCAAACTGTGGCTGTAATAAATCAGGGGCGCGCACCGCGTGTGAATGATGGCGTTTTGGCTCTTTCCCCCCACTGATCGATGTATCGGGGACATAATAATCTATGTTTGGGAACATACTGGTGGTCGCGGTGACGGCTGGAGTTCGGGGATAAAAAACTTAAAACTTTAACATTTTTTAAAATTGAAAATAACGCATTTTTCTTGCTGCCTTGATTATGGGAGCTACCCTTATTGGAATCTAAGAGTAACTGTGTTTACTAAAAGTAGGTTTATTAAAACATAAATGATGACAGCGTTGTTAATGTTAATTATTAATCTGTGACTGAACCAAAATTCCTTGTTTTTGTTTAGTGACTGTGTTGAATTATAATCCAAAACATTAAAATCTGAGGCAGATAAAAGTGAGTCAAATTCTTTACTAACCGACATTTTCCGTTCCAAACTGTATGTAAAATATCTAAACCGCCAAAGAAATAAAACAAAGAACTCGAAAATACGTTATCCAATAACAACTAACTGGCAACATACAAAAGAACCGCTATTGCCATTTTAAAAACCTAAAAGTTCCTTTTTCAAACCACCTTGGTCAATTAAAAACTGCCAGTAACACGCGAACACAACAACCGCGCAGCAGACATTCTTTCTAACAACACAATAGAGTTCAGTTTTGAAAGCTCTATTAGTTCGCGTCTTTAAATTTCGAACTTGCAAGGAGTGCTCTTTATTAACCGACTTCCCAAAGGAGGAGGTTTACAATTCGTCCGGATGTTTTTTTTTTTGGAACTGTTGATGAAGTGAATAAGAATTTCGAAGACATGCATCCTTCTTGGAGTTCCTGAAACATTTTCTTCTGCAGGCAATTGTTACTTGGAATTTTCGCCACTAGCAATTTAACAATTATTAAATATTTCTTCTTCCTCTTTCAGTGCCATCTTCTATCGGAAGTCGGCTATTTGTTATGTTGCGGCATACCATTCTGCGAGGTTGTTCTGCTGCGGCGAGGTTTCGCGTATGCCCAATTAAATAGCAGGTTCTGCAGTATGCAGGTGACCTGCAAATAGATCTGAAGTGCTGAACCGAGTTATCCGGATGTTTCAAAACTCCGGGGGGCGCTGCTGGCGAAGCTAGTTCTTGTATTCCGGAACTTGAGAAAGACTTCATTTATTACGTAAGACATTTGGACATTTGAAACGAAAGCTAGTAGTTTTCTTGTGACCCCTCTCTAAAGACCATATCGATTTTGTTCCTTTTGAAATAAGTATTTGAAGTTTAATCTCCAAATAGCTAGTGGTTTGTTTAGATCAGGAGACGCAGATCAGATTTCGCAAGGCAGGGCAAATTCGCACGTCAAAACAAAAGACGTCATCGCCTACTGACACCGAGAAGCAGTGTCAGAAAGTGATGTAACGTAATATATGAACAGCCCCTAAGAGTTTACACAACGCTTTACTTCAGCAGTTTTAGTTCTGATCGTTCAGCGAGAATTAGACGGAATTTGCGATATTTGAGATAACTTGCCAACCAGTATAGTTTCTTTGAACTGCCTTTGGCTTCGCTGAAAGTTTGATTGCATTTGCAACATCTACAAATTAGAGGCATGTCAATGAAGGCGAACTAATCCAACTTGTTAGGCAAACAGCTTTATAATGCTGCTTTAGTTTTGTGAGTTGTGTGAAATCAGCAAACAAAGAATCATAATATCATCATTGGCAGCTTGTTTCCGCCCACTGCTGGGTATAAGCCTCCCTTTTGTGCCAACTTATCCGGTCCTGTGCCAACCGAATCCAGGACTTCCCCGCGATATTGGTGATGTCATCGACCCCTCTTGTCGATCGACCCACGCTCCGCTTTCCTTCATATCATATCATGTTACGGACGGTGGACGGTGCTGGAGTTGCTGCGCATACGTGTCCCCGACCGGTACGTATGGCAGCGCCGCGCCGCCCCGGCCTGAGCTACTTTGTGTGACGCGCGCGCGCACCGCGCTGCTCAGCAAGTCCCCGATGTCGCGAGCGCTCAAATACCTTGATTGCCAACCAGATGGATTTGTTTTGTTGCACTTTGAGTGGCTTCACAAAGACTGCTTTGCAGACAATTAGTTATGAGATAATTGATTAAATAATAAAGGATAATGCTTAGTTGTATAGTTGGTAAATATTTTTAGGTTAATTTAATAATCATTTGAATAAGCTGCACTATGTATTAGGTCTAACCTGTAATGTAGATGTAAGTTTTAGATAAATAAATAAATAAATAAATGTTTAGTTTATAATGTTGTTTTTTTTTCCAAAAAATACTGTCTGTTTCAATGTCTCCTTGCTTGTTGTTTAGCTGTTAGTATATTTATTGGCAAGTCTTATCATTGTGCACATGTAGGTCTACCATTTAATAAATAATCTCCATAATTTCTTTATTTCATAATTTCTTTATTGCACACAAAAAGTTACATAGGACAGTAAAAAACATAGAAAACGTGTACAAAGGCGAGCTTATCTCTAATAAGAGATCTCTTCCAGCAAACCAAATAGGGATGAGACAGGTGTTTGCTGCTCCATCCTAGGTTTGCTGGAAGAGATCTCTTATTAGAGATAAGCACGCCTTTGTACATGTTTTTTCCAATATTAAGTGTCTGTATTAAGTTTTCTGTGCATTAAAGTATTAAGTAAGAGATAAGCTCGCCTTTGTCATGTGTTGTCCACTTTCCATTATAAAATGTATTATTTTGTGCAATAAAGTATTTGAAATAAGTAAGTAAGTGTTTAGTAGTTTAACCATATGACAAATGATAGAACGACAAATTCGAGAGCATAAATAAAATATTTTTACCGCTTTTGTAACGCAATGGTTTATCTGTAATGTTGCAACTGAAAAAATAAACGGATATTAATCTCTTTGAGTATCTGGCGTACATATATCTGTTGCTGAGTGTACACACGTACCTACACGTACCGGGCAAACAATAGCATCTTTAACGTCGCTGTGGAGCGCCGGCACATGCCAAATTGAATTTAGGGCTTCGCCCCCGAGCCTCTAACGAACACGACGTTTGATCTTCGACACGGGAAAAGAACCCGCAACGCACACTGCGTCATATGTGGAAACGTCCAACATCGCCTGGCAACTTTGAATTTACATCAACAGGGCCTATTACACCCGAATTCAGAGCCGACGACTCAATTTGATAGACACTCAAATTCTTGCTACTGGAAATAACAACAGTACGACAATAATGACGTGTTCAATGTATGTTTGGTAATATATGTACAGAAATAAACAACTTTGACTTGAGTTTAACTTTAAAAGTGGCACTTTACTTGACTAGCGGTCCGTGACTTAAGCAGATTCAGAGCCGAAAAGTAAACACACACACACGTTCATAATTCATGTTTAAGTACGTTAGAATAATTTACATAAAATAATTGAAACAAAAAGTAAACTTTAGAAAAAACCGACTTCCACAAACCCTATTTGATTAGATTGAGTTTAATACTAACTGTAACCCCTTATCCCCCCCTCCCTTGGGGAATAAATTTTGTCAAATGCTATATCAGTGCTACCCCACGCGACTAAGGACAAAGTTTCATGGCTCTAGGTCCACCGGTTTAGGCTATGCGTTGCCTGCCCGTCAGCCACGCATTGTATTTGTACCTAGTATTGAGCAGATCTGGTGGCCATATGTGGTCTTCATCAGCAGTTCCGCATCACAATATTATGCTTACCATGTGCATTTGCACGAGTTATTATGAAAAACACAAAAATCACTATAGGTCTGCCTATAATATTTGAAGAGTTCTCTCGATTTCTCCAGGATCCCATCATCAGATCCTGACCTGGTGTCAATGGGACCACCCTTGAGATATTACCTATACGCCGAAAAAAGATTTGTTCAAATCGGTTCATAATTGGCGGAGCAATCGCGTAACAAACATAGAAAAAAAAAAAAAAAAAAACATACGGGTCGAATTGAGAACCTCCTCCTTTTTTTGAAGTCGGTTGATAATATTCTTTATTACATTATCGAGACGGAGCAATGTTTACTAGAATTTCGGTCGTTATCCTCTGTCTACCCCTCGTCCGGAGAGCAGGCGTGATGACCTCTGAGGCGCAGCGGTCGAGGTTCTGCCTTACACGCGAGAGGTTCGAATCTCGGCCGGGGAGGTATCGCGACGTCGCTATTTCTGATTCCTAGAAGGGTATCCTAGTATGGCGCCAGTAGTATGGACAGAAAGTATAATTGAAACTTCAGATATTTTGAAGAAAAAATTAAATTATTTATAGGAGAACCTGATATTATACTCTTTCCTGTCCTGCCAAGGTTTGCTGGTGGAAATCTCTCTTTAGAGATAAGCCCGCCTTTGCATATAATGTCGATAAAGAATATGAATATGAGAAGCATTTTCTTCCATTGATATAGAGGTGATACTTATTTTTCATTCGTTGAATAGAAATTGGATAAATAAAAGGTCAAAAAAAAATGTATTAATTTTGTGCGCCATAAAGTATAATAAAGTACTTATATGAATTTTAAAGCTCGCGGTGACCTAAAACTATACCTACTACCATCTCAAATAGGAAATGTTATCTAAGTAAATAGCTGACAATAAATCTTCACTTGCAGAGGAAACTTTCTTAGTTCATAAGCATTGCTTGCATTAAATTAATTTAAACGCAGCGAGAGACGGAATAAACGTGCCGTTAAATTAAAAATAATTAATTAAAACACAAGCGAAAGAGCAATTAAATTGATTTTAATCTAGAATAAACAGCCGTTTGGCCACCCACGGAGATTACACAGCATCACTTGCGCCCACGCACGTTGAGGTGAAATACTTCCATAAAATCAGCCGAAACTATTGCCCCGGGTAAGAAATGGATAATAACTTAAGCGTTTAAAAACCCCCGCATAAAACCAGTCTTCCAGATTCATCACCAGGTCTCACCTTTTATTAAATTATCCTCTCCATCCTCGGTTTTCTGGAAGAGATCTCTTATTAGAGATAAGCTCGCTTTTGTACATGTTTTTTCTAATATTAAGTGTCTGTATTATGTTTTCTGTGCAATAAAGTATAAAGTAAGTAAAG